>CAMZMU010000096.1:122377358-122694218 GCA_947311845.1 Poa pratensis
AAAAAAATTATGATATTGCCAACGATACATCCCACAAACATGATTTTTTTTAGTGTGAAATACTTTATATTATGGGCTACACAAAAAAAACAAATCTGATAAACTTTAGAGATTTGAAAATATCCATACTCAGATCTACAAATTTTTCATTTCTGTGTAGCTGAAAATACAAGGTTTTTGAAGTTGATATTTTGGTACGTTAGATGGATAATATCATTGCTCATCACTCGATTTTTTTTTTCAGAATTTTTGAAACATATAAATAAGTTTTTGAATTTTTAAAATGGGAGGGTTCACTGGTGCCCGGGTGCAAAAAGTATCCACGTACATAATACCCTATTTTGTACATACCTAATTTTGTACTTACAAAATGGAGGTATAAGTGGGACAAATGGGCGCATCCCTACTGAATGACTCATCATCCTGAAAGCGAGATCCATCTGACTGTAACGTAACATTAGGCTTTCATAGAGTGTCCTCACTGCCATCTGAGGTGTGAAGTCCATTAGAACAGAGTTTCATCTCTGGAAACAAGCATGGTTATGTGGAGATGCGAGACGGGTTCCGCTAGAGATCGCTGCTGTGAGTGGAGAACACACCCCCGCGTGGGGGGGGTTCCCTGTAAAATCTCGCGTCTATCTTAATGCAAAAGACTCACGATTTCTCGCGCGTGTTCTTGAAAATGTGCTGATTTCAAGCTAAGTTGGGAGCTTGATGAATTTTCATGGGACCCTTCGCGTATCGCAGTTAACACATAATTTATTAAATTATGCGTTTGCAAAAGTGATGTACTATGTTCGGTTTGATGTTAGTCGTTGATTATAATTAGGAGAGTCCAATTTGAATACAAAGTATGTAGCACATTCATACATCCACAACATATTAAATTTTTTATTGCTTCATTATACTTTTATATTATTGCTCCATGTTTTACTATTATTTAATATCATTTTCCTGACTAACCTATTAAACGCAGTGCCAAGTGAAAGTTTCTCTTTTTATTGTATTTCTGTTACAGGAGAGGAAAAAAGTATCATCGGAAAATCACGAAAATTGGGGGGACCAAACTTACCGAAAGAAGACCGAGCCCTGAGAGGGGGCACAACAACCCACTAGGGTGGGACCCATGGGCAGTAGGGGCCCTCTGGCCACACCCCGTGGCGCCTCCTCCACCGCCTCGCGTCGCCTCTTCGCCTATAAAAACCCATTCAACTCTAAAAAGTTCGAGGATGGAAAATATTTTGTGAAAGACGATACAGAGTCGTCGCCATCGCGAAAAACCGTAGTTCGGGGGGTCCTGGATCCTGTTCCGGCACCCTCGGAGGGGAAATCGATGTCGAAGGCATCTAAACCAACCTTGCTGGCTCATGATGATGCATGAGTAGTTCATCCTTGACGATGGTCCATAGAAGTAGCTAGATGGTGATCTATCCCCTTGTTGTTCAATACAATGGTCACGTGAGCTGCCTAACATGATCGAGATCCATGATCCATCTGATGTAATTGCTCATACCTAATTGTGTTTTTGGTTGGATGATGAATTGTAATGTTATGATCAGATTGTGCATGTTTATTATATGAAGGTTATTACTATCATGTTATTGCTTTATATACGTTCCTACATGCTCTTCGATGCTTTATGTTTACAACTTAATACCGAGGAGAGGCAAAGCATAGAAGCGCTCTTGAGGTGGAATTAGTTATAAATGCTGTCGGATGGCGGTCTATATATGTTTGACGTGATGCCTACATGAATATTTGCCTTGAACATTCTAACATAATTGTATGATCACAATTTCTGTCAATTGTCTAGCTGTAATTTATTTACCCAACAATGTTTATTACTTAAGGAGATACGCCACTAGTGAAACTATAGCCCGGTCCAATTCTTTCAACATTGATTACAACCTCATTTACTTGCTTTTCATTATAGCTAGCCATCCCCTTTTCACTTTCTGTTTATTATTATTATCTTTCACACTATACGTTTAATTCTCTGTGTAGACGAGACGGGAAGCTTGACACTACTTATTCCACCTCAAACCTTGCCGAGCATTGTATTCCTACTGATTTGATAAATCTTGGGTTCTTAATCGAGAGAATTTACTGTTACACTACATCATATACTTTCATTAGTTTCCCAACAATCAACACATATACAAGTTATCAACTTGTCAATAAACCAACTCAAACATTAGGTCATGGTTGACAGCGTAAATCTAATTAAAGAAAAGTACCATGTGAAGATTTGCTAACAAGTTCTTCTTAGAACACCCAAAATGGTCTAGATATTTTGACTTGCTTATACTGCTAGCAAGATATTATGAGATCATAACTTTAGATATCTCTACAAAGATATTCATTAGACAATATAAACCATGCATATGTCACAAATTAATGCATGCATCAAGGATGATCCTTTTTGTCCTTCTCAATTAAACAGGACTTGCATTAAATACACGTTCATTGGTATGAAAATTTTAAAAGAATATTCAAAAAAAAACTTTGTTTGAATTCGCTCACTTTAAGCGCACTATTTGGTAATGAAACGATGAACTGTACTAAAATAACATAACTAATAATTAGTACACTATCATGGGACTAATTATGAATAACTACGAGAAAACATATCAGTTTATATTTGTTGTTTTATAATAGTGAAGTATGAAGTATAAAAAATTAGTGTAAATAATGTTATTTCAAATTTAACGCATGTTAATTTTGGCCACTTAGAATATCCGTTAACACATCACATCCACCGCCAGTATCAAAGTAGCTAAGAAACTTCATTACAACGCCTAGGAATACAATATAACAAAAGCCGGTGGTGGGACTACTCCAAGTCGAATGATGCGAGTCGAATGAAGGGCAACCCGATCCCCTCAGCAAACAGCAACCTGTACTTAGCAACAATAAATTATAAAAAACATCTTTCCATAATTATTTATCAATAAAACATTTTCATCATCAATTAGCTGACCCTCCCTTTTGTCAGTAGATCAAAGCCACATAACATCATATATTTCCATAAGTGTGTTTGAGCAAATCACAAGTCAATAGATTTTCGTAGTCATACTTAAGAAAATCATGATCAATAGATCACGACAATTGTATGAATCTATAGACCATCCTAAGTGTATAAAGTTTAATAGTCTAACATAAAATCATCACATCAGAAAGATTTGCATGAGTATATGATGCCATGTAAAATGCATACATGAACTTTGCACTTTAATTGCTTATATTCCAATCATATTTGCATCATATAAGGGTTATATCAATGTTTTATAATGATTTTGGGAATATTCATTTATTTCCTATTTTTATGGAATTAACCCTGCACAGGCAGAAAACCCGTTTTCTTATTTTAATGTTTCAGGGACCCAAACGTCAACGAAATCACCTGGAAATTTACGGGCGTCAATATTTGGAAGGAAGAAGACCTGTGGGCGAAGGAAGCGAACAAACGGAGGTCGAGGGCCAAAAGGGGGTGGCCCACGCGGCCAGGTACTGTAGCCGCGTGGGACCCACCCATTTGGGCCTCGTGGCTCCGTTGCCTTCGATCTTTTCTCCACCGACATCGTCTTGACCTAAAAACGCCTATAAAAAAGGTCCCCCGACGTTCTCTGGAAGGAGCGCCGCACAAACACAGAAACACCGAAACGGAGATCAGGAGCTGCAGATTGGAGGGGAAAACTCCGGCGGGGCGCTGCCGGCGTGGTCTCCATCTTCTCCATCGACTTCTCCACCGTCTCCATGATGAAGAGGGAGTAGTCCACCTCTGGACTATGGGTTTGTGGAAGTAACTTATGTATCTCTCCTCTCTTGAGCTTCACTAATTAGCACCGTATGAGCTGCTGAACATGATTACGGTCACCGTTGTAATACCTTTGTGGTGGATCTTTATGAGTTAATATATGTTTGAGATTGCAATGTTTGTTTCAGTTATGAGTATAGATGCATATTATGTACCCCGTTCTTGTCTACTTGTTTTGATCAAGCATGTTTATGAGAGCGTGTGTGGGGGAACGTGTGCATTAGTTGGAGTAACGGGGGTGGCTAGTGCAGTGAACGTGAGAGAAAGTTCTGCGATCCACTTTGGTATCTTTACCTTACTTTGTTGCCTCACTAGGGATAAACTAAAATACCATGCTACCGGGGATGTGGGCGTGACCATTGCCACTACTCCATGACTAGATCTAGCATGTTCTTATTTTCACTTCATGTCATGATACTTAATGCTATACTCTGAGTTATCTTAATTACTGAGGTGTTATGATTTAGTTCGCATCTTGGTGGAGTATAAGAGAGGTTAATAACCAAAAGATCTCTATGTTAGGACGTGATGCCCATATATCTAAGTAACTTGTTATCAAACCCTGTGTTGCAATCTCATATGTTAACTGTGTGTTCCATTGTCTACCACTTTATAAAGAGAGAGTGCATTTGTGAAACCATGAACCCCAGTCCATTTTTAATCATAAGAAACACCTTTCCAACACCATATACCACTTTTCTATTTTCAGCCATCATTAAATCCGAAAATACAAAAATACTTTTCATCTTGCATACATCATTCAAAAACCCAAAAATATCATTTATCATTGCATCCACCATCATTGCATATTTATTTCTTGTTTGCATTGCATAACTATCCTGATATCATTCTTACACCTTGTGCTTGACAACCACAGGTGAGGTTGAGGACCAAAACATCTAACCTTGTTTTGTAGGTAACCAAAAGAAGGATAAGAAGATAAATCTACCACTTCAGATTCCCCGAGAGTTCGATATTAAACCCTCGAGTCACCCCTCGTGGGGAAAACTGTCTTCCACTTACTATACACTCTGCACTTGGAGTCTCAACCTAATCCCGTTTATTTTGCAGGTATCAAACTTGCTCTTCGGGATCATCAAGACGTTTTCTGGCGCCGTTGCCGGGGAATCGTAGCTGAGAGATTTATCCAAGGGTGTGCATCATCGCATTCATCTCACAACAAAGTCAACGTCACCAACTTGTGCTAACACCTAAGCTTGGGGAGGTTGCACCTACGTGAGCACCATCTTATCCATCTTTACTTACAAAGCAATTTATTTGTTTTGTTAGTGTCATTGCATATCATATCATATTTATTTCAGTTTTGCATAAAAAATTAAAAAAAAAAAAATTGCTAAAATGGGAGAAAGAACTAAGCTGTGTGACTACACAAACACTCCTAATGATCAATTTATCACGAGAGCTATTGCCACACCTAAGATAAATGCTGAGAGTTATGAAGTAAGTCCTAGTTTGTTGAACTTGATAACTAGGGAACAATTTGGTGGTAGTGCTATGGAGGATGCCTCTATGCATCTTCATGACTTTGTTGAAATATGTGACATGCAAAAGTTTAAAAATGTGGAAAGTGATATCCTAAAACTGAAGTTATTTCCTTTTTCACTTAGAGGAAAAGCTAAAGAGTGGTTGCATTCCTTGCCATCTGGTAGTATTAATTCTTGGGATGATCTAAAAGAAGCTTTCATTAAGAAATATTATCCCCCTGTTAAAATTTTGCAAAATAGAAACAACATCCTTTCTTTTAGGCAAAATGAAAATGAACATGTTGCTATGGCTTGGGATAGGATAAAACTTATGCTTAGAACTTGTCCCTCACATGGAGTTAATGAATGGACCATATTACACTCTTTCTACAATGGTTTAAACTACATGTCTAGAAACATACTTGATTCTGCTGCTGGAGGTGCTTTTATGAGTAAGACTATAGTAGAAGCTAAAAATATATTGGAAAGCATTTTACAAAACTATAGTCAATGGCATACTGATAGGGCACCTAATCCTTCTAAGAAAGTGAACTCTATTGAAGAAACTAATGATTTGTCATCTAAAATGGATACTATTCTTGCTTTGCTTAATAAACCTAGTGTTGAAAATGTTCCTTTGCAAGAACTAGTTGGAAACAATTCTGAAAATATTGATGTCAACTTCATTAGGAACTATGGTAATAATGGGTATGGTAACAACAATTATAACTCTTATAATAAACCCCCATATGTGCCAAATAAATATGCTTCTAGTGGTAATGTTTCTAGTGACTTGGAAAACACCATTAGATCTTTTATATCTACCCAAAAAGAGCTTAATAAGGAATTTATCTCTAAGTTTGAAAAACAAGATGCTTTGTTTGAAAGGGTAGATCAGCTTACTAAGGAAGTCTCATCATTAAAGAGCATCATTACAGCCCAAAAACATGAGGAAACAATAAAATATTGCCAAGAGGTTATCAATAAGTCTTGGGAACACATTCATGAGCAAGAGAGAGTTGCTAAAGAATCTATTGGGGTAATGAAAGAGGTTGAAGTTGAGGAAGTTAAAATGCTTAATGAAGTCAAGGATCCTTTGCTTGACTTAGAAAATTGTAGCTTGCATGAATTAATATCTATCTTACAAAAATTTGCAAGTGATCCTTCCATCAACACTAACCAAGCAGGTTTTGGTTCTTATATTGCTAATCATGTCTTGAAAGAAAAGATTGCTAGGTACAACCAAGAGGCTATGATACCACCTAAGCTTGGGGATATGTGGATACCTAAGGTACTAGTAACTATTGGAAAAGAGACACACCATGCCATACTTGATCTAGGATCTAGTGTCTCTGTTTTATCTAAAGAACTATATGAAGTGCTTGAATTGAAAAATCTTGAAAAATGCTCTATTGAACTAGCACTTGCTGATGACTCTATTAAACATGCTTTGGGAAAAGTAAGTGATGTTATGGTAGAGTTACATATGACTTTTGTGCCTGTGGATTTTCTAATCATGGATGGGGTAAAACCTCTAGTCCTATTATTCTTGGAAGACCTTTTCTTCGTACCACAGGTGCTATCATTGATTCAAAGGAAGGGAATGTAAAGTTTCAGTTTCCACACAAGAAGTGCATGGAACACTTTCCAAGGAAGAGGGAACCACCAAAGTTCAAGCTCCCTCATGAGCTTCGTCCACAATAAAACAACAAGTAAGAAGCCTAGCTATATGGCTATAAAGAAAGCGCTTTGCGGGAGGCAACCCGGTTATTTTTGTGTGATTTTTCTTTGTGTCCTCTTGCTGTAACAAGAGATTTGTTTAGTTAGGTTCTGGAGTTTTAATAAAGTGCCAAGTTTTACCCTTTTTGGTTTGAAAAAGTTGCTTATAGCGTTCGGAGATTTTATTCCTGCACGAAGTCAGTGCACGGTATGATTTTTAATTCTTATTCTGTAACTCCGAATGAGCTCATATTTGAACTGTAGTTGCAACTTTTCATCCTCTGTATGCATGAATTTTTTCGGAATTTTTCGAGAAAGTTTGGTAGGGTAGAAAAATACGTTTTGCTGCTGCTGTTTTTCTGGACAGATTCTGTCCCATTTTGTTTGATGCATGCTTTGAGCTTTTAAGTTGAATCTTTTTGATCCAATTGAGTTTATGAGTAGGCATACAACATTATACACTTTCTGGACATGTCATATGAATTTTTGTTCAAGGATTATATGCAGCAAGGAACCTATTTGTTTATCACTATTAATGCACCCCACAGAAAAGAGATGGGAGAAACGGTGTTTTGAAGTTTTTTCACAGGGATTGGAGGAGATGCACCAAGAGCTATCCAAGGATGGTGAAGACCATAAGCTTGGGGATGTGAAGACAACCCCGCTGGACCTACACACTCTCGGTTTGCACACGTCCAACTTCTGTTTTTCGATCGAAACACTTTATCGCATAAACTTGGAGCGTCGTTTTTGTTTTTGTTTGAGTCTTGAGAGACCACCACACTATCAATTATATATGAGAGAGCTACTGGAAATATGGGTTGAAATATGTTGGATGCTTTTATAAGATTGGGAAAAGGGATGTTTGACTTGATTTTTAATGATACATATAGTTGCATGATTCATGAGCTTGTTTATGAGTAATAGTTTGCAAATTCTTTTTGTAGAGCTATCACTTATTCATGTTTTGGTGCTGATTGTTATTTTACTTGGTTTAACATGGATTAGTTAGTTCTATGGACACTCATGCATGCATCTAGATGGTCAACTTTCTCCCTTTTGCTAGCCCAAAAACTCCAACAAGCAAAAACTTGTTTCCAACACCTTCAACCAAAGTTATTCCAGTGAGTCCACCATATCTACCTATTGGCTTTATGCTATTCCGAGTATGTTTAACATGTTGTTTGTGTTATCTTACCTCTGAATGAAAATGTTTATGTTATTGATTGCAATGGAAAAAATTGGTTATATAGCTCTCACGAACTTGATGCACAATGTTCTTTTATTTGCATAATAAAACTTGACCCATTGTGATTAAGATTATGATGTTTGTGGCTTGATGAATGTTTTGGGTTGGAAGTTAGCCCATATGTGCTGTCACATGGCAAGCTTTCAACACGCTCTTCATCTCATTTAGTTGATATCATGTGCTTTTGTCTATGGATGCTTATCATGTTGAAATAAATGTGGAAATAGAGTGAGTTTAAATGAGTTTGTGTAAATGGTTAGAGAGACGCCTGGGCCGCTAATCTAAGCCATGCATCATTCATGGTGGAAATTTACTTACATACTATGGTGAACCTTCTGTGATACACCTTGCAATAAAAAAATTCCAAATGGTAAATAAAAAGGGTGTTGAGATTGTTCATTTTGTTTGTTTGTCTTGTCATTTTGATATGGGCTTGTTCCATATCTTGGGACAAGAGGTACCCCAGTTGACGCTCTTGATGATACTATTATGCTTACAATGATATTTAATTGAACTTGCTTTGTTTCCCAAGTTGAGTAACACATGGTGTAAGTACTTGTATTCAAGGGGCATGAGACATTCAACCCATTCTTTATCAAGCACACTACTCATATTTGCTTTCACTTTAACCTTAATCATTCAAGATGCTATGATAGGGGCAATGAGAGCTTGACACCAATGAATACCTTATTGCAATCATTAACTTAAGTAGAAGAGTTTGGAAGTTGGATGAAACTTATGCATGCTTTACCTCTACTCACATATACATCTTTCCAAAGTGTACACCTATCATATTCAGATTTTCATCTACACTCTATGACCATTGTAGGATGTTCTACTTATCATTATGCATACATGTGTTCCATATTACTTGCTACCATGTTACACTTTGTGAACTATCAATGAACATCCTTGTCTTGAATACTTGATATCACTTCATAAACTATTTGCATATTGCTACTCCTTTGAAGAATGAATCATTTGACTATATGTAGCAATAGTAATCATCTTTGATATCATTGTTAAGTATTAAATTGCAAAGTCCATGTTAGTTTTATCATCTTCATACTCGAGGACGAGCATGGATTAAGCTTGGGGATGTTGATGCATGTAAAATGCATACATGAACTTTGCACTTTAATTGCTTATATTCCAATCATATTTGCATCATATAAGGGTTATATCAATGTTTTATAATGATTTTGGGAATATTCATTTATTTCCTATTTTTATGGAATTAACCCTGCACAGGCAGAAAACCCCGTTTTCTTATTTTAATGTTTCAGGGACCCAAACGTCAACGAAATCACCTGGAAATTTACGGGCGTCAATATTTGGAAGGAAGAAGACCTGTGGGCGAAGGAAGCGAGCAAACGGAGGCCGAGGGCCAAACGGTGGCCCACGCGGCCAGGTACTGTCCGCGTGGGACCCACCCATTTGGCCCGTGGCTCCGTTGCCGTCGATCTTTCTCCACCGACATCGTCTTGACCTAAAAACGCCTATAAAAAAGGTCCCCCGACGTTCTCTGGAAGGAGCGCCGCACAAACACAGAAACACCGAAACGGAGATCAGGAGCTGCAGATTGGAGGGGGAAAACTCCGGCGGGGCGCTGCCGGCGTGGTCTCCATCTTCTCCATCGACTTCTCCACCGTCTCCATGATGAAGAGGGAGTAGTCCACCTCTGGACTATGGGTTTGTGGAAGTAACTTATGTATCTCTCCTCTCTTGAGCTTCACTAATTAGCACCGTATGAGCTGCTGAACATGATTACGGTCACCGTTGTAATACCTTTGTGGTGGATCTTTATGAGTTAATATATGTTTGAGATTGCAATGTTTGTTTCAGTTATGAGTATAGATGCATATTATGTACCCCGTTCTTGTCTACTTGTTTTGATCAAGCATGTTTATGAGAGCGTGTGTGGGGGAACGTGTGCATTAGTTGGAGTAACGGGGGGCTAGTGCAGTGAACGTGAGAGAAAGTTCTGCGATCCACTTTGGTATCTTTACCTTACTTTGTTACCTCACTAGGGATAAACTAAAATACCATGCTACCGGGATGTGGGCGTGACCATTGCCACTACTCCATGACTAGATCTAGCATGTTCTTATTTTCACTTCATGTCATGATACTTAATGCTATACTCTGAGTTATCTTAATTACTGAGGTGTTATGATTTAGTTCGCATCTTGGTGGAGTATAAGAGAGGTTAATAACCAAAAGATCTCTATGTTAGGACGTGATGCCCATATATCTAAGTAACTTGTTATCAAACCCTGTGTTGCAATCTCATATGTTAACTTGTGTGTTCCATTGTCTACCACTTTATAAAGAGAGAGTGCATTTGTGAAACCATGAACCCCAGTCCATTTTTAATCATAAGAAACACCTTTCCAACACCATATACCACTTTTCTATTTTCAGCCATCATTAAATCCGAAAATACAAAAAACTTTTCATCTTGCATACATCATTCAAAAACCCAAAAATATCATTTATCATTGCATCCACCATCATTGCATATTTATTTCTTGTTTGCATTGCATAACTATCCTGATATCATTCTTACACCTTGTGCTTGACAACCACAGGTGAGGTTGAGGACCAAAACATCTAACCTTGTTTTGTAGGTAACCAAAAGAAGGATAAGAAGATAAATCTACCACTTCAGATTCCCCGAGAGTTCGATATTAAACCCTCGAGTCACCCCTCGTGGGGAAAACTGTCTTCCACTTACTATACACTCTGCACTTGGAGTCTCAACCTAATCCCGTTTACTTTTGCAGGTATCAAGGTCTTGCTCTTCGGACCATCAATGATTTACTTCTACTCACATATACATCTTTCCAAAGTGTACACCTATCATATTCAGATTTCATCTACACTCTATGACCATTGTAGGATGTTCTACTTATCATTATGCATACATGTGTTCCATATTACTTGCTACCATGTTACACTTTGTGAACTATCAATGAACATCCTTGTCTTGAATACTTGATATCACTTCATAAACTATTTGCATATTGCTACTCTTTGAAGAATGAATCATTTGAACTATATGTAGCAATAGTAATCATCTTTGATATTCATTGTTAAGTATTAAATTGCAAAGTCCATGTTAGTTTTATCATCTCATACGAGGACGAGCATGGATTAAGCTTGGGGATGTTGATGCATGTAAAATGCATACATGAACTTTGCACTTTAATTGCTTATATTCCAATCATATTTGCATCATATAAGGGTTATATCAATGTTTTATAATGATTTTGGAATATTCATTTATTTCCTATTTTTATGGAATTAACCCTGCACAGGCAGAAAACCCCGTTTTCTTATTTTAATGTTTCAGGGACCCAAACGTCAACGAAATCACCTGGAAATTTACGGGCGTCAATATTTGGAAGGAAGAAGACCTGTGGGCGAAGGAAGCGAACAAACGGAGGTCCGAGGACCAAAAGGGGTGGCCCACGCGGCCAGGTACTATAGCCGCGTGGGACCCACCCATTTGGCCTCGTGGCTCCGTTGCCTTCGATCTTTCTCCACCGACATCGTCTTGACCTAAAAACGCCTATAAAAAAGGTCCCCCGACGTTCTCTGGAAGAGCGCCGCACAAACACAGAAACACCGAAACGGAGATCAGGAGCTGCAGATTGGAGGGGAAAACTCCGGCGGGGCGCTGCCGGCGTGGTCTCCATCTTCTCCATCGACTTCTCCACCGTCTCCATGATGAAGAGGGAGTAGTCCACCTCTGGACTATGGGTTTGTGGAAGTAACTTATGTATCTCTCCTCTCTTGAGCTTCACTAATTAGCACCGTATGAGCTGCTGAACATGATTACGGTCACCGTTGTAATACCTTTGTGGTGGATCTTTATGAGTTAATATATGTTTGAGATTGCAATGTTTGTTTCAGTTATGAGTATAGATGCATATTATGTACCCCGTTCTTGTCTACTTGTTTTGATCAAGCATGTTTATGAGAGCGTGTGTGGGAACGTGTGCATTAGTTGGAGTAACGGGGGGTGGCTAGTGCAGTGAACGTGAGAGAAAGTTCTGCGATCCACTTTGGTATACCTTACTTTGTTCCTCACTAGGATAAACTAAAATACCATGCTACCGGGATGTGGGCGTGACCATTGCCACTACTCCATGACTAGATCTAGCATGTTCTTATTTTCACTTCATGTCATGATACTTAATGCTATACTCTGAGTTATCTTAATTACTGAGGTGTTATGATTTAGTTCGCATCTTGGTGGAGTATAAGAGAGGTTAATAACCAAAAGATCTCTATGTTAGGACGTGATGCCCATATATAAGTAACTTGTTATCAAACCCTGTGTTGCAATCTCATATGTTAACTGTGTGTGTTCCATTGTCTACCACTTTATAAAGAGAGAGTGCATTTGTGAAACCATGAACCCCAGTCCATTTTTAATCATAAGAAACACCTTTCCAACACCATATACCACTTTTCTATTTTCAGCCATCATTAAATCCGAAAATACAAAAATACTTTTCATCTTGCATACATCATTCAAAAACCCAAAAATATCATTTATCATTGCATCCACCATCATTGCATATTTATTTCTTGTTTGCATTGCATAACTATCCTGATATCATTCTTACACCTTGTGCTTGACAACCACAGGTGAGGTTGAGGACCAAAACATCTAACCTTGTTTTGTAGGTAACCAAAAAAGGATAAAAGATAAATCTACCACTTCAGATTCCCCGAGAGTTCGATATTAAACCCTCGAGTCACCCCTCGTGGGAAAACTGTCTTCCACTTACTATACACTCTGCACTTGGAGTCTCAACTAATCCCGTTTACTTTTACAGGTATCAAAGTCTTGCTCTTCGGGATCATCAGTATACATTAACGTGATATAAACCATCATCCAATGAATTCCGAGTTTGAAGGATTAAGTTAAACTATGAATAAAAAATGGATTGTTTCAGGATATTTCACCGATAATATCTGTTTTTATCATAATGATATCCTAAAATTTGTTGAAAATAATCCCGAGTCATGATAAAATACTACATCTTAGAAATTTTTGTAGATTTAGGATTTTTTTTTTGCTTATGAGATCTATAAATCTAAGAAAGTATTTCTATCAATAACCCTCAAGTGGAAATAAATTTGCTTTGAGCATAAACTTTTGAAAAAATAATTATGTCTAATGACTTCATATGGTTTTCTGATTAAGTACACTATTTGTCGTTCCTTTGGTTTTTTCGAGTAACTTTACTTAATTATAGAATTCAATGATTTATATTTTCTTCTTTTCAGTATCTATGAAACAACAAGTTTAGTTCATGAACATAATAAATAGCTAAAGGCGACGCCCTCGCATTAGCGAGGGCCACCTTCCTAGTCTATTATCTACTAATAGCAATGTACATATGTTTAACAGATGCACCACGTTAAGCCACATCATTTAGATTATTTTAACCGTTAGATCTGAGACTAATAGATATACGATTTAACTAGAGACCTAGTGTTTGTACGTAAGCATTGTACCACTCCATCGACACGTAAACATTATACGATTCCATAAACAGAGTTTGGTTTCGATACGACTTTTTTTTTTGCCATAAGAGAAGAAATTGGAGGCGGTGCGTTCCAGCTGTGGAAGCCAGCGGGTGCAGGTGCATGGATCTGTATCAATCGACATTAATTGGTCCTTTCATAAAACATTGATTTTTTGGTAGCATGCGGATGCAGCCATGCAAGAGTGCATCGATCTGAGTACTAGCACGGTCTACGGCTCCATGCTTGAAGTGTTAACCTTGGTACATCCGAAATAAAAAAGGCTTTTAGATAGTATAAGTTTCCTAAGCTAATTTAGTTTTTTATGTGAAGAAATCTCGGATAGAGATGAAATTTGTGTGCATACTAAACATCACAAGATAATCCAAAATTAGCTTTTGATTTTCCTAGCCGTCACTAAGCGAAGATTTGATATATATTTTGTGCGTGTTGTGGTTGTCCGTCAGATTTATAGTTTCACTCTCGAATTGTTAGGAAATTGTCTGAGAGGACTAACAAGCGAATGGCTTGATAAATAATCTAAAATATTTTGAAACTTTTATATGGAAATTTTCCATGGTGAAATAAGTAGTGTGGAATTTGTACAATTACAAGCTAACCCATAATTATTTTAGATTTGTGGATGTGAGTAAGTAGCGCCTTGATAGTCCATTATATTTAGAAAATGGTTATTTTATTATTTATTTATAGAAATACTATCTTTTGGACAACGACAATGTTATGTTATATGTGTATACGTATCAACATAAACTCCGACCTATGTCTATTTTTTCTACCATAATTAAAATTTAGGTGAATTGTCTACTATATTTAGTTGTTTCGATGACCCAATAATTATTTTTGTATAGGATTTACCTGAATCATTGATATATTTTTATTTGAGTTTTAATCTTTGAGAGATTGTTAACTAAATATTTTGTGGAATGTGCATTAGACATAACTCTCTAAGTAATAGTTTACATAGAAATTAAATGCACAATTAGACATATTGAGGTTGCTCTTTCCTTTTTGGCTTGCTTCTTTCTAAGCTGATATGCAAAAAAAAAATTCTTCATGACTCCAAAAAATAGTTTCTAATCTTAAGACTGCATGCTCATATTTTTCGTTTTTCATCATAAGTTTTTCAAACATTATGGAAAAAAATTATAAACACATTGCACACTGTAACATTCAAACGTACCAAATTTCTTAGAAAACTATAACCACTTGTGAAATTCTCAAAACAGTACTTAAAATTCGAGTTTAGTGATATTTATCATTGCCCATTCGAAGAATGTCACATTTTAAATTGCATTCTGAAGTTCTTGATGTTATAGTATACACTACAGCTTCCCGATTAACACAACATTTCATTAAAGAAACTCTTGTGTAAGAATCTTAGGAATATGTATTAGCGTCATTGACTTTGAATTTAGTCCTATATATCCAAAGTATTCATGGAGAGTTGGTTAAATCCAACCAATGTATGTGTAAAACTGAATCAAGATTATATGGAGAGGTTCAATAATCAATGACGACTATAGGTTCAAAGTTACCCCCAGTAGAAAATATCTCACTCTCTTGGGAATAAAATATATCATTTTTAAATGATATTTAGGATTTCTTGATTAAGAAATAATTTTATCCATGTAATAAGTATCTTATACAATTATTTTATATCCATAAATACCAATCTTCAAGACATGTATCATCAGACTCAATCATGGATTTTAGAGTCCATTGGTCAAACTGAATACTAATTGACTCTTTCTATAAGATACCTTACCATTAAATCACATTTTAAATTGGATTATGAAGTTCTAGATGTATAGTATACACCAATACAACTTCCATGAATTAAGACAACACATTTTCAGTAAATAAACTTCTTTGTGTACGCATCTTGGGAATATGTAGATTTAGCGTCATTGACTTTGAACGTAGTCGTATATATGCAAAGTATACATGAAGAGTGGGCTTAAATCCAACAAATGCATGTGTAAAGCTGAATCTAGATTATAGGAGAGATTCAGTAGACAACGCAGACTCTAGTTTCACAGTTATTCATGAGTAGAAAATATCTATCTCTCTAGGGGATTAAAATCTATATTTTTTTAACAAATGATAGTCACTATATCCTTGATTAACAATTAATTTTTATGCATGTAATAAATTAAAGTTCCTACACTAATTTTAAAATTAAATACCACTCTTCAAGACATGTATGATCAGACTCAATCATAGATTTTAGAGTCTATTAGTTAAACTGAATACTAATATACCCTTTCTATAAGCATACCTTACCACTAGGGATTTAAATTTATTATATAATTTTTCCTTTAGTAATCCAGTCCCCATGCATTTTCCGCTTAGCATCATCTCTTTGTGTAGCTTGGATAATTAGATATAACTATCACAGTGCATTATCTTTTAGTGTCATTGTTTAGAGCTTGTTATTTATTATATTATACTTGAGTCTAATTGGATGATGGTATGGAACCTTAGATGGTGCATAATCAACTAGAAACATGATAAAATGGCACATGAAATTAGGCTTTTAATGGGTGGGTCCTATGTCAACTAAAACAACCAATTTTGGTACTCCCTCCGTCCCGGTATGCAGGTCTTACGCGTATCTCTATAATCGTCTATTGGCCAATGTAACATAAATTGTATAACACAAAAATTATACCGTTAGAAAATATAACATCTAAAGTTCCAAATGATATATTTGTTGCAATATATTAATCATATTACGTTGCTAAAATTGAAGATCTAGGGACGTGCACAAGACCTATAAACCCTAACAGAGGGAGTAGTTCAATCCGAATGCGGATGAGTCTTTCTTATTTAAAGTAAATTACAATTCATGTATCCTTTTGATATGTAGATCCTTAAGAATAAGCCATAATAAATATTTGGAATGATTTCTTCAAATTAATTTTAATAATATATGTGTTGGTCAGCTTCGAAGAACATTTCTATTATATTTTCACATTTTCATATCGCTTTCATTCGTTGGCAAATATCATAATCAATGTTGTAATATTAGTCAAATATCATAGAGCAATTTTGTAATATTAGTTCCAAAATATTTAATAACTGTGCTAGTTCATTATGAAAACACCAAAATGTTACAGATTTGTTGGCTTCCAATACAATCTGAAGAGAAGCTTGACGCCTGAAGCCTTTAAATTACATTACCAACCAAGGTTGTGGGTGAGGGGTTTAGACAGTAATCTATATCTATAAGCCATAACATCTGCAAACTCACTTTTGATCCGCAAGGTGTATACTGTAGAAAACCAAAGCTTAAATCCCGTGGAGAAATTCTTTGATCCTCATTGTGATTAGCCTTAAACCTTTGATGAGCTGAGGTTGGATCCAAGACCAACGATTGGGCAAGCGGCTCGTTGTCCACCATAAAGGAGCAACCATATCTAGTGAACAGTGTGCACAAGGCTCTGGCAGTGAAATTTCAGGAAGAAATTATGTCCAGTACGTTCCCCAAATGGAACTTCTCCATCAGAGTTCATGGTCAACAAAGTTGGTTGCTAAGAACATGTGGCCCTATTTATTACCAAGCATCATTTGTAGCAATTCTGGTGCTGCGATGTACTCCCTCCGTTTCATAATATAAGATGTTTTACGTGTTACACATATCTAGTGAACAGTGTGCACAAGGCTCCGGCAGTGAAATTTCAGGAAGAAATTATGTCCAGTACGTTCCCCAATGGAACTTCTCCATCAGAGTTTATGGTTGCGATGTACTCCCTCCGTTCCATAATATAAGATGTTTTAGGTGTTACACATGTTATCTAGATTAATACCAAATAGTGTGGACATGTATACTAAAACATGTCTAAATACATATATGTGCATGTGAATGTGGCAAAAGGCTAAAACATCTTATATTGTGGAACGGAGGGAGTGCCTAGTCTATTACTCTATTTCACATGTGCGCTCTTTGAGGATTAGTTGATTGCTAAGAAAATGTGATGACAAACGAGATCTTGTTGTCACATCAAAGATATCCGTACCTAATTGCCCAATCCACATGGCTCAAGTGGTTGGTCTTCAGCACTCGACTTGTCTTTTTCTCTACTGCGTTGTTGAAACTTGCACCAGAATTGTTGATCAGAAACGTGATGACCAGAAGCATCTAAAACGTAATCAATTTGGTTTCTGCAAAGAAACGTTGAATTTTCAGAACAGAACTTTATAAATAGGTTTCCTTTGTAATATTCTCCTTATAAGATGATTGAAAGGAAGGATTCAGCCAATAAAGATATGGGCAACTGCAGCAGCTTCAGTCTTCCAAAATGGTAAATATCTGTTGGAAAAATAATAGTATATATTTAGCCTTTCTAAAAGTTGATTTCTGTATGATCGATACATACTAATGGATCGCAGGAGATTAAGCGAGCTGAACAACAGTGGCATGGTCTCCATTCACGAGGATGGAACTCATGAAGGCATAAAGGCAATCCGGATCCAGAAAGCCTGCGAGTTCATCACGAGCTCTGTGTTGTGCGTCTGCATTATCACATGGAACATGAACGGCAAGGTGCATCATATTCTTGGTTGCGTTCTTCTCAATGGTGGTCAGGCCGTTTGCTTTGGTTTAATATTTGTGATTTTGCAAAGATGTCTGTCGAGGATGTACGGAAGCTGGTGAGCTCCGACAGGAAGTTCGATTTATTGGTTCTTGGGCTGCAAGAAGCCCCAAAATCTGGCGTTGCGCAAGTTCTGCAGGAAACCATGGCTGATACACACGTGTGAGGGATCTTCCAAGTTAACTCTTTGTATGAACACTTCTAAGGTTTTCACCATATTCTGAAATACGTCGATGCTTGTCAAAATTTCAGCTTGTTATGCCAGAAAACCATGCAGTCTCTCCAGATGTATCTATTCGGGCAAAGAGTTCGGAATCGTACATCAGAAGTGATCCTTTTTCTTATATGGCTGATCATTCTAGGTGTTAAAAGTGCATTTCTTCTTTGATTGAATAAGATTTGTTCAAATTCCTAAACATGGGCAGAAATGAAGGTGGATAAACACTCAACTGGAGGCTGCGGTGGTGTAATTGGAGGAAGAAAGGAGCTGTGGCCATGTACATCAACTTCAGTGGTATCCGGATGGTATTTGTGTCCTGCCATCTTGCAGGTTGCTTTCCAACTTCTGGTCAATTCATTTTTTATGCACGTCAATGCACTACTACCTCTTAAAAAATTGTTTAATCATCGACCTTGACAAACAATATACGACTTCAGGCGGAGTTAAAGTTGAATTTGTATTAGCCATGCCTATAAAAACTACACAAGCTATATAATACCTTTATAATCCTTTCTTGGCCCCTCAAATATAAAGATTGTAGGTGATTATGGCACCACGTCTAGAATTCCAAGATTATCTCAATTAATTCTAATCCCAAAGCAGCTCTTGTGTATCGAACATATTATTTGTAGCTAACAAGATACCATGAATTTGATTGAAGTGTAGCTCATGAACACAAGGTGGAGAAGAGGAACTCCGAATGCCAGCATATTTCACACTCGCTGTTCTCCAAGAATGACATCCATTATGCCAAATCTGCCGACATAACAGTGTGGCTTGGTGACTTGAATTACAGATTAGAAGGAATAACATCGATGCCCGCAAGGAAGATGATTGAGGAGAATCGTCAAAGTGTAAGTCTGTACTGAAATTACTCATAGTTTACATAACATAAACGCCTCACATGCATGCATTGTTTCAGAAGCTGAGTGACAAAGACCACTTCTGCAAGAAGCTGAGAAGGGTCAAGTGTTCAATGGGTACTGTGAAGGGACCTTGTCTTTCAAGCCAACATACAAATATAATGTTGGCAGTAGCAACTACGATACAAGTTACAAGGTACCTTGAATTAGTATCATATTAAGATGTCAATTTGTCTATAGTTTTATCTGAAAAAAACTTGTATACATTTTGGAAGCTTAACTTATGATCTTCACTTCCTCAGATCAGAGTGCCATCTTGGACAGATAGGATATTGTTCAAGGTTGACCACACTTCTGACTTGGATGCGGTCTTAAGTTCATATGAAGCACTTGATTGTGTTAGGAGCTCAGATCACAAGCCTGTGAAGGCTCATCTTTGCCTGAAAGTACGTGGCAGCGATGCATAGATTTATGTTTAGAGTTGACATACCGCAATCATGCTAAAATAATTGATTTCCTGTAACAACAATTGTAAAGGCATTGCACTCATCGTACTACCAAGTACCACCAATCTAGATTTGTGTACTACAAACACCTGACTTAATTTGGTTTAAAGTTCCAAGTAGCGTCTACAGTATCGGATGGCCTGTGGTAGCTAGAGTAAGCAATTGAATAACAGTAAATTACAAGTAAGCATATTCCCACACCACTTAGCAGCTAGGAAGGAACCATTTGATTCAATCCAGCAAGCATATTCCATTCAATATTTCAACCTGTCCACACTAGATTCGCATCCAACCAAAAAACTGACACATATTTCACTCTCAAACAACGAACCCTAGGAAATGTTCACAGGGAGCAAAGGAGAGTATCAAGAAAACACGAATTGTACGAGCAAATTCCATGGAAACAGGACAAGGGAATTTGATGGAACTCACGCCATAGATACACATTTCTCCAGTGCTTAATTAAATTTCTTATGGTATTTCAATTACAAAAGAATGTCTAGTAAAGATGGTACAGAACAAAAAAAAATCACCCATCACACCAGTTTCATGGTCAGAAACAAGGAAACTTGATATAACCCTGTTGGTGTGAGTTCTTGGCCACCCCCTCCTTAGTGTACGCTTCTAGTTAACAAAACTCAGGAAACCAATTGGACGTCATAGATACACACTTCATCTATGGATGGAGCAGAGACAATATAAACGTTTGTCTTTTCCTCCCCTTTTGCCACCTGTTCTAGTCAACCAGCTGCCGCCTGGAGCCTGGATGTTTTCACCGAGGTCTTCCCTTCTTTCCCAACTCGAGAGGCTGCTGCAAATCCACTGAACACAGAGAAGAAAAACATTCAGAAATCAATGATATGGCGAATTGACTGAACTGATTTAGTTTTGCATACCTTGTTATTTTCGCTGTTCTTGTTGATGACGCTGTCCTCGCAACTCTTTGTGATGTCTCGATGGTTTTGCCTTTCGTCAGTGTCGCAACTTTATGTGACTTCTCAACGGTTTTGTCTTTCGTCAGTGCAGGCCTCGCATTATTGCATCGGATGCTATTGAAACCCGTTTTTAGATTCACAAAGCTGACTCGTGGCAGCTTGTGTATATTGTTTCTTCTGAATATGCAGAATGAACAGATCAGTAATTCAGTATGCTTGTTTCTAATTGATTTGGGCAGGGAAGGTAAACGCCACCTGTTTGTAGCCACAAGTCAGTTTATCTCGTCCCTTTCCATCAGGCATCTTCCAGTTTGCTGCATCATAGTAGGTACAAACAGAACGATAAGTAAACCATGCTGTTGTCGAATAAGCAAATTTGACCTCGTGCAATCATGATTCAACTTACCATCACTCGTCTATTTTCATCCTTCAGTACTGGTAAGGTGTTCTTCTCGGAGGCAGTCTGTTTTCTTTCTGGATATGCCTCTTTCAACACTTGTCTTTCCTAAAAGCAGCACAAAGAATGAATCAGCAACTGAGTGCAATCTTTCAAAAAAAGCGAACAATGGACAGTCATAACTCACATCAGTCCTCAGCCTAAATGGCCTCTGAATGGTTCTCTTGAGCTTTCCTCCTTGATCTGCATTCACCTTGTTGTTCATCCTTTTAACCACCTGCATTTAGTCATGGCAGCATTTCAGTTTCCTCATCCTACCTACAGGCTACAGCTAAACTATGGAAACCCACATTACTGGGATCAGTTTCAGTACCTTTTGAGGAGCATTCTCATTGTTCTCCAACTGGTTCGTGTTTTCGTCTTGCCGATTTGAGGCTTGCTCGGCCAGCTGATCACCATACGACACGTTCTCCTTGTCGTCGTCGTCATGACTGTCAGGCTGCAACGGTTTCACCTCAATCCGTGATCCCTGCAGCACATTCTCCTTGTCGTCTTCGTCCCCTCTGTTAACGCCTAAGATCATCTTCCCACTCCTTGGCTGTTGCACTCTCTTCGCGCTCTTCACTGCTGCCGTCGTCGTCTCTTGGCATTTCTTGGTGATCTTCGGGTGGACAGCTGGGACAGGTACCTGCTAGGCACCTCCCTGCACGCCAGGTTGAGCTTCTTCATCTTGGAACAGACCTCGGCCACGGGAGGAGCCTGGGTCTTGGCCGGCGTCTCCTTCTTGGGCGTGGTCATGAACAGCGCCTTCACCACGGTCCCCTTCATCTCTGCCGTCGCGACCGGCTCCTTCTGGTGCTTCGCGCTGAGGAACGGCTCCAGCCTCGGCTGCAGCACGGTCTTGCTCCTGGGCGTCGTCAGCGCCTTCTTCCTCGCGCTGGACGGTTCCACCCTGGCCGCCTTGGTCCGGACCGGAGAGTCTCTCAGGCCGCGGTCCCGTGGCCGTTCAGTCCTGGCCCTCGCCGCCTTCGAGGCGGCCTCCGTCGCCATGCTCAGCCTCGTCATCCGGGTCCTCCGCGGCTTCGCCGGCACGGATGAGGGCATCTCGTAGCATCGACTGCACGATGTTGACATTGAATTCAAGTCGCAATCTAAAGAACAGTCGGTCCAATTGAATTCAGCCGGCGGCGAGAAGGGAAAGATATCAGATGAGAGACGCGCGCACCTCTGGTTCCTCCTGCTGATGGCTCTCTGCAGCTGACATTGGGCTCCTCGCCGCCATGACCCGCATGACGAAGCTCCTGTGCAGGGCCTCCGGGTCGACATGCTCGTGCCTCTGGTCGCAACCTGCGCTGCCGCGGTCACGGGTCATCAGCACGGATTTGGCGTCTTTGCACGGCAGATTCGCGAGGTGGGGAGAAGGGAAGTGATTGCTTACCGACTCGGAGGCAGAACCAGGAGGGTCGTCGGAGGGGCGGGCGGCGTCGGGGGCGGTGAGGTCGACGAACTTGGGCGCCTCGATGTCCTCGTAGAACACGCTGTCGTACTCCTCCAGCTCCTCCTCCTCCTCCGTGGTGCCGAGCCTGACGGGGATCTCCATCTGCGCTTTTCCCGGTGGGATGGATCAAGCTAACTGGGTAGCTAGCTCGTGAGAGCAGCGCCGGCGAAGGTGTGCTACGAGGAGGAGGCTGCGGTGGTGCTCTGGCAGTGGCGAGTTGCGCGACGGATTTTGATTTGAGCAGGAGCGGCTGGGAAACTAGCCGTTGGAACGGCAGCTTCTTAAAAAAAAGTTTGTTGGCCGTTGGCGATGGGGTCTGAAGGTGAAAGCCAGAGTAAAGTGATCTGCACGACCCGATGGTAGAAAACCATACTCTGCGAAGCGTCCCAACGGATATGGATACCTGTTAGAGGAAATTGCAGCTTTTGCCGTGCTCATCTCCTTTACTGTGGAAACCGCCGGTCAACAAATTTTTGCACTTTCTACCAAGTCTACGTCTAATACTGGCTTACTGCATAAGCTGCCCCTCCCTCAGCTTATCCATAAGCCAATTAGTTTATTACTTTCAACTTCTAGATTATTATGATATAATTACTTTAGAAGCCTCAATCAATAAGTTGGGTGGCTTATGAGAGAAGCTGGGGAGGGGGCAACTATTTTTAAGCCAGCAAAACAATGGGGCCTTAGCCATTTATGACTGTTGACAGCCAAAACTGACGGCCGGGTCCCACATGAATATGTCAGGTTTTTTGTCTCTATATCCTAATCAGTGACCGAGTCTAACCATCGCGTCCTCCGTGAGCCGCCTCTTCCTCTCCCATAACTACTCCTTTCCTCCATGAGTGACCAGAGAAGGGTGGCGACGGCCACCGACCAAATCGCCGACTCATCACCGACGATGGACCCAGACCCAGAGCTTAATGGATAGCGGCAATTCAACATATTTGGTCACCATTTTGGTCATCTTCTCTTTTATATATCATGCATTTGTGATGTTGAATATTGAAAAATAATAATATTTATTGTCTGTTGAATTGTCCTTCTTATATGGTTGCACCATGTCAATATTTTGAATTTGCCATGCCCACAAAGTGTGTTGTAACCTATCCACTTATATCAATCCATTCCTCGTGTGATGTTGACATGGACTATGGAGGACAAAGATCACATACGAGAAATCCTAGATTACAAGCCACAAAACGTACCGCCACGCAAGTAATAGAGGTTTCCATGGCATCAAAACACATAAATTATGTACAAAGAGGAGGAAAATAAGAATTACTACCTCAAAGACTCAACGAAATGTATGATTTCGGCGATCCAGAACTCGGACAAAAGGCTGTAAATCGGTGGTATCCTTCCTTCTTTCTAAGAAACTATCTAGTTTTTAGGAACAAACAATATAAGTTATGTACAAAGAAAAAGAAAATAAGAATTAGTACCTAAAAAGCATAGAATTATCGATATACATATGTCGAACATCCAGAAAGTAAAACAGAAGGCCGCTGCTTTGGATCACAGCGACATACCCACGTAGCATGATGGTTGTTTCCCATTACAAGGCCACTAAGCCCAATATATTGGCAAATCTAATAAGAAAAGTGATGCAGGTTGTATTTGAGTTGTGAATAAACAAATAGTCCTTATGGGGGCGCTCCCCCCCCCCCCCCCCCCCCCTCGCCTCATGCATCTACCACGTTAAATTGCTAGTATCATTACTTACTTTCTAAGAAACTAGCTATGTATTAGGAACAACAAAATAAAGTTATGTTCACAGAGGAGGAAAATAAAATTAGTACTTGAAAGACTCAACAAAACATATGATTCTCAGATCCTGAACGTGGACAGAAGTCCTCTGCTTTGGAGCTCAAGGGGTCATTCGAGCCTATGAAAATAGGATACTATGATTACATGGAAATCCCTATGTCCTTACATTCTATTTAGGATTAGGATTAGGTATAGTTGACCCTACCTATTGACTCAAGGTTCATAGAAGGGGGATCCAGACCTAGTGGGATGTAGGCTTCAGTTGTTTTGGTACTTTTTTCACTACGTCTTATTCTTTTTTTTAACTGGCTCGGCAGGTCATTAGGCCTTTTAGAAGGCGAACGGACAAAAGTTCTTCACGGGCGCTTGTGCTAGCTTGTTCGTTTTTGTCAACTGAAGTCGCGCGTAGCGTCAACAAATTGATAGCTGATAGAGCACAGAGCCCCGGGTCCAAGCGAGCAGATTCATTTCTTTCTACTGTCATCTATACCTAATCTATACCTAATAATAAAGGCACTAACGTTTCTCTCTTCGTCCGTCACTATACGCCTTCGTACGTCGTCTGGGTGTTTTCGTTTTGTTCGATTCCTTTGTCTATTTCTTCCGCGCTCCCACATCGCGGTATTTAGTCAAGGTGGTACTAAATCTGTTCGAATCAGAAAGGTGAGGAAACGTAGTAGGTACATACTCCTTTTAATATGTTCCAGATATTCCCCAAATAATATATACATCTGTTTTTGTAACGGATGCATTGAAGTCTCGATCGATCCATCTCCAGCACTCGGCGTACACTCACTCACGGTCGCCGGAAAGTGCAGGCCACGCGTACCGGCTGCCAACGCGCTCGTCCGCCGTCGCCGGAAAGTGGAGGCCGCTTCCATCTTCGAATCGTCTGGGTTTCGGGCACGGCAACCGCGACGAAACTTTGTGCGAGCCTTCATCAACAACTACAACCGTGACCATTTATTACACTACGCTCGTATTCTCGACAATACGATTAGGAGGTATATATACACTATCTTCTTTTAATCAGATCCATGAAGTAGCTGATCGCTGAACTGATTGGTTGCCCTGCTCAGCCAGCCTCCCATGGAACAACTATCATCGGAAGATTCATTGCATGTGTCGGTAAATCTAGCCACCTATATATCTGACCTTGCTCACGTTTGGTTTTATCTCATCACATTGACATATATGTTATGCAATGCCCGGAAATTATTTCTTTATTTACTCTTAATAGCTCGCGCCTCTTGCAAACAACAAAAGCATATATGGCTTTTAGATAATCAAACCTAAAGATATTCTTTATTGCATATATTGAGGTTAACATAAGTAATGATAAAATTCACGATTATCTTACCTGCACACCGCAAAAGAAAAATCTGACACAACATTAATATGCCACTTATATTCTGCTCTGGCAAGCGCGACATGGGCGGCATGTTAAACCATTATCTTTATACAAGATATGCTCTTAAATTTCAAATATAATCTATTTAGTGTAAATCATAACCAGTTCATCTCAGTAACAGTTTCATTTATATTATGCAATCTGTCATGCAGGCAAGCGTTTTTGAGTTGGAATCTCAAGTCATCGATATCAAGGAACAAACAAGGAAAAGAGATAAAGAACGGTATGCACAGATGACCGACGAAGAAAAGAAGGAAAAATTAAAAAAAAAACGTCGTGAAGCTTATAAGCAAAACAAACCAATTAGAAAGACGAAGAAATATGCCGATTTAGAGCCGGAGCAAAGGACAAGACAAATGCGCACAAAAGAAGAAAAAATATGCGAATACGCAACCAGAACAAAAGAAAGCTAGATTACAACAAATTCTAGCTAAGCGTGAGTACAGGCGCAAAACACCATGCAAAGAGTCAATTGCGATGGTGAACCCTGCATATATCGAAACACAATAAGAAGTTGGTATATCTACCTTCAATGTGTACCAAGAAGTAAAATGATGTAAATTTATATCAAGTTATCACAGAGATAGATTGTACAACACATATTTTTTACCCTTCGAGCTATTTTTATTCTAGAAAATAAAATTGTTCTACGCGGGTCTGTTAACTTTGCTATAAAATTTGGTTTGTTCCGGTGTTTCTACCAATACTTATATTTTTTTAACTCCCGTTGCAACGCACGGGCACTTTTTTTAGTAATAATAAAGACATTAAGGTTTCTTGTGGTATGTTGTTAAAAATACCCCTAAGGCCTTGTTTGGTAGCAGTGTATTGGGGAGTATTGTGGTGTATTATACACCAGGGTTTTGGTGAAAACACCCCTGTCACCCAATCCACCTCCCTCCTCTCAATCCCCTTCCTAATCACCCCCTTCTCAAACACTACAAGAAATATGCTATAATGTGACCTTTTATAGTGACCCCCAAAATATTGGTCATAGATCTATGACCATTTTGAACCAGTTGGTCACACGCTGGTTTTAAGGGTGTAAACAGCACAAACTTATGACCAATTTGTGACCAAAGGACTTTTTTTCCTAACATGAATTGGTCATAAGCAAGCTAGCACTAATATATGACCTTTTTTCTGACCATTTAAAATGGTCATTCACATATGTTGGCAGCCAACTCAGCAAAGATATCTACGTGTCAGTGCTTAGGTGTGATTTTTGCTTACATGTCAATCTACTGGACAACCAACTTAGCAGTTTCATCTACGTGTCATTCTGACAGGTAGGACCCTTTGTAAAGAAGAAGCACATGCATTGACTTTATTGACTGACCTGACATGTGGGACCCAACCCCTCTACAAGCTGCCATGTGGGTCCCGCCCCACCCTACCAGACATGCGGGTCCCGCCCACACTGCCATGACATGTGGGACCCACCCAACCCTGACATGTGGGTCCCACTCGCCAGAACCTGACATGCGGGTCCCATTCCAGCTGACAAGTGGGACCCGCCACCACCCAGCCCGCCAATCCTGATACAGAACCTGACATGCGGGTCCCATTCCAGCTGACAAGTGGGACCCGCCGCCACCCAGCCCGCCAATCCTATATCAGGATATATTGGCAAAAATGGCAACGAGCACGCCGGAGAATCGAACCCGCGACCTCCTCCTCCTCCGCAACGTAGGTAACCATTAGGCCACGAACTAGTTGATGTCCATATAGCACACTGCTATACTTAAACCATACAGGCATTTCCTGGGCTTGGGCCCAGTGGGCTGTTTCCACTCGGCCGGCGCGGTGAGTTGGGCTCGGCTGGTTCACTCTTTTTTTCTTCTTTTTTTTATTCTTTTCTGTTTTCTTTTATAACTTTTAATTTTGAACTCCAATTTTAACCAAATAAATTTTGTAAATATGTCCTCTGTCCTTATAGACTATAAGGGATTGCTTTTAGTCAACATAAAATACAAAATACCACTAATCTTATATATTGATCTACATAGGGTTTTGAAGAATTTGAAATACAATTTTGGGATTATTCTTTTAAATTCAAATGCAAGACTAAAAAATGCAGAATTTTTAAAATAATGCAGAATTTGGTTATTTGTAAATACAATGTGGTCTAGTATTTTCAAATAATGTAGCGCTCCTATTTTACGACATATTTTTGGTAGTTGCTTCACAAAATAACCCATTTTTTTCATTCGGAAATAGAAAAATGATTTTTTCGTGAAAGGAAAATGAAAAGTTTCTTCGGCAACATAGTTCATGGTTCCAAGATACACGTTTGTGCCAAATACGGGCATATTTAAGCAAACTATACCATGAATGTGGACATAACATTTTTCATTTTGCCCTAAAGCCATGAATCTTCATAGACGATACCTCATTTCTGAGAACACTTTCTTAAGAAAATTGCCGTATTCCAAGTTTATGATTTTTGATGGATACTAGGACACATATAATGACACCATGCGAAGGTTTTCCATTTATTTGATTTTTTTAATTTCGTATGACGGTTTCAATATACGGTCAAAACGGTGGACATGACCGTTCGTAGCTAGGTCTTGAATCTTGCAAAACTTTTGATGTATCTCTGATGAAATAGGTACTTGTGTACCTAAATATGATTTTTGCAAAAAATCATGAGAAAACTACGAGGCACCTGTAGTTCAAATTTGACCCCGTTCCAGCTGAATCGACATGAATTTGTCTTTTTTACGAGAGGTAGATGGAAACTGTCTGACACACAACTATTTGTTTATTTGTAAATATAATGTGGTCTAGTATTTTCAAATAATGGAGCGCTCCTATTTTACGACATATTTTTGGTAGTTGCTTCACAAAATAACCCATTTTTTCATTCGGAAATAGAAAATTGATTTTTTCGTGAAAGGAAAATGAAAAGTTTATTCGGCAACATAGTTCATGGTTCCAAGATACAAGTTTGTGCCAAATACGGGCATATTTAAGCAAACTATACCATGAATGTGGACATAACATTCGTCATTTTGCCCTAAAGCCATGAATCTTCATAGACGATACCTCATTTCTGAGAACACTTTCTTAAGAAAATTTCCGTATTCCAAGTTTATGATTTTTGATGGATACTAGGACACATATAATGACACCATGCGAAGGTTTTCCATTTATTTGATTTTTTTTAATTTTGTATGACGGTTTCAATATACGGTCAAAACGGTGGACATGACCGTTCGTAGCTAGGTCTTGAATCTTGCAAAACTTTTGATGTATCTCTGATGAAATAGGTACTTGTGTACCTAAATATGATTTTTGCAAAAAATCATGAGAAAACTACGAGGCACCTGTAGTTCAAATTTGACCCCGTTCCAACTGAATCGACATGAATTTGTCTTTTTTACGAGAGATAGATGGAAACTGTTTGACACACAACCATTTGGTTATTTGTAAATACAATGTGGTCTAGTATTTTCAAATAATGTAGCGCTCCTATTTTACGACATATTTTTGGTAGTTGCTTCACAAAATAAGCCATTTTTTATTCGGAAATCGAAAAATGATTTTTTCGTGAAAGGAAAATGAAAAGTTTCTTCGGCAATAGATAATTTTTGGTGTATCTCTGGTGAAATAGATAATTGTGTATCTAGTAATATTTTTAAAAATATCATGCTACAATTTTTAAACAAATATTTCTTAGGTTATTCACAAATATTTGGTAGCTCAATGTTTTTTTCTGTCATTAATATTGTGCCCAACTAGGCCGAATCTGGTCCAGCCTATGATCCCTTCCGGGATTTTGGCCCGTTCGACTTGTGCTGGGGCACCAGCACCGTCCGATGCCATCCGACGGCCGCGAGCGCCCACGTCCGCCTTATAACCTGCGAGTCCCCGCCGCCCTCGGGTCAAAACCCTAAATCCTCTCGAGCTCGCCCCCTTCTCTCTCGGGACGGCGACGGCGCCAGCACCCACCGTCCAAAACCGACCGCGCTAGCACGCACCCTTCACTGCCTCTCTCCCAGCTACCCCGAGCCCCTCCCTCTACTGTCCACTAGGCCCTCCACCTTCTCTCGCTGTGGCGGCCTGGGTCGCGGCCGAGAAGAACGGCACCTCTCGATGTGGCGTCGGGGTCGCCGGATGTGCGCCGGGGTCGCCGGATCCGTCAAAGAGGTCGCCGGATCCGTCCGCCTCTTTCTATTTCGCTCATCTCCCATACCTAACCATTTTCTAGGTTTTTCTCTGACTATCTCTATGTTGCAGGTACCCCCAGACACGAGCTTGGGCGGGATGTCGAGCCCTGCACGGAGCTTGGAGCGTCGTCGACAGGCCCTAGGGCGCCATGCTTCACGCGCCGCCGCTCCTCTCTGACAAGGCCGCCGCCGCTCCTCTCCGACAAGGCCGCCGCCGCTCCTCTCCGACATGGCCTCCGCCGGACCCCTCCTCTCCGATTGAACCCCTCCGTATCCCCTCTTTAAGTACGTACCTACCTACCAGATCCATCTAAGTACCCCTCCGTTTATTATACCAATTGGTTCAAGAGTATGCTTCATTCGTCCATCCTTGCAACGATAGGATTAAGGGGACGGTTAGATTGGTCATATTTTGATTTATGAATATCCTTTGATTTCTGCCAACATGCTTATAGTTATCACATTTTTGCAAAGGGCTCTTGAAACTAAGTATTGCGTCGGACCAGGAAATTGTGGTGTTGTATGGGATTGAATGTTGGACATACAATCTAATTGGAACATAGGATCTGAGCTACTTAAGATTACAAGCAACTTGTTGTAGTAAATAAACAAATGTGTGCTTGAAACAGACATTAGCATATATCATCTTTTAATTGCCTGTTGCCACTATACATTAGGCCTGTTTACTGGAATTAGTGTACTTTTAGGGTCCATGATTCTCTAGTTTTATGTGTATCATTATGTCTCCTTCAGCTTAATCAAATAGATGCAAAACTGAAAAAGGTTTGATGCACTGATTCCTTTTGCTAAGTTTGATCCACTTGATGAAAAGTTGTAGAATAATACTCTGCTGTGTACAATTTGATACTCTCTTTGTTTTGATTGTATCATTGCTCCTTCTCTCTGTAACTGCTTCTCATGGAATTTGTGTGGTGTGTTTCAGAACAAGAGAAGGGGAAGCAAAAGAAGGTGAAATTGCAGTGTTGTTCAACTAGGCCGCCTACAACTTCCTGCTGCACTCGGCATCTTCAGCAGGTAATACCTGAGTGAGTGATGTTTGTTTGGGTGCACTGGCTCGTATTATTTGGTCATGTTAGTTGAATGGATGGTAGTAGAATATTGGTTTCTTCATGTTAATGTTGTCAGCTTGAACACGAATTATGCATTCCTTATATTTATATGAAGGAAATCATGGTGTCATTACATAGTTAGTAAGATTAACTGGATTGTTACTCTTTGTTTATGTTTTAGGTGCAGAAATAGGATGGCTGAGGAATATTCAAATTATGCACCTTCTTTTTTCCTGTCTAATCTCATTGACAAAGGTATATAGCTTATGGAGTAAATCTCATTAATGAGTGATCCTGCATGTCCGGGCATCGAGCATCTATGAGCATGGCTGACCCAGCTGTAACTTGTCTTCTGCGCCTTGGCTGACCCAACGGTGCGTCCTCTCTCTGTTTCCCTGTATCGCCAAAGTTTTGGAAGTTCACGAGTATCTAATTGAGATGGTGTGTTAGATGCATTATCTGTTAGCGGCATCTGTGATCTAGGATGGGTAATTGGTAGTGCTAATGTTAAAGAAGTGCTTATTGTTCTTGTGATTTGTAGATGATTTGCTTGTACCCTGTTGCAATTTATATTTACTGATAGGCATACACATTCTGAGCTTACATAATTGACAAATTCTTCTGCTTGCACTTTATGTCAAAGCAAAGGTGTAATTTTGTCCCAGCTGTACGTATTTTCTCACTGTTCTGTTTTGTTTTTGGCAGGTATTACAAGGACTGAAGTGGTGTTCCCCTCTTTTCAGGAGCTTCTGCCTGAAGAATTTTGAAGAAACTTGAAGCCCCAGTTAGCAAATAGTAGCTACTATTTTTATAGCTTGTAATTTTGGACGAATTTCTTGTGTTTTCTTGTTCTGTATGAAATATTTGAAATATGAAATATTGGATGATATATTTGGAATATTGATTCTGCATGTGTTTTGGAAATACGTGAACAACCTGACAAGTGGGACCCACTTAAGGAGTAATCTTAAAATTCGAAAATTTATGACTTGTGGACCAACCTGACAAGTGGGACCAATAATAAAATGTTATGGTGTAAATGGAAAATCAATAGATTGTGCAAGGCCAAATCCAAGAAAATAAAAGGGCCGAGTTGTTAGGCCTGGCCCATGTAGCCGTTCGAAATAGACAGGAAAAAAATATAAAATTGGCTAAATTATTGGGCTCGGCCCATCTAAACGGCTGAACTGGATTGGGCTGATTCTGGTCTACGACCATTCTATTTGGTCACAAAATTGACACGTCAGCTTTGCCACGTTGGATTTGACGTGGCGTGGCCAGATTGCCAGTGACCAAAATATTGGTCATAAAATCCGTGACCTTTTAATTTGGTAATAGAGGTCTATGACCAATCCCCAAAAAAGGTCATATTGGCTAGTTAGTGACGCTCATAACGTGACCAAGTGTTTTTGGTCACAAAAAGGTCACAAATTAAAATATGTGACCATTCAGTGACCAATATTGAGGGTCATAGAGTAGCATATTTCTTGTAGTGAAAATTCATGTTGTTTGGCACACGAATAACCATATCAGGTTTCAGCAGCATGTGTAGGCGGCGTCGCGAGAGCAAATCGAGCGTCGTTAGCGCGTCCGAGGGAGCATCGTCCGCAGAAGACGCCAAAACGCGAGGGGGTGGGGCGTCTCTAATCCCCGTCAACCCGACGAGTATCCACGAGTATTCAGGGGATCGCTGGGGGTCAGCCGTCCAAAACAAGCCTACCAAACGGCCCAGGAGTGTTTCAGCGTGTATTAAATTGGGCCGGGAGATTACACTGTAAAACCTGTCAAGCTCAGCCTGCCAAACGAGGCCTAAAAATTAAATTACCCACCACTGCCCCCGTAAGTGAAATACCGTTTCGTATTTTTTTTCATCCGCCAAACCACCTTTACAATGTTGTAAAACACGCGCGGCCCTGTGTTGGTTCCGCAATACACACGTCATGCTCATGGGCCAGCCCAACAAAACCTAGCCAATCGCCCGCAGACACGTACGGGTCGATCGAGTCCTGCACGGATAATCCCTCCGTTTTGCAGTGTACAAGGACTCCATGGAGTCTCCGCCATCACGTACTATAAACTGACGGGCAGAGTCGCTGTTCCAGAGAAACAATACTAAGTTTGTTATGTCTCCACGATGCGAAAGACAAAAAGATCGTCGTGATCATCACATGGCGACGCTCGAACTCTAGCAGCGAATCGACGCGTCCAGCAAGCCCCTACCTCTCCTTCACAATCGGCGCAGAGGCGGATCCTCCCGACGGCGACCTGCGGGCCTGAGAGCAGGATGGAAGAAGGAGGCAAGCTGCTGTGTGGATTAGTCTTGCATTGAGGTTGTCGGAGCCATCAGGAAGCTCACGGATGGGGCCCTCGAGCAGTGCAACGACATGGGCGTCGATGTCGGTTGCTGGCGAGGACCTTCTTCCCGGCCGCGCAGCCGCTGTTGAGCATGGCGACCACGGTGAACTCACTAGCGGCGATGGTGTTTGTGCTCACGACGGACGGTGGGTTTTGCTTCGATCTGAAAGCCACGGGAGAGACAAAATCTTATCCCTCACCCATGCACATCTTTGGTTATTGATTAGCAAATAGCACACGGTTTCCAAGTTTTATAGGACGATGATGTGATCTGAGATTCTAAACAGATAAAAAGTGCTTCAAAGAATTGAAAGCAGTGGTCGCGCATCTTCTCCTAACAGCCATGGCGACGAGCAGATCGATTCCTGGAGCCTATTGCTGGTCGTCATTGCGGCGGATATGTCCATACTCCGCATGCCAACATCATGTGTCATTAGAGCAGGCTCTCCGAAAGTCCAAAACCATAGCTGGTTCACCGACTCAAAGCATAGCAAAAGGCAATCTATCCATGTAGATGCGTTCATGTCTACGGTTATTTTGATGCTTCAGATACTGGAAAAAATGCAGGGTACATGCTTGGCGAAGCCGCGACCACACATAAGAATGATTTTGCACTGTTAATTGACTCGAGTGCATGACAAGTTGACAACACGGTCGTCGGCACACAAAACTACTCGATCTGCGTCCCCTGCAGTTCCCGCTGGCTATCCTGTCGGCTATTTTCATTTGAGCCTTTTTTTTGTTTCACGGCAATTGTTCAACACTGAAGCATTGATTATTATATACCACTACACCTCTTGATTTTTACAAAGAACAAACTTAAATGCTAATGTCTCAACAACTTTGCCCATGTTTCTGTTGCACCATTCAGCAGTGTACAGATAGGTCCAAGGTCATGGACATTTAGATTTGTTTCATAACTGAAAAAGGACATAGCTGAGATTTGTTTCGTAAACAGAAATATCCATACCTGAGTTTAATTTGTAAACTGAAGTGTTTCTTCTTTGTCAGAGAACTGAAGATATGATCTTCCGATAATCAAGTACTTGGATTACAGTGAAAAGGTCACCAGTATGTGTATGTGTATGTGTCTGTTTATGTGCACGTGTTGTGTGTATGTGTCATGTACTCATGTGTGTGTGTGTATTAGCCCCTTTTGTTTCCGAATTTATTGTAAAAAAATGCAAAACCTAGAAATATAACTGAGTTTCCACCATTCACTGCAGTGCTATACATCCTCTAAGCATGAGTTGTTTCTATGTAAATTATAATTTTGGCATTCTTACTTTGTTACCCACTCGATTGTTTACTTATACATGATATGCACGCTGTCGGGAGTGGCAGTGTCGGCTTCCGGCATCAACTATAGACGTGAAGGAGGACGGTTGGTAGTGGCCACGTCGGGTTCCACACTTAGTGCAGTCGTGCAGGAGTCGCTGCCGCGGATGACCAAAGCGCCACGTGATGGTTAAGGTAGTAGCCGTGGCGAGAGATACGGGCGCTGCCAACAGAGGGGAGATTGCGAGCGATTGTCAATGGAAACTTACATATTTGCTACGTTGACAACCCGTAATAACGCACGGTCATATTTTGCTAGTCAAAAGAAAAAGAGGCGCTTGCCTGGGCTTAGATGTCGTCCGCCTCCTGCACGAAGCTAGCTAATACCTATCGATCAGGGCAAAACCGATCACGTGTGTGACCAAAAATTAGAAAATTCCTCAGCGTGGTGGCCTGGTGGCCTGCGACTAGATGGAATCGACCAAATAGGAAGTTTTGTTAACTGCATGCATCTCAGCCCAAGTTCGTGAGAGTGGAAAACCTACTCACCTTTTTTAAACTAATCCACCAATCTCTAATCTACATAATTATATTTTGATTTCACATACGGAGTAGAATATATACGAAAAATATGCACGTCGGCAAGTATGTTCCATTCCCATGCTCGGTTTCAAGTTTCGTCGACTGTAAATTCTCAATTTTGAACGGATGTTTGAAACTTTATTAGGCGAATTTTGTTAAATTCGTCGCACTCGGTTGACCGTTTTAAATGTCCTTTGGCGAGAAGGTTCAACTTGATGTTTTGCACAATTTTCGTGTTGTAATTCTTTCGCTTCGGTGGTCATATAGGAGCGGAGTTTGGGTATGTAGGTGTTTAGACTCCAGCATGTGTATATGTGTATGTGTGTGTCAACTTTGTGGGGCAATTGGGCATTTCAACTTTTGGCTTTCTTAGTCAGTTGGGAGTTTATGTTAATTCTATCATATCCAATTTTAATTTTAGGTCATATTAGCATTTTAGTGTGTTGTGAACTTGTGAGCATTGCAATGTGTTGTGACTGTGTAATGTACTATATTCTTGTTTCCACATTAAAACTATTTTGAACACAATATTTGCTCTATATTTGTCCGAGAAATTTTTTAGCTGCGCTGCAGCTCGCCCATGCTTTGAGAAATTCCTAGGTCCGCCACTGACCGTGCCCAATATATTGCCATATCTATCAAGCAAAGGGACACAGTAGATGAAGGTTACTATCTGCTTGTTTTGGCCAGATAGTTGTACCGAAGGTATCCGACATCCTATTTTTCCAACAACATTGTGGATCAACTCCGGCGTGACGCCGTTGATGGCTTTGCAGACCCAGCTGAAAATGCGGCCTCCATGCTCGTGCTCTCCTTTTTTTTACGAAATACAGTATAAACGCATACGCTCACATACACTTGCACACACTCACCCCTATAAACGCACACGCGCATACCCTACGTCTATGAGCACCTCCGAAGACTGAGTCGGCGGATCGAGTCTTGAGATTGACGAAGTCAACACATGTGTCTCGCTGTCGACGGGAACGTCGCCTCTCACTGAAGAATATTCAACCTAAATGAGAAACATCAGTTTCAAACCTGGAGTTTAAACTCTCGTGGGCTCAGAAGGAAAATGCTAATATTCATAATCCAGCACTGGGAGAATAAAATTTGCCACGTGATGGGTTGTTTGTGCGAGGTACGGTCCATTAATTATGAAGACATAAAGTGGTGAAAGTCGCAATCAGCTCTAGACAGGCTCAGAGCTATTTTCTTGTAACTCTTACGTAGGAAACAAGGTGCCCATGTGTTTCCAACTTTCCATGCAGACAGACTTCATACAAGGAATCTTATTTTACCCCCGATATGTCGCTCAAGTCCATGTAATTTGTTTTCAATGACCTTTGTTAGCACTTAGTTACACATGGGGTTTGGTTTACTGGGCGGTAAATCTTATTGTCTCCTAGTAGCGGGGTAGCCCAACCCGTTCGGTAAACACGTTTACCGACCAAAGTACCAAATTATTTGAAGTTCAAATTTTAAGTCTAGTAGTGTATCCCAACCCCCTCGGTAAACAAGTTTAGCGACCAAAGTACTGAATTATTTTGAACATTGAATTTAAAGTCCAAACCTAATAAAGTGTATGTGTCTCATGTTTACGCTGGAAGCAGCTATGGCACGGTAGTAGCACGGTTCCATTCTCTTGTGAAAGTCAGGTGCCCCGGCGAAATGTTCAGGAAACCCTAAGAAAGTGGTCAGAAACTGACATGAGTTACTGCGGTCGAGTGGCACAACAGTCAAAATACTCTCGAAAGTGGTCACAAGTTGACACCAAGCTCTATTTGCAAGCCGAGAAGCAGGAAACACATCATACAATTGCTCCATCAGGTCCATCATGTTGTCAGTGGCGGAGGACCCCTACGGGCAAGGTAGGGCGGCCGCCCCACCTTGATTTTTAACAAAGAACCAAGTATATATGTGCATCGGAGCCATATCGGCAACAGCAGGCTCGATCCCGAGGGGAGGCTGGCGGGGCGGCCGCCTTGGACCCCCGAACCCAAGGGGCACCAAGTTCCAACACGCTAAGGCAGGGGCGAGGTCGCGACAAACTCATCTGCCGGCGGCGCCATTAGAGACGGTTGTGAGCTTTTCTCGTATCTCAGGAAGACGATGAAGAGTTTTTTTTTTTTTGAAATAAAGACGATGAAGAGTTACGTTGCTTATTTAGTTTGCTGGGCTTCTTCCGTTGTTTAGTTGGGCTTCTTTCCTTTTGCTTAGTACATGCCCTTTTTTCCTTTGGTATAAGTGATTTAGTGGGGTTAGGCTTATATGCTCGTTTAAGCTAATGGACGTTATGCTCACGTTAGATCATTTGAGAAGTGCATATCCCGTTCATTCCATATCAGCCATTTTATGGAACAAAATACTTCTTATTTACAATGTAATAATGGAGGTTGGGGAGTGGTGGATGGTGATAGTGCAGTTTTATGTGATTGGCAAATCATTTTTGCTATGGCATTTGTCTTTTTCTTTCTTATCATTGTTTACTTGACCTTTACCTCCTATATTTAGGTCATGTACAACGGCAATGCTAACAGAATCACTGTGCGTTAGAATTATGCATTAGAGTTCGCCCGACCTTAATTTTTTTCCGTCCTCCGCCACTGCATGTTGTTGGATAACATAACACATTTTTTGTGACTTACGAGAAACACATGCATGAACAAATGATAAAACTAGAACCGTCGGTCTCTGAAATTCATAGTTTTTTTCCTTCAACGCATGTTTTTATAAAGCAGGGTTAAGAATTTAATCAGATTTGGAAGTAGCTAATAGAAGTTATCAAGTAAGGCTTGAGACTAGTTCCGATAACAGCGAACCCATAAAGAATTTGGACAATAGCAGGGACGCTTTCTCTCTTCTTCCTCACCTTTCTCTCTCCTCCTTCTTTCTCTTGAGAGTCGTCGCTCGGTGCCCGGCACCTCTCCCCCTCAGATCCGGTGGCTTTGCCGGCTGGAGATGGTGGGGGAGGGTGGCCGCCCCTCCTCTGTAAATTATTGTAGTAGTAGTTTTAGGTTTTGGCCTCTGTGCCGTGTCGGCGCTTTGCCATTTGGGATTCAAGATCGGGTGCGTCCGAGCTGTTCCTGGTCCTTGGTGGAGGTGGTGACCGGCCTCGTCCTGCTCCAGAGGTTGGAGATGGCGAGATCTGCTGCCCCTTTTTCGAATCCCCCAATAAAGCTCGTTCATCTTGCTCGGGGCCTTGGAGTTCTACAACTTTTCCCCCTCTCTCCTTGTGGTCGTGGGGATAAACAGGAGGTGGTGGGAGGGTCTGCTGACTCTGGGCTTTGGGCGGTGCGCGGCCTTCTGCCGCTTGGGTTTGTCTGGCCGGAGCTGACGAGCTGCTCCGGGCGGCTGCTGATGGTTATACTGCTGCTCATGGCGCTCCAAAGGTTGGAGCCGGAGGTGAGTATTGGTGTCCTCTCAGCGCCCTTCTCAAGAAAGCTCGGTAATGGAGCGTGGATTCGTCGAGAGCTGGTGTTTTCTCTTCTTTCTCCTTGTGGTCATGGTGATAGACAAGGGGAAGAAGAAAAGCGTTGCTCTCCTTGGGTTCGTGCTCCGCGGGGAGTTGCGGCTACATCCGCAGCTATCTTCGGGAGTCTACTCTCAGGAGCGTTTCTTCGACTGCTGATGGCAGTCCAGCTGCTGAGTCTCATGGTCGTGTGTCGGCCACTCCCTCCCTGCTGGGCGGCAGTTGCTCGCCGAAGGGATCAGTTCAACCTCCAGGCCGCCGTGCCAAAGTGGAGGCCCTCTTGCTCCGGCGCGATGTGCTCCCTCCTCAGCACCCCAAGTGGTCTCGTCCCCGGCGGTGGTGAGGTTGTTCGTGCTCGGTTGCGTGCAGAGTCTGGTGGAGATGGAGCTGGAAGAAGACCTGGACTTGATTGCTTTTTCAGTTTTGGTTCCAAGGTCTTAGGTGCAAAAGTTGTGGACCCAGTTGTAATTTTCTTTACTTTTATGGTCCGCTATGTAATTTGTACTCCACCGACAGCGGTTTAATGCAGTTTCGGGGTCCTTCGCGGCCCCTCTTCCCGTTCAAAAAAAAAATTAAAGAATTTGGACCGAAGTCCGAAGATCAATAAGGTCTCCACAATGTCATCTACAAGATTGTTTCCAAGGTCCTCGCAACATGTCTATAGGTTTTTTCAGATGACATAATTTCTTAAAACCAAATTGCATTTAATCCAGATAGCTAGGTTCGTTACCCAGATTGTGCTTGTGGCATATGAGATGACTCACTTCATCAAAATAAAAGGGGAGGCGGAGATGAGTACATGGTACTGAAATTTGAGATTAAAAAACTTATGATTGGGGTTGAGTGTGGGACTTTCTTGAAGCAATGCTTGTGAAACTTAGCTTCATCATGCTTGGGTGTCTCTCTACTAGGGAGATGTGCTCGATTAGTCACCTACCACATCAAAACCAATGGAGAATTGTTCCCCTCACTGCTACAGTGTAAAAGATGATTTTTGGGCTCCTCCCCGTCAACCCACCTCGCTCGCCGGTGAACCGCGGGTTCCCTCTTCCTCCGCCGGCCGCTCCGGCGGCGGGAGGATGGGGGAACCCCGGATCTCGGCTTGTACATAGTGTAGGGTTTGGTAGGGATCCTCCCGGCGGCGTTGTGGTGTTGGCGACGGTGTCGGCGGGGAATTTGGTGTCGGCGAGGAGTTTGGTGTCGGCGTGCTCCTTCACCGGCGGCGGAGCTCTTCGGGTCTTCGACGTGGCGCGCGCGACTTCTGGAGGCCGGGGATCTGCGGATCCGCTGGCCTCGTTCGTCCCCGGGTACTGCGAGTGGTGGTGTCGGAAGTGGAGGTGCGGGGAGGCTGATGTGGGGGAGGGTGGTGTGCAGGCGGTTGATCTGTGGCTCTGGCCCCAGATCTGGGGCGGAAGATGCTCGGGGCAGGTCCCCGGCCGATGGATGACCTCCCTCTTCAGATCCAACTCGCCGGAGCTGGTGGCTGCTGCGGCTCTTCAATGCCTTCGGGCACGGAGCTCTTCTGTTCCTTGGGCAAGGTCTCCGGGCGGTCGCTTCTTCTGTCGTCTCCGGCGGCGGAGGTTGCGCGCGATGGTGGATCTCGAGGTTGAAGACGGCGTGACACAGCAGTGTCTTCTGTATTCTCCTTTTTTCTTTGCTTGTATACGGTGGTGTACTGTCTTATTTTCTGTATGAATACAAGTATGGAAAAATCAAAAAAAAAACCAATGGAGAATTATCAGATATCATCAACTCCTCACATGCGGTAAGTGCGAATATTTTGCAACTAGTTGCACCCGCAACCCATTATTGGATGCCCCATTTCGGAGTTTTCAAAAATCATGAAATAAATCATGAACATGAATTATGTTGTTTCTTGTGCGCCCACAAAGTTTTATCAAAAAATATGATCATATGTGTCATGTGCAAAAAAGAGGGGTGCACAAGAAACGACATAATTTATGTCCATGATTTATTTTACAATTTTTAAAAACTCCAAAGTGGGGCATCCGACAATGAGGTGCGGGCGCAACTCTCACATGCGGCCACTGCTCAAGGATTGATCTGTGGGATTCGGATCGACCCCTCTACAAGCAATGTAATAAAACCCACCGGTTTCCGGTATGAAAAAATAATACCGACCTTTTTCTATCGCCAACATGGCAGAACAGAGGGGAGCGAGCAGGAGCAGCCGCGCGGTCACCGCTTGCCGCCGGCGCATCTCCCCGGCGGCGCAAAGTGCCGCGAGACGAGGAGAGGACTTTAAATCCCCAGCGGCCAAAGTGCCGCGAGACGAGGAGAGGACTTGAAATCGACCTCTCACCCCAGCCCATTGGTCGCTCCAACCAGCACAACCAATTGACTTGACCGATGACCGCCGTTTCCTCGCAATTTCCCTCACGCTAAACACGCCCGCGACGCGTTCGACGCAATGCGTGAGAGAGACGCCGCTGCGGCGCTACCGTGAATGTGGGCCTCCTCCCTCTCCCCGTTCCCGTCGCCGGTTTGACATCTCCACGACTGCGACGCGGAGCGGTGGCGGGCGGGTGGGAGTTAGTTAGTTTTTGGGGAGAGAGGCGTCACCTCGCCCCTCCTTAATATTTTCTTGACTCGGCATCTACCTTCCCCGTCAGTGTCACGTGTTCTTCGCTTCTCTCTCCCATCGTTTCGTTCCCCTTATCTCTTCTTCCCCGAATTCTTCTGTGAAGCTTGCGTGGAAGATCCCGCCGCCTCTCTGTCTGTCTCGAGCTGTCAGCTGGATCAAGAAGCCAACAGATAGAAGATCTTTGTTGAATTACTGGCTCTTGGTGAGTCCTTACGGAGTTAATTTTTGTTCTTCTTCTCTTGGCAAATTATGACGACATTCGATTGTTTCCGTGATGATTTACCAATTTCTGCTAACACCCGGATGTTATTTTGGTTGCGCTTGTCTTTTCCGGGGGTGAATTGTAAGCTAAGGGAACTTTGGTGTTTTGCTTTGTGAGGACTGGCAGACTGACCTGTTTCTGTTCAAATGCAGGAGTTGAGAGTGTGATGAGCGGGAGCATCACAAGGGGTTGTCTTCAGTGATCTCTATATCTCGCCAGTGAATCTTCCTCGATGAGGATTTTGCCCCCATTGGACTGAGATCCAGGTATTTATGCCACCATTTTTGCCGTTTTGCTGCACGCCATCATCACTGCACAAGAAACACTCGGCACAAACACTCACCATGACACCATCCACATATTACTAGTCCACAAGATACACATGAAAAACGGAGGTCGAATAGAGCCGCATTGACCGTAATATCCCACATCGTACAATTAACACATAAGATAGCATCGAAGTCGGTGCGAATGCTGCATTAGCTAATCCGAGTATCGATCTAAGGGCATCTACAAAGGCATGACATCAGCTGACTCTTCATCTTAGTACACGGGATGGCGATTGCTGATGTGGAGGAGAGCGAATAGAATAGAATTCGCTCTTAGTTAAGAGTCAGACTCTCGGAGTAAAAAAAATCTTATGAATCAACCTCATTGCCTGTGTATGCCATCACACTTAATGCTAACTCTTTGCGCAGAACCAGCTTAAAACACACCCAATCTCTTTCTTTCTCTCAAAAAAGCTTAAAACACAATCTACTTGTATGAGTTGTTTGCTGTCGATTCAAGAGTCACTGGTTAACTCACCTTTGTGGATACCCTAAGGCCCTTTTATCCACGTTAATGGCGTCCTTTTTAAGGATGGCCAATTTCGTTACAAAAAATTATGTCCTTGTTATAATGCCCTGTATCGGTCCATTAGGATCTGATTGTTGGTGAACCAGGAACTAATTTTAACCATTGCTTGTCGGTGATTGTCTGTTTAAGAATAAAAAAACATTTTCTATCTCAATGTAAATCCACTCGAGGCTTTCAAGGCTTCCTGAGGCGAGGAGTTGATCACATGAGCCATTCTGATTTATGCTAGAATTCCTTTCTCCTTGGAAGATGCCCCATGCATTTTCTGTTGCTATTCGTTTGAACCGATGATTCGTACTGTAATTGCAGCATGATGTAGTTTGGTTGCCACACAGCCTGATTAATTGTTTTAAGGTGAACTGCATCTGGACTTTGCATCATCAAAATTTCTGAGAGGGTTTTCATATATATTAGATGTCCGATATATGTTGAATTATCATGTTCAATTGTTGGTACCGATTTACTATGTAAAGACTCCCAATTATATTTGCCGTTATTAGTTTTTTTTCACGCGCAAAGGAAATATATGAATATCAAGCTGATATCAATTTTTATCTATGACCACAGAGGAAAACAAGCAATACACGAAGCTGTGGAGACTGGATTCGTGGTGTGGTGGTCGTCTTCTAGAAGTTCCTTGTGGTCCATTCATATAACATCACATAGGGCAGGTCCAGCGCCATCTGTATTTTGCTGAGTTCAGGGTCGCTGGCTTGCCTTCCCTAAGGTAAGAAGCCATGGCTTTCTCTTACTGACGCTCCAATGGTATTCTGAGTTTTATTTTCCATTATTTGATAACTTTGAAAGCTTATGTTGATATTTCCACAAACATGAGTCGTTTGCATCACTCGTTCACTCTCAGATTGATAATGGATCATTATGCCTTTTCTTATTTACCTAATAACATTCCGTTCCAACACAAATCTTATGGCACAGCTTTTGACTCTGAGTTTTTTTCTTGTGATACTTAATAAATATTATGAGGGCGATTGTCTAGGAACATGGCACAACTTTTGACTATGTATTTCCTGAACTCAATAATTGAAATCACATTTTTCAAAAGGAACTAATTTCTCTAGGTAGATGAAGGTTTTTTTTTTGCATGGGAAGATATGATATATAAAGTATTGAACAAGATTTGAAGCAATAGTCACAAATATTTTAGTAACAACTGCATTATTTGTTTCCTAGAACATCAATGTCTACTATTGAAATCTATAGTCCAAAGGAGTAACAATGAAAATGAACAAATGAGATACTACAGGAGATGCAGGATTACAACTTTGAATTTACTTCCTCTCACAAATGGATTATAATGCAAAGAAGGAGCTCATCTGCAGGTTCCTCTTAGTTTATTTCTTCATGAATTTACTTTCCACTGCAGGCAGAAGGATCTTCATATTCGGGTGAGCAAAATGGATCGTCGTCGTCCAAAGGATCGTCATCATCGGTGAACAAAATGGATCTCCATCCTCCAATTAGAAAATACATGGGTTTGTTGAGCGAAAAGATCAAAGGTTCTGTAAATAAAGTTAGAAGCGGACAGTACAACGGAAACTTCGGTGAAGGCTATTCAACTCAGCACGCTAAGTCATATGTACTGCTCAAATTTGCCTATTTCCTCTTTGGCTTAAATAACTCGCTGTAAAATGTATATTCATAAAAATGCATAGAAGTGAATCATGATTCTTCAAGTTTTGGTTCCAACTATTATATATTACTCATGCTCTTCCTTGTTTGTTTAGTCTCTCAATTTGAAATTGCTCTTCTTTGTGACAAATAATGTGAGATAAAGACAGTTGTGGGAACTTTAAGCTCGAATGCTTTATCTACTTCACTCTTGCTAATTTGACCCTAATTACTGTAGGATACGCATGCCAGTAACAGCGACATTGATCGTGCTATTGCATTATCCTTATCAGAGGAAGATCGAAAGAAGGGAAAGGCCATTGGTTCGTATTCTCATCTAAGCCAGTTTTGATAATCTCTAATTTAGAGATTGTTTTACCTGGTTATGTGTCATTAAATTTCCTATTTTGGATCAGCAGTTCTAAGTTAATGACCATGTCCAAATATGCAGAGTTGATAGACAACATCTTTATAATGTTTTGTCATTTTTTTTGTTTATGACCTATATACTGATGATCATTTAGGGGAAGATGAAGAGTTTGCACGAGCTCTGCAAGAAAGTCTGAAGGATGAACATCCTGTTTGTCAGAATGTTCCGGCGGAGATGTTCGCTCAGATAGTACTCCAGCAACTAGCTTACTGCCAGATATCTCTCCCCCGAGTAGATTGAGGTATTTGTTATTCATTATGATGCACCACAAATTTTATGACAATTTAAATAACCGTTGTCAACTCGGAAAAATATGTGTTGTTTTTGTTTCAAAGACACCACTAAGTGATGCTTGCATTTGTGAGGTATTGAATGGCAATCTACTGGGAATTATGTGATGATTTGATCTACCTAATTAATTTTAGAGCATAAAAACAAAACCATGCAGATATTTTTGGTTGAGATGTGCTTAATTTGGATTCATTTTTGTAACACTTGTTGATCTCACAAAAGGTGAGAATGATTAGGATTTTGGATGTTTCACCTTGTGTACCAGCAATTACTAGGCCATTCCGTTACAAAGCATCTGACTTCTGAATATGTTACCCATATTGTTTCATACCCTGCAACCTACTTTATACAATATAGAAACAGCAGAAAGATCATATTAACTGCTAATTTAAATCATATTGGTAAGTGAAAGATCAGGATGGGATTGGGACCAGGGATCCATATTTATGCTTCAAAAATATTTGTACCCAAGTAACAATGACTTCTTAGGCTCCTCCCTGTGAAGTGCGCTACTTACCAGTAGGATAGTGCATTTTTTTTCCAAGGGTACGGGTTGTGACAAAATTTAAATAAAAAATTTAAGCTCGGAATGACTTGGGCAGTGTTTACGCTTACCGGTGGATGCAGGTAAATCCACATAACTGCTATATGGTGGAACTTCCCTGATTATGTCCATTTGATTAGTCTTGGGAGCGTATGCACTGACTTGTTCATTGGGTTGATTGCCCGAGAAGTATTTTATTTATTGGTTATCACTACCTCCATTCCTTATACTCCCTCCGATCCACAAAAAGTGTCACAAGTATAGCTATGGATTTGTACTAGGCAAGTTCATTTTCCACGACACTTTTTATGGATCGGAGGGAGTACTTGTTTCCAGAATCAATGTGGTTTCTGATACACACCTTTGACCATGTATTTCCAACTATATGTTAGTAAAAGATTATTAAAACTTATAGTGAAATCGAAGTTATTTTTGCAAAAAACAAGCAATATCGTTACAGGTGACAATTTAAATACTTATGGTAGTCAGATTTTTCAAATTTTAACTGCATAAATGACATCTATCATCCGCTTCCCTTTAAGTCATGACCATAGTAGCCGGAAACGGGGAACAGTAGGCCGTTCCCTGTCCCGGGATCGCCGTCCCGAATCGAGGTTCGGGAACGAGGAGCGGAACGATAGGAGTCGATGGCCGGTACGCGTCCCCGGACAGTCGGTGCAGTAACCGATTCAGCGACCCGACATGGTACGAACTCGTTCCGAAATTAGCAGTCTGGGATGGGAAACGGAAGCTTAATTCACGGGAACAGACGTACCTGGCGTCCTGGCGTCCAAATAGCTATAATCAAGCATCGTATATTAGGCAACTGGCGATAAGCTTCCATTGTTCATGTATATGCAGTTATGCACACCCGATTCTTGTAATAGCTCGTATATTAGGAAAGGTTCACGTTCCTCGTCCCCAGTACCGTACCGGAGTCGTCGTCCCCAAATTGGTTGGATTGCGTCCCCCTTGTAGAAAAATCGTTCGAAATATGTATACCCCCGCCGTCCCCTGGTTTTGGCAGCCGTCGAATCTCGTCCCTCGTTCCCGTCCCACGTTCCCGTCGTACCGGAAACATGGCAACTATGGTCATGACACAAATGTCTCTTTGCATTGGCATTGTAAAGTCACACTCTTATACTTGTAAGATGGAGTCAATTATCTCCTTGAGTTCTACTCTATTGCTAGACAGTAGAATCATTGGCATCTGTCTCCATTTTTTTTCCAGGATCTTCTTTTTCTGTATTTTTAACAGATATGGTGCACCATATTGACTTGTCTAGGGTTTGTGCTGGATGTAAAACTCCACTTGGGCATGGACAGTTTCTCAGTTGTATGGATTCTGTTTGGCACCCTCACTGCTTCAGGTGTTTATCTTGCACTACGCCAATATCAGAATACGAGGTACAAAAACATAGCCTATTTTATTTAACATACTTCAGTTTGTCATAATTATTAATGCCGACCTTTCTGTTCACAAGTTTGCAGTACATGAAGATCATCCATACCACAGTTCCTGTTACAAGGATCTCTTCCATCCAAAATGTGATGTTTGCAAGAACTTTGTAAGCATCTGTTTATCAAGTTTATGAGTGAGCTTGAGTATTTAGTCGTAGGTAATTTTTATTTATTTGTTGAACTGTGCTGATTACATTTTTGTGAACAGATTCGAACAAATACAAATGGTTTCATTGAATACCGGGCCCATCCTTTCTGGATGCAGAAGTATTGTCCTTCACATGACAATGATGGTACCCCTAGGTGCTGCAGTTGCGAACGAATGGAGGTTAGGGTTATGGCTATACCAATCAGAAATTAACTGGTTGTTTACTTTCATTATAGCTCCTTCAGTTCATACATGTGTCCTTGTTTTCAGAAACAGGATTATACATTTGATGTTTTCTTAATTTTTACTATTCATAGTGTGGATATGTTTATTTTTTACCAGGAAGTGCACATATTCGCATTTGGTTAGTTTAATGAGTTTAACTTCTTCCATTGTTTATTATCAACCCCAGCCAAAAGATATCAAGTACATCACATTGGATGATGGCCGGAAACTCTGTTTGGAGTGTTTATATACTTCAATAATGGACACGGACGAGTGCCAACCAGTATACATTGATATCCAGGAATTTTATGAGGGTTTGAACATGAAAGTAGAACAACAAATTCCCTTGCTTTTGGTTGAACGGCAAGCTTTAAATGAAGCCATGGAAACGGAGAAAATGGTAAATGACATGATATCCATTATGTTGCAATATTATTTGCGTAATGTCTGTTGATGAACTAATTAATCTTTTAACCTTCTTTATAGGGGCATCACCTTCCTGAAACCAGGGGTCTCTGCCTGTCAGAAGAGCAAATTGTCAGAATGGTAAGTTATTAAAACATCTTGTATGTGACGTTGATAGTTATTAGCATTCGTGGTTAAATAACATGACACTATACAGATACTACGACGACCAATAATTGGACCAGGGAACAAAATCAAAGACATTTCTACAGGACCATACAAACTAGCTAGGAGGTGTGAAGTGACTGCAATTCTTGTACTCTATGGTTTGCCAAGGTAAGTTCAGTAATTAAAAAATTTCCCCAAATTGAGCACAACTGATGTAGTTCATGATAGATTGATGCTGATTCTGCATCTTGTCTACAAACTTGTATGAAGTTCTTTGTTGCGGATGTGCGTAGGTTTTCATTTCCACTTATTTCATTGCATGCAGATTGCTCACTGGCTATATTCTAGCTCACGAGATGATGCATGCGTACCTTCGGCTTAAAGGTACTTCTACTGTGCATGTCTATTTTGTTTTTTGCAACATTTTGTATCGCTTCATATTTCAACTTCTGGGTCATCAAATCTATATTGATTGATATGTTGTATTTGTAGGGTACCGAATCCTTAGTCCAGAGGTTGAAGAAGGCATCTGTCAGGTTCTAGCTCATCTCTGGCTCGAGTCTGAAATCGTATCAGGTTCAAGTAGTAGCATTGCAACCACCTCTGCAGCAGCAGCAGAGGCAGCAGTAGCAGCAGAAGCAGCAGCAGAAGCAGAAGCAGCTGTAGCAGCAGAAGATACAGCAACGTCTTCTTCGAAAAAAGGTGAAAAGACTGACTTCGAGAAAAAACTCGGAGAATTCTTCAAGCGCCAGATCGAAACAGATCCCTCTGCAGTCTATGGCGATGGGTTTCGAGCTGGTATGCAAGCAGTTGAACGCTATGGCTTGAGAAGTACCCTTGATCAAATCAAACGGACGGGTTCCTTTCCACGTTGAGGTAGGGTTAGCTCTTCAACATGTGAGCATGGGGTATATATACCATGAGGACATTTTTGGTTCAGAGTTTGGTATAACAAAGGGTATATACATTAGATCACCAATAGAAGACAGAAGAAATGGGGATTTTGTTATCATCATACCATAAGTTGCAGAGACCTTTTCGGCTCTGCTGTAGATAAAGTTGATAGGGTGATGTCAAACATGAGATGATTACAGATAGAGCCATATTTAGCTGTCCATACTCATTTATGATTGTGTGCATAATGTAGAGTACTGATATTTGGACACACAAGAAAATCTCCATGTATTTTGATATCTGAAAGATATGCTTTTAGGTAAATGTGTACTTTTATGTCTTGCCTAGTTTTCTAAAATTAGAACTAGACTAACTAGTAGTACATGTCAAGGGCCAACATTTAATATCTCAACAGAGAGGAAAGTCTGATAATAAAATTTGTTGGTGTAAGCTAGACATGATTTTCTTTTTTTACAAAAGGTGTCGCTGACCACAAGACAGACATGAGCAACACCGCTACAAATTCGAGGGCACAACATACTCCGAAGCTACAGAGCAAGCAGATGATGTTGCCTTCTCGTCGTGTCTAGATCAAACCCCAAGCTCCCAAGTCTCGAGCGCAAACTGACCATGCCGCGAAACCAGTCAGCGACTCAGCAGTGTGATGTTCTGTACTAGTGTATCGAAACAAAAAAAATCTGAAATTTGACAAAATGTCCATAGCTCGAACGCTTACAAAAAAACATAGCGATTTCGCGTTTCGGGGTTTAGGGTCAATGACTATGGTGCTGAGCTATCTTGCGCCTGAACAACTGAGGGTGCAAAATAGGTCGGCCCCAGGGTCCTTGGAGTTGAGTCTGGAAGCACTGAAACCCGCACTCCAGCTCGGCAATACACACACTCCCAGTTTGCATGCCCACAGTCGGGTTAACAACAAGCCTCACACAACAAATTGGCATTAAGATTGATCGGCAAGATAATGAATTTTTTATTTTCCCAACTACAGAGTCAAGGTACATTGTATCAATCTCAACCTGTACAGTTGCTTAATTCTACAAATCTACTCCTCTGTGTTTTTCCATGTGCATATGAATAACAAAGTCCAATCTGCGTGCACAAACCATCTGATCATCGATCTATGCCGTCGTTCGTCGCCGTCATTGTTGTCGTTGCAGGCAATGTGTCGCTGCTTCCTCCCCACTCTCTGATCCTCTCTTCGGCCAACATAGCCTGCACAATTAAAAAGTTCAGACATTTCTTGCATAATGATCTGTTCGAGTTCGAACGAGCCATTGTTTATACAAAAATAAAACTTCGATTGACTAGTGATGTTGGTATTGTGCTGCACCTGTTTCTCCCATTTGGTTCTGACGCAGATTACGAGAAGTACAGCAGTCTGCAGCAGCGTGCCAATTGACATGCCCACCCAAATCCCCTACAGAAATCCATTTTTTGTCACATTGTTGTATATTCAGAGCAGCAGGTCAGAATCAGAATGCCCGTTCATCCAAAATGGAAGCTGATTCCATCTTGTTCTTACCAGTGCACCAAGCTTTAGCTTGAACCCAAAGAGGGCTCCCAGTGGAAGGCCAACCAAGTAGTAGCACCCGATGTTTATGAACGCCACGAGCGACTGCCACCCTGCTCCTATCGCCACGCCTGCACAATCATTCACACCCAACAGTCAGCTCGTCAGATGTTCCAGTTGCCATTTCGTTGGCTTATAAGTATAATTTGATGACTGATCGGTGTAGTAGTACGTGCCTGAGAGCACAGGCTGGATGCTGTTGAGGAAGATGGTTGCTGCGAGAAGGTAGCCCAGCTTTGCAGCTTCGCTCACCACCTCCTCATTGTCGCTGAAGAACCGCGGCAACTCCGTCCTCCAGATCAGGAACACGGCCAGGAACACCGCCCCGATGGTGGCGGACGTCGAAACCGCCATGATCACCGCAAAATTGGCCGCCTTCGGCCTGTTGGCGCCCAGCTCGTTCGACACTCTAACGCTGCAGGCTCAAGCAAGATGACGACATTAACAACGAGAAACCCTTAGTACAAGTACTAGCGTGCTGACTTGTCTTTGTTGCATTGTGTTACCTCACTGCTGCATTGAAGCCTAGTGCCACCATCAGGGTCCAGAGCTGGTAGTTGATGCTGTAAATTCAGGGACCGTTTAATCATTATTTGGTTTAAATTCTGAATAGGCACGAAGTTCAGTTACAGGTTTGTCATTGGAAGTTGCTTACCAAACTGACATGACGTCGACCTGGAGTTGGGCATTCTTCAGAAGACCCACAAGGATCAGCACTGCAGTGTAGTACCACAGCTCCAAGCTAGATATATAACACGCACATAAAAGTTAATCTAGTTGTTGATTTGAATTATAATCTAGTAGGTAGAAGGTTTACGAACCAGAGCATGACGGCGGAGGCGAGGGAGAGCCTGACGAAGGCAGCGAGGTTTTTGAACGCGAGCAGCGAGAACCCCGTCCACGCCTCCGGGAAGCAGCCGGAGACGAGGTACGCGAACTGCGCGACGATGATGATCCCCCAGGTGACGTTCCCGATCATGGCGGCGCCGAAGAGGCCGTAGCCGAGGCGTGTGACGAAGACGAAGTTGAGCACGACGTGGAGGGCGAGCCCGGCGCCGGAGATGAAGGTCATGGCCCACACCTTGCTCTGCGACTGGAAGAACTTTTGCAGCGGGAAGTTGGCAGCGTAAGCGAACAGCTGTGGGAGCACCCACCGTGTGTACTGCCCCGCCACGGCGGAGATGGCCGCCGGCTGGTGGAGCGCCCGGAGGATCGGCGCCGTGAAGATGTAGGTCGGGGCCAGCGCCAGCGCGGTGGCGCCGCAGATGATCCACGACCGCTGGATGTACACGCCCAGCATGTGCACCTGACCCGCGCCGACGGCCTGCCCGCACAGCGTCTCCAGCGCGCTGCCCATGCCCAGCTGCAAACGCAAACCATGGCGTCAGCCAGCTCGTGTGTTTTGCTGCATACTGTGCAACCATTCAAGCGTTCGCGGGAAAGCTCAAGTTTCGAACGATATTTCGAATGGAAATTTGGTGGCTACAAAAATATTTATTTACCTCAAAATTTCAGATCATAACCAAACTGATTTCAAATATAAATTTGCTCAAAATCCGTCTGAAATTTAGAGAATGTAATTTCGATATTTGTAACATTTTGGTAAGGTGGGGATTAATTTTGAGACGGAGAACTTCTAAATCCTCGTGACATCTTTTTCTAAAAGTCTAGACTATTTTGAGTGAAAGAAAACTTTCACTTCATTTATGATTTTTTTAAGTTATCAAACCTTCATCGGACTAGTTAGATTGGGGGTAATCATGTGTGAACATCTTTTCTAGTTACTTCAAATTTGAAATAATAAAAAAATAACCACCAAATATTCATCATATTTCAAATAACCCTACAAAAGATTATATTCCCTTTTCCATCGCCCACAAGGGTTAATCAAGAATTTCATGTGTTTCCATATCGACCTACCATCACCCCCTTTCTCGGCATTTTGGTCGCTACCGTCATCAGATTGAGCCACCACTATTTGTAGTGTCAACCTTGCCACAACTTGTGATCTAGGCCCTCCAGATTTGCATCGAGATCAATGCGTAGAAATTTCTCTTCTTTGTTTGTCCCAAACAAAAAGGCATTTAAACTTGGAACTTTGTAGGTTGAGAACATACAGTGCAAGTACCACATTGTGGAGACATTGTTTCGGGTTATTTGGTTCACCCGAATATCTAAAATGATAGATCTTACATATAAATCCTATTAATTTAGATATTTATGCCACACCCGAACAAATAAAAAAACTGCACAAATTGTAGCACTACTGTTTTGTTGACCTGAAAAGTGTCAATCCAAGTATTTTGTTGTCTCGGAGAAACAAAAATGAGACAATTTGGAGGCCCTGTAGATAGGGGGTGCACTTGTATGGGAGCACAAAACACCTATATATTTCAAAGAAAAAAAATTAATTGACCGATGTCTAATTTTGTTCCACATCTGTCTGATAGCAAATGCGCTAAAATGGGAAAAGGTAGCCACCGGCGTCTCCGGCGAGACCTAGGCTCTTGGGGATCGATGTGGATCCGGTTGTGATCTTTCCAGGCGACTCAGGGTGCTCCATGCAATTTTCTGGGTTTCTTTGTAATTTCTTTGTTTTCTTCGGACCTAGCTGTATTTTGTCCTGAGTTACCTGTTTTATAAATCGGATGCTTCCTCAAAAAAAAAGGTAGCCACCGGCGGATAGCAATGGCCACTTAATCTGGAGCATTCACCTAGGTATAGTGCAATGGTCAAAGGAGCACGAGATATACGCTAGCTCGCGCCGTATCCATCTGTACATGCACTACTCCGGTCGGCGGCGGCAGACGGTGCCACCGTGCCGACATTGTTTCGTGGCTCAGATCGATCTGGTTGGAGGCAGTACGTTCTCGTCGATCTGCTTTCCCGGCGGTGCACCTAACGAAAACGACCACCGGGATGGGAAGGGAAATGGTTCTTCGAGCGTCTCGTCGTTTTCGTTTCCGCTCATCGGTCAACCAGAATTCGGCCACTGTAATAAAGTGAGGCGATTAGCCAACACACACATGAATTACGTCTCAGCAGCGCCTGAGCAGAGTGTGCCAAGAGGCCAACATCTATGTATACTGCACTTTTGCAGGTTCATGAATTGCCATAACAAAAGCAGAGATCGATTCGTCAAAAAACGTAATCTTTCTATCTATAACAACCTGCAAGATTTTCCTAGCACCTTCTAGCATTCTAACAACAAGCACGGCTCTTACTCAAGCAAAGTGGATGCCTGCACTACGGTGCAATGCCGGCCATCACACATTGTTCTTGCTCGCTAGCAGGGCCGGTCCTGAGATTTCCGAGGCCCGGGGCGAAACTAAAACTTGGGGCCCTTAATGTAGACATCGTCATATAATGATGAATATGTGTAAAAGGTAATTTTTCACTAAAACATTAATGTGTCCAAAACAGTACACATATTAAATAAATTATACAAATTACATTAAAAAATTCTTCTAACATTTCTCGATGCAAATTACCTTAAAAGCTTATGATGGGGTCGATGTCAATGTCGTCCAATAATTTCTTCTCGATGCATAATGTTGCCAACCCGTTTAACCTCTCTTGAGTCATTGTAGACCGCAAGTAGTTCTTCAATAATTTCTACTTTGAAAAGCTTCTTTCAGCTGAGGCGACAGTCACGGGCATCAAAACCACTTACATTGGCATTGCCAATGTTAGTGTCGATATTTTCTTCTTGCTGATCAGATTCAACATGCCTGTGATTCAATGCCCGTCGCCGCCATAATCCCACATAATGCTGGAAATAAAGTAAAATTAGATATCACACCGTCACACACAAATTACAGAAATAAGAGGGCAAAAGATTTACCGTGGTGGCGACGGGCGACGGCCCGGGGCGGCGTCTGCTGGGGATTAGATCGCCTAGTTCTAGTTGCTGCTCACACTCGATGGACGATGACCAGATCCTCGTCCGCCCTCCGCGCTCACAATCGAGAGGAATCACAGGCATCACGCCGCCACGCGAGGAGCCGAGGAGGCGAACTGCGAACAAGGATGCCATCGATCGTGAGTTCGCGAGACCTAGGCCGTGTGCGTGCGAATAGCTAGTTTCCATTGGGCCACGTTCTTAATGTAGACACCATCATTTTTTTTCTCTGTTAGATACATGTTTACGTATCTATACATCTTGGGTACATATACTACAACGTATCTGGGTTGGGGCCCCTGGATTTTGGGGGCCCAGGGCGGCCACCCACCCTGCCACCCTCCAGGGCCGGCCCTGCTCGCTAGCTAGCTCAGTAGGAAAATACTGAACCGTGGTCCTACCCCCGTACCTCTCCACCCCCGTGCGGCGGCGCACCGCGCCGCACCGGGGTGCCCTCTCCCTCGGCGCTCTAGTCCACTCCCCCGTACGAGTCCCCACCGCCGCCGCCGCCGGTGGCGTCGCCGGGTGAAGACCGTGTGGCGTGGCGGCGGCGGAGTTCCTCAGCCGCCATGGAGGTGCAGCGGCGGCGCCCGCTCCGGCCATCAGCGGCAGCGGTACAGGCGACGGACGACCTGGAGGCTTTGGTGGTCCTCGAGCGGCGGGTGGCGGCGTGGATCGGGCAGTCCCGATTGGATCTCAGATCTGATTGGGCTCTGATCTTCGATGCCCTCGACGTTGGTGGCCGGCACTGCTCCGGGTGTCCTGCACCGCGAGGAAGCCATGGCGGTGGTGGTCTTCTCTTTCGTCGGAGGAGATCGGCTAGTTTTGTGGCCGGAGATGACTAGCGGCGTGGGCTCGCGAATAATGGCGGTGGTCCTTGGTTCTTATTCGCTCCAAGATGAAGATCTACCGGATGTTGGTCCCCATCGAACTTGCTGGACGGTCGTGTTCTGGAAGGCTCCGCCGGCAAACTCCATTGGGCGATTCATGCCTGGAGATTGCTGGATCGGGTGGTATTCGGTCGGACGCACCCATGTTTTTATCGGACCGTTTGGTTTCAGAGGGAGCGCTTTGAAGCTCTGCTGGCTGTTAATACTATGGAGCACGCTTTCTCATTCCATGGTGCTGGCGGAGAATGTCATGGAAGGCGGGATCTAGGGACTAGCAATGGTGGTTTGTGTCTTCGTGGCGATGAAGAATTGGCTGGGTGATTCGTGACCTTGAGCAGCGGTTTGTAAATGGGGGCGGCTGCACAGGAGAAGTCCAAAGTCTTATGTCTCAGGTGAATATCCAAGGTCTGCCCTTAATTGGTTGTGCCTGGCAATGACCTTGTTGGAGGCATTGTTTTGAGTGCGACGACTTTCTTCAGGGTGGAAACCTATGGAGAAGCTGGACTTCTGGTGTTGTCTTGGTGGTGTTAGTGCTGCTGTCTCAAGGAATAGATCGCTGCAGCGGGACTTTTGTTTTTTGTAATTCTTCTTTCTATTTTTGGCTGTGTGTATCCGTAATGTCGCTAGTTGCAGAGTCTGGGTGTAATTGGTATCTCCGCGATATTAATATATACTCTTTATCTATAAAAAAAAAAGCTAGCTAGCGAGATCGTCCTGAGATTTTTATTCACTAGCATTTTCGCATGCATGTGATCCCTAGCCACTGCAGCATTTCTCAAATCCGAACAAGAAAACAAGCAGGCGCACACGCAAGCACGCATGTTGGCAAAACAGATTCCCTAGCTCGATCGATCGATGGTCCTTGTGGCCAGGACAGCTGCAGGAAGCAGCCAGCGGGAAACGGCCTCGCTCGACCGACACTACGGAATCGCCCAAAACGCCGACGGCCGGATTGTACGCCGACGGCCAAATGTCGGGGCCGTCGGCGTACAACCAGGGATAGGGCAGCCGTGCCATGGCCGTCGGCGTACAGGGCGCCGTCGGCGTAGCCATCCAGAGGCCGACGGGTGCCGTCGGCGTATAACTGGCCGTCGGCGTAGCAACGGCCATGACGGAGAAGGAACGGAAGAATTCCCTGGGTTCATACGCCGACGGCAATGCCGTCGGCGTATATCTGTTCCTTTTTTATTTATTTCTTTATATGATATTTCTTTATTTATTTATCTACGTAATATTTAATGTAGGCATAATTTATACATAAATTGGATCTATAAGTTCCCTCCCAATTTCGGTATCCCACCCGCATAAAATAACGGTTTGAGTTTTCCGGTATCCCACCCGCATAAAATAACGGTCAAAGTTCCCGACATAGTATATATCCCCTACAACATATACATGTAAAATAAATAAAAACAACACATGTAATATACACCTACAACACATAGTTGATGTCCCCTTTCGACGCACGTCTATGGGGGTAGACGTGCACATTAGGGTTTTTCCAGCGGATTTAGGGTTTCGCCGAAGCGGGGCCCCGGAGCGTCGGAACACCACCAAAACCTAGGTTGTCGCATACCACATGTATACAAGTGTGTTGTGTGTTGTAAATGTGCAATATCCTACTCCGGGGTGTGACCGGCTTCACCGGCCTCACTTTCTCTCTAGTGAGTTCCTGCGCTTAGAGGTGAAAACTCCCCTTTCGGGCGAACCGGATGGAATCTTGTGTTGATTTGGGGTAGACTTTGGTTTCTCACCTTCCCATGGCCAAACCTAACACAACCAAGCAAAAAAGTCCACTGGCCTACCCCTTTCGACGCACGTCTATGGGGGTAGACGAAAACGTTAGGGTTTTTCCAGCGGATCTAGGGTTTAGCCGAAGCGGGGCCCCGGAGCGTCGGAACACCACCAAAACCTAGGTCACTTGCTGCAATATTTAATGTAGTTGTAATTCATATTCTCTCCTTTGTCAGCAGATTTCGATGGAGATTGTGTGCATATTTATTACCCTCAGTCACTTGCTGCAAAAGCGGAAGCCTTGGAGCTTTTCAGCGTGGAGAAGCAACTGACAAATTCACACAACGGGAAAGTAAACCTCCAGCTATCTAATGACAGTTTGCTAGCCCTGAAACACATGTCTATAAGAACCATGTTGAGCAAAGAATCAGCTAACCAGATTTTGTTGTGGAAATGCAGGTTGACAACAATCTAAAGCAACAAATTTCAGATTTTGTTGTGAAATCCTCTCATCTTGGTCTTCTTATTGACCCAAAGAGCGACTCCTCGGTGTCAAAAGTAGTTCAACAACTTGGTTTTGTGGGTCTGCAGCTCTACCGTGAGGGAAAGTTCTACTCAAGCCGACTAGTGGAGGATTGTTTCTCAAATTTTGTGAATAGACAAAGGATATTAAACATAAATTAAATATATGGCTCAATTTATCCTGCCTCGTGGTGTTGATTTGGGGTAGACTCACTACCGGATATTAAACATAAATTACATTGATATTAAACAAACAATGCAAATTAGAAAATTGAAGATACATGGTACTCTTCAAATTACACAGAGAACAAAATATCGGTAGTAGCAACAACACAACAATCCGTGTGCTTCTTCCTGATCCAAGGGCTCAGAATCGCTCGAAAGAAACACACCGCTTGATCCAACGGCTCCCAAGCTCTCGAAGGAAACACACAATCCGTGTGCTTCTTCCTGATTGGCTAGTAGTATGCCCAATCAGGAAGAAGCACACGGATCGTGTGTTTCCTCCCAGCGCTTGTGAGCCGTTGGATCAGCGGTGTGTTTCTTTCGTTTGATCCAACGGCTCCCAAGCTCTCGAAGGAAACACACAATCCGTGTGCTTCTTCCTGATTGGCTAGTAGTATGCCCAATCAGGAAGAAGCACACGGATCGTGTGTTTCCTCCCAGCGCTTGTAGAACATCAGAGACGTCTTGCCGGACGGTTGTAATCATCAGAGATGTCTTGCCGGATCGAAGTGACCCTCAAATCACTGTAGGGCTGTAGCTAGGGGAAACCGTGTGTTGTGTTTCCCAGGTTACTCACTCATATATTCTACCTTGTGCTAAAACACAAAACATTCGGGTTCCCTAGCTATGCCCGTTTTCCCGCCCAAATATTTCCCGCTATCGTTCCCGCCACCGTTTCCCGCCAAATGCCGCCACCGGTAGTTCTATATAACCCAGTCGAAGGTAGGCATGGTACTCACTTGAGCGCAAGCATGGTGTGTATTGGTCCTTGCGAGAAGTGTGTGTCTGGGTTTCACATTTCCGCATCCGAGCATCTCGCTAGGCTTTCAAGCAATTTGAAGGTAGATGGTAGGGTAGTTCCAATTGAAGAAATTTTGCACACTGAGAGTCATCTCGCTTCACTCGGGGCGAAGCTATGCCGCGATGGGTTTCCGTATAGGACCCCGCTCCAAATTCGTGCAGAAATGCTCAGGCTTGCAGATAAGTTTGACAGGAAAGTTACGAATAGTCCGTTCTACCGAACTGAAGCTGACCGTGATTCGTACGGTCGTTCCTGTCTCTGGGTAGTTGACAGCGATGATGACGACGATTTCATGCCGTCGTCAAAGGAAAGGAGGGTTGAAGCACTGAGCAAGAAGGCTGAAGCTTCGTCCAAGGGCAAAGGCAAGAAGGCAGAATCTTCGTCAAAGAGCAAGAAGGCTGAAGCTTCGTCCAAGGGCAAAGGCAAGAAGGCATAATCTTCGTCAAAGAGCAAGGGTGGCAGCACACGCACGGCGTAGGGTGGAGAAGTTTGTTAGTTGTTCATGATTGTTGTAATTTGTTCTACATGCATGTTCACTTGTTTCTTAGTCAATTATGTATCGGCGGTTCAAGAATGTTCTCTGTGTAATTTATGTTGTCACTGTAATTTGCATGGTTTGTTTAATATCAATGCAGAAGCAAAAATTCCATCAACAGGGGCTGCAGTGCATTCGAAAGAAACACACCGCTGATCCGACGGCTCAGTAGCACACGAAGGAAACACACGATCCGTGTGCTTCTTCCTGATCCAACGGCTCACCAGCGCTCGAAAGAAACACACCGCTGATCCAACGGCTCCCAAGCTCTCGAAGAAAACACACGATCCGCGTACTTATTCCTGATTGGCTAGCTGGAGGGAGTCACTCGGAGAGGCAGGTCTATATATAGCCCACCTCCTCAGACAGGTTACTCATTCACACAAAACATTCCAGCGTCACTCGGAGAGGCATCTTTGGGCAACCAGCGGCAAGACGTCTCTGATGACCTGCGACCGTTCCAAACGGTTGCAGATCATCAGAGATGTGTTGCCGGACGGTTGTAGAACATCAGAGACGTCTTGCCGCTCCGTGGATCGAAGGCCGATTTGCAGGAGAAACCGTGTGTTTTGTTCTACCTTCGCCACCGAATCCAATGGCTGGATTTAGCCTACCTGCTGGCATGTTCCCTGGCATTATTGTGTTCGTCCTTGTTCACCGGCCAGCCATTGGAGCCACCTCCTGTAGGTCGGTGAATAAGGACAACACAACGACGCTGTTGGAAACACAAGCCCGCAGGTAGGTTGAATCCAGCCACTGGATTAGGGTGACGCAATGATGATTTGCCGAGGACCCGTCGGCTGATCCGACGGCTCAGAAGCACACGAAGGAAACACACGATCCGTGTGCTTCTTCCTGATCCAACGGCTCACCAGCGCTCGAAAGAAACACACCGCTGATCCGACGGCTCAGAAGCACACGAAGGAAACACACGATCCGTGTGCTTCTTCCTGATTGGGCATACTACAGCTCAGAAGCCCATTTCTCACTATATATATATGTAGTCATGGCCTCCATTGGCATAGCACATCTAAACTGATATCTGATCCCTCATCACTCTCCCGTGGCGTCACCACCGCGTGTGCCGTCCGCCATGCCAAGGTGCTGCCCTCTCCCTCCCCTACGTACCTAGGTTGCACGCACCTTAGTTGTTTGATCAAATTACCCACTCATTTTTTCAGATCTCGGCGGGAATCGATGATGACCACCGGCCATTTGTTGGACACGGGCAGTGTCCGGGACTGGGCTCCGCCGGGCTGGCACTGGGAGGTGTCTTCCGGGACGCGTAGTATGGTGAGGAATCCGGGTGACGTCGTCGACCCGGATCTTGTTTGGTGGCCGTCGCGTGGGCCAGCCTCGGTGCAGAGGCCGCCGGCCCCCGAGGTGGAGGTGCGTCGCCGTATCAGAGAGGAGGACGAGCACGTCCGTCGCTACCTGGTTAGGTTGGATACGCAAGCGGTGCATGACAATATGTGGTATACACTTCATAGGGATCCTCCTCATGTGAGTATTGCCCCAGTGATGGTTCCTTATCATTGGGTGCAAGCCGCCGGCCGCTCAGCACCTCGCGGCTTAGGACCCGGCAAAAGTTAGTTACATAATTCGTGATGTATTATGGATTAAATAAAGATGTAGACTGGTGGCTATAAGCACATTCCTACTAGTGCAAGTTTGTTGTCATTCGTCTATGTACCCAAGTTTGGTGTGATATTTTCTGATCCTAGAACGAAGAGGTAGTCTCTGATCCGAAGGATAAAGGGACCAGTGAGTCAAAAAAAAATGACTGGCTACCCCCTTTCTTTAAAAAAAATAGAACATAATAGAAGAATTGAAAAAAAATTAAAAAATTAATTGATTTCTTTAAAAAAAAAAAGCAAAACCATACGCCGACGGCTTTGCCGTCGGCGTAGGCCTGGCTAGCTAAGCAAAAACGGCCCGAAAGCTTCGCGCGCCTTCACTCCAAAAATTCCCCAACCAGAACCCTACCCGCGCCGCGGCGACCCAACCCTCCCCGCGCCGGCGACCCAATCCCTCCCCGCGCCGGCGACCTCCCCAATCTCTCCCCGCGCCGGCGACCTCCCCAATCCCTCCCCACTCGCCGCGCCGGCGTCCGTGCTCCGTGCTCGTGCGGGAAACAGAGAGAAACAGAGCAGGGTCAGCCGCCGGCCGCCGCCGCCCACTCGCCCCGCCGGCGCTGGTCCAGCCACTCCGCCGCAACTCCGCCCAGTCTCCCCTCCGGCCTCAGCCTCCCACTCGCCCCGCGACGCCGTCGTCGAGCGACCCCGCGTCGCCGTCTCCACTGCCCGGTTGCCCCCAAAGGTAAAAATGCCCCCTTTCCTGCTTTCCCAAATCTCTTATTTCTCTTAGATATACTAGTTTAGATTTAGATTGTTCTGTCTATGTTATTGTCGCCCCTAGAGCAGTGCGTGGTATGACATATGCTTGTGGTGCAACCGAGCAAGAGTATGGATTAATTTATATTTTCAGTGAGTAGGGTGATAATTATCAATTTAGTTCAGCTATATGAGGCTAAACAATGTATAGAGCAAATATCATATATGGACGCTCTAGTCGCCATATTCATTTTAGTGTCAACAACATGCTGCACTACTTATTTAATAGGCAGATAGCATCTACGGCATGGGGCTTCTCATATGCAACGGAGTATGCCGATTAACTAGCATGTAGTACGCTTAGGTAAGGTTGATTAATTTTAGATTACACCAATATATAAATGAGGTGCAGATTTGTTTTATTTCCTGTTCATATGAAATTCTCAATTGTTCACGATTAGATGATCTCTAAGATAAACCACGTAACCAATATCTAACACAAACAAGAGCAGTACTGCTCCTATTATGAAAATGAACCTCTATTCCATATTCATGGGTTTGCATGAATTCCTATTAAAAGTCTGTGATGCCGTGTTTTTTTATAGCGTTTGATTATGGTGTAGTATACAAATGCATTGCTAGCTGGATATGCATGTTTGTGCATGTTTGTGCATTTCTCATTTGTTTGCTAGCTGTAAATGTTTGTGTAGTTTCTAATAATTAGTAAAAGTGTAGCTTCTGCCTCAAATAAAGAGAAAGTGTAGCTTCTTTTAACATGCTTATTAATTGCATTGCGTCTTCATGCTTCTTAATTGGATCATGTCATTTATGCTTAAAACTTTACCCTTTCTCAATGCAGGTGATTGACCAAGATGAGCCAAGGCAAGGAATCATCGGCCTCCTTGTCGAAGAGGATGCGCCAGACGAAAGCTACTAAAAGTGGAAGACAACCTAATCCGAACCCGCGTTACCTGTCTGACAGTGGTGAGAGTAGAGGTGATGCAATTCTTAATTTGTTCATGTCTTTATGCTTAATTGTTCACCCTTTCTCAATGCAGGTGAGGGTGGAGATGCTGGACGAGGTGCAGGACGAGGACGAGGAGGAGGGCGAGGTGGAGGACGAGGGCGAGGTGAGGGAGGACGAGGGCGAGGTGGGGGCGACGTGTCTTCGGACATACCCTCTGCGGGCTCCACGGACGTGGGGACGGGCCCCTCCACGGACTCGCAGGAGACGGGCCCCTCCACGGACGTGGGGACAGGCCCCTCCACGGACTTGGAGGCGAGGCCCTCCGCGCCGCCGAAGAAGCCAAGGATTCGAGGGGAATCCCAGGTCCCTGATGAGGACAAGGAACCTGCTACCGAGGAGGCGAAGATCCTCATTACGCCTAATGGGAAAGAGTAAGTGACTATATATACTAATTTTGAACATGGTAACTTCATTGTGGTCAGGACAATTTGACATGTACTAATGTTTCATTATTGTGCAGCAACTGGATACATCCTGCGGGAGCCCGTGTGCCTAACACCCTGATTGGAGCTTTGATTAGGAAGTTTTGGCCCGGCTTGTACAGTACCATCCCCAACGGCGCGACGAAGCTAGCCACCCAGTGGGTAGACTATCAGGCCGCCAATTACGCGAGCGGCGGGAAATGTTCTGATGCCGTGATCAACAAGTTTTGGGTAAGTTGAACTTTTCGAATTTCGTTCATACTTGATGTCCCCACCATGCTCTCACAATTTGTTTTTTGTGCATGATTAAAGAGGTTCTATAGGGTACTTCCTGAGCAGCGGGCCGATGCGGACAGGACTTTGGAGGGGGCTTGTAGGAAGTTGACACGACAGCAGTTCTACAATGCAAAGCATACCATCATCAATCATTTCAGTACTGAGACGTTACACAAGAAGGCGGTGAAGCATGATATTGTGGAGAACCCACTTGAGGTGACCGTAGATGACTACATTGCGGTAAGTAGATTGTTAATGAGATTACATGTTGCTGCTAGGTTGCAATTGCATTATCCGTTCTTCACATGAGTATTGTTTTTTCAGTTTAAGCCCTCATGGGCCTATGGCAAGGATGACGCGTGGAGGGCGTTGGTGTCTAGGTGGGCTGGGGAGGACCCCGAGTTCAAGGCCTTGAGCGAGCGAAACAAGTTAAACCGCGGGAGCGGGGGGACACATCGTGCGGGTGCCCGCAACCTTGATCGCTTCAAGGCAAAGCTGGTATATATATACATGAAACAATCTTCATTTATTTCCCCTCATGTTCCTACTTGATACGCATGACACTTCTTTGGCATTGCAGGAGGCCGATCTCGGGGAGCCTCTTACGGACATGCAAACATGGGAGAGGATGAAGATGAAGAAGCCCAATTTTGACGAGCCTCAGCCCTCGCAGCCCGATTACTTCGGCACTGCCAAGGAGGGGATAAAGGCATACGTCGAGACGTTCCAGGGTATAAATCCGTTTGTGGACAACCCTCTTCGGCATGACACCGATGAGAGAGCGGTGGTCCTTGCCGGGAACGGTTGGGAGCATGGCCGTCCTCTCATGCTTAGTTCGGTACTCACGCGTACTCCTGAGTTGGGCCTCTCGCGTGTCAAGGCTACCCTCACCGCCGACGACCCTCCCGTCCTGCCTCGTCGGCCTTCCCGAGCTCGCCCCGATGTAAGTTTTTCTCAATTTCATTCTCTTTCCGACATTCGTTCCTAGCTAAGTGGCTAAGTTGACGAGATGCGTTCCCTTTTAAAACTGTAGGCTGATTTCGAGGCGGCCTTCGATGCCGCTTACGCGGACTATGAGAGACAGTATCAGTTGTGGGTACAGAAGAGCCAGGAGTATGAGGAGTGGAATGAGTTGAAGGATGCTGTAAGTTTCAACTTTTGTATTTGCAAAATATGACAAGTCCCATTTCCTCTAGTTTGAACCTTGTTTTTCTACAACTCCTGACATCTAAACTATCTTGTAGGCTACCGAGAAGTTTTTTGCCACTGGAGAGCGGGACGCGCTGCCTACGCGTCCACCTAGGCCGGGGATCCCGCCCGTCGGCCCAACGAGGGAGTCGGTCGCTCGCACATACAAGCAAACGACTCCGGTAAGTTATTTGCCAAACAAATTGTTACCGCCATGCTGTGCTTTCCAAGTTGCTAACTTGGACTCAAACATGTAGGGATCGAGTTGCTCGAGGAATGTACCCATTGATCCTGCTTGTGCCTCGCCGACTTCGACGCGCGCGCTCGTGGTGCATGGCACTGGTGGTGCCTCGCCGGGTTCGTCGCGTGAAACCACACAGTCCCGTGGCTCGCCGGATTCCCTGTGTGGTTCGACTGGCCCACGCGGTCGATCGCCTATTTTCACGCGGTCAGAGCTAGGTGGCTCGACCTCTCACGAGATGTAGGATTAGTTCGGGTGTTCCGGGTGTGAATTCGAACTATGTTTCTGTCATTTTGAGTTTGTATGAATGCTTGTATGAATTCGAATCATGTTTGTGTCATTTTGGATATATATGTGATGTTTCTGTCGTGTTTTATAATTTGTGCAATTTTAATTGTATTTAAAATGCGCCAGAAACCAGCAGCAACAAGCAGCTAAAATTGGAAATTATGGTCAAGTATACGCCGACGGCATTGCCGTCGGCGTAGAGCACTTCCCAGCACAGGGTGATGCCACGTCAGCTAAAATGGACCAACTGGTCACGAATACGCCGACGGCCGTCGGCGTATGCCATGTCCCAGACGCACCAGCTCGCTCCACGTGGCGCGCAAGGCCGACGGCGCTGCCGTCGGCGTATGGGTGGAGCAGACGGAGACGGACGGCTTCCGTTTTTGTGGGTCCCACAGCGGCTACGCCGACGGTTACGTATACGCCGACGGTTATTTGTATACGCCGACGGGCTGCTACGCCGACGGAGATACGCCGACGGCCGCCGTCGGCCTAGGCCTACGCCGACGGCCGTCGGCGTATCGTGGGTTTCCGTAGTGCGATCACCATCTGTAAAAGGAAAATAACTACTACTCCCACAGTTCACGTTACGTAATATCCGTCAAAGTTTAGCCTTTTCTCTAGCTACGTACATTTCAAGATCATCACACGGATCACTGTCTGTTAATTTCTTCGGTTGCACGCATGACTAATTAGCTAGCTAGGCAGTGTACCTGCCCCGGCCGGTCTGCTTCTGCCGGTGCCGTGTTCCTATTATATCCAATCCCGCCAAGGGAAGGAACAATTAAGCAAAGCACGGGTGTTAGTAATTTGCGCTAACTACACGGAGCTGACGGAGATGGAGACATGCAACCCGCCCTACATACATTACCACGGCACGGCTAGCTAGCAAGATTGCTCCTTAATTAATTAATTAGCTGCTTGTTTTGCTACTTCAACCAGATCGATAATTAAGAACCTGGCTAATTTGAACGTACACATATAGAGTATGATCCACAAAAAGGTGATCGATCTCTTAAAAGTGCTGCAACTTCACTCTCTATATTTTTGAACGAAGTGTGTTCTATGGCTTACGCTCTTGAGCAGAGGAGAGGGGGCGCATATGAGAGAAGCTCTCTAGTTAACTAGCTGAAGCCAAAAGGCTAGCTTGCTGTTTATTTATAGGCTTCTGATTGCTAGCAGTGCATGAGAGTACTAATAACTAAATCCTTGGCGGAGCTAGGGAGCGGCAGCTTTACACACACATGTAGTAGATAGATACTAATTGGTTCTCCTTTCTGACATCAGCTACATGCATCAGGGGGTAAGTAGGTTGTTAACGCATCGTTGTTCAGTTTTGCTTGGGGAAGCTGGGCCTCGTGCACAGCTCTTGCTTGGCCTTCCAGGCGAGGCAGGTCGGGTAGTTGGGAGGGATGGACTGATGTCGTCTGCTTTGGCGGCAGCCGTGTTTGAGATTAATTCCCCTGAGCTCAAAGGTTCCCATCAATCATCGGATCGGATCATGCGCGACTTGCGTGTCCGGCAGGATAAACAATGTGTGGATCAATGGCAGCGTTAAGCGTGTGTTACTGTGTCGGAGGCTCGGAGCAGCTTGTTTGTGTTTGGCCAGTGCGTAGGTAGACTGTTTAACTTGAAGGGGTGGAAAACATGTGTTGTCTATATTCTAAAACAACGCTACCTTGCTTATTTTGGTGGATATATATAGGACTTGCTGACTATCCAAGCAAATCGGTTTGGATAATATCTTCATTTATATTCCACTGAATACACAGATAATTATCAAATTTATTTGCTCTCTACACAACTCCCATGGGCTCATTTTCTCGAAAAGGGGGAAAACATGGCTCTGCAAAAGTTTTCTACTGGGCTACTCCATTTCCATTAATCTCTTAACTTAACGGAAGTACAAAGTTCAGTTACCAGCAATTAGAGGGAGCAAACAGAAGGAAGGAACATGGTAGTAAACCCGATGTAGGACCCTCGACATCCAGATCTGGCTCTACAAAATAATAGTCGAAAACACTATGTGGCATCATCTTAGTGTCTCACATATTGTACCACTGATTTTCTAGTTCCTTAGAATAGTGTTTGATTTTTCATATATATGGAAAAAGTAAAAACAACCAGATAAAAGTGAAAACCAATTGTCTTCGCCTTTAGCCAGAAACCTAAAAATCCTAAATCGTCTCCGACATGCTTTAAACACCACATCAGAAATCGCCTACAACGGTGCTACAAAGGCTTCACTGCTTGCACATCGGCCAGGGACGCATCAACAGAGTTGGTGGGAGCGATGAAGGTCGGAAACTTGTAACAAGAGCACATAAAACATATGAGATATGGTTGACCAGACCCATAAGAATACACCCCCACCTGACTACGCGTTGATGGCAAAGACGCAACCATGATAACGGATGAGACGAAGGGATGCGAGGACATTTGCGCCATGCAAGGTGTCGCTCTTGGGATAACAAGGCCTAAGAAGTACAAGGATCTTGCAATATATCGCGAAATGAAACAAGGTCCACTTGCCACACCCGATGCTGGAGAAACAATCAGAGGTGAGAGGACGCAAATGAAGTCGCCGGTTAGGGAGATGACGAAGTTGTGTCCTACTCTTGCTATTGCAGCAATCTAGTTCTTGGGAGAGTAGAATATGGTGCGTGATGTGTTTTAGATCCCAAGAGAGGAGGGCGTTTTGGTGCCCGGGTGCAAATGCACCCGTTATTTTCGAACTTTTTTTGGAAATTCAAAACATGTCGAAAAATTTCGAAAAAAATCATGCACGTACCTGAGCATGTCACCCACCATCGTGTCAAATTTGGTGACGAATCGGCATCGTATGCGCCATGTGCAAAAATGACAAATCTCAGATCTGAAAATTCAAAATTTTGGATCTATTTTCAAATAAGAATCGCCAAATATTTACGAGAGTGAGTAGGATTTTTTTAAACGTCAAAATGTGTTCGTCGAATATCTACGGGCTCTATGGCTCTATCGCGTACATGTTTGAAAGTTGACACTGCAGATACGCTGTCGTGCGGTCGTGCCGACGCAAAAGAGATCGTGGACGAGCATCTCCTTTCTGTACCTTCTTTTGGAAGAAGAAAAAGTTTAGTGTGATCAGCGGTCGCCGCGTCGGTTCCACATTTCAGATAGGGAATCAACGACTAAAAGAAAACGCCCGGAATGTACGCCACATTTGAGTGGCACCGGCCGGGGATGTCCTGGCATCTGGATCCAATCACCAACAGATTGTTGAGGTGTAAGCTTTGCTGAGATGACCGTAAATCCTTTTAATTACTTTCGGAAGGAGTTTCCTGTTGATTTGGTTAAGTAATCGGTCATACGTGTCCATGCGTGGAGCCGCTTTTTTCAAACATGCATGTCTAGTCTCACAATTGGTGTGCAGTAAGTATTAGTAACATGTTTTAATTTTTAGTTAGGCCTTCCTCACTAGCTTCTACTATTTCACTAGCTACCAAAGCTTTACCTAACCACATTATGACATCACGGATTAGGTTTTCAGTTAAGTCATCTTCAGGCACTTCAGCTAGCTAGCTTAGGTACGGTGCACTGTGCGTGGAAGAAATTGCTGGATCAAATCTATCCATAGAAACCAAAGTCAACTAGATTCCAACAAATGATGTGAATGGCCCTTGAAAGACATCACAAAAATACAAATCCGTTAACACTATTTACTCAGTCACCAAATTCTTTTTTTTACAGTCCACTCACATTGAACTGGTACGCACGAGTGACTCACTATAGACGTCACCTCTCATGAGATGACTGGTCATGATTAATTCAAGTTGTTTCAGTTATTTTTTGGTTTTTTGCTTATTTCCAGAGATAATCTGGTTACGACAGAGGAGTTAAAACTCGTCTCTGATACACATGAGACACGCCAAGAATCGGTCGTTCCCTCATGGCAAATTGGACCGGCCCAACTTGAGTGTTCCTAAGAGACATCAGCTAAACGAAATAGCCTGACACACGCAAAGTGTTAGAAGGGCCAGAAAAGCCGGCCTGAGCAACCCACGACGCAAACGTAACGGATGCATTGTTTGGATTTCTCCGTTCTCATATAAATGTATAGACTGGCCGATTAATCTCTTTGCGGAAAGGTAAAACCGTGCATTTGGCAGACCCCCATGTTTGAAGTGAGACATTTTTCGCATAACCACAACGCTTGCGCTAATTAATCAAGCAGAACCCAAACCTATATATCAGATGACATATTTGACGTGTCGGGCCCATAGGTCTGTCCTGGCATGGATTATTTTGTCATCGTGTGTTCCTTACATGGACAAATCCGACCCGACAACATCTTTTCCAACTGTAGCCATGGAGAGAACCGGGTATTAGGGGTATCTCTGAACTCGTAGTCATGATCTTGAGTACTCGGGTGTGTACGATGGTCTTATGAAGATGATAGTCGTACACTCGACAAAATGGCACTTTAATGTTTTCTCTCTAGGTTTAGTAATCTCAAGGGAGCGCAACCTAGTCTTATGATAGGAGAAGCGTTGAGAAAGCCTTGATTGTCCACTTCGGTCATGAAGGACTTTCAAAAGGTGTGAAACTTTTCTTCCTAAGTATCAGTCGTCCGAATTGTTTGAGAACACTCAGATTCAACACTAGAGCTCCTCGGTTGGGTCTTGGAAACTCTAGTCCTTTCCCTTGAGTTTATTCGAGTGGGAGTGAATGAAAGTATAAGCACTCGAGGTGCTAGTTATATGCCTGGATGGAAAATTGGCAAGAATGTCCTCGAGGAGGAAGTTTGAAGGGGTATGTGTGGTTTATTATTGGTCCTCTAGTCCATGGTGAACCAGGATGAAGGCATGGTTCATAGTCCATGATGGACTATCCCACATATCTCTCTATCGCTTGTGTTTCTTCCACTTGTCTTTATCTTTGACTTTGTCTTTTTATCTTCTTTTTTCCTTGACATGTCTACCGCCGCTTGGTGCTTGGACTTCATTGACTTGAATTTAAATACATTTGACCACTTTGATGCAACTAGCACTAGGAAGGACCCCTGGTAGGATTATATGTCCCTCATAATAACTCCCCTTGAGCTGTAGTCACAAAGTAATCATTATGGTTATGTGTCAAACTTGTGAATCTTTAAGACATTTCTTTCTCTTTGGATTCTTCGTACTTGTCTTACGTTATGGACTGGCCGATGTGCTTCTTCATAGTTTATCCCCCCCCCCCCCCCCCCCTTCTTCATAGTTTACCCCCCCCCCCCCCCCCCCCCCCCCCCCCCCTTCCCCCCCCCTTCCCCCAGTTTTCTCAAGGAGGAACTCTTTGCTCTCGAGAGCAAACTCCAGGTTACAACTGCGGGATGGCAAGGAAATGGATCCTCCTTTGGGGAGGGGGCAAGTGAAAATAGATCTAGAAAAAGATAGGGGATGGGACCAACCAAGCACACATGTTTCATTATTTTCTAGACATGTTTCATGATTTTGAGGACACTCTTTAGAGTGCAAAATGTTGTTTTCAGCAGCAGCAGCAGCTCATACTTCCATCCTGCCTACGCTACTGGTGTCAGGTGTGATCGGGATGGCGATTTGAGCGTTGCTTTTGTCTAAGGTGAAAACACATGTGTGGTCTCCTTGTTGAAGGTGTTGTCATTACATTAACGACCTAGGCTCTAGCCTTATTGATTGGACTCAGCTCAATGAAATTCCTGATCCGGCCTTCACCGGTTGTTTCTGACAATGCGGCCATGGTGTGTGTAATCTCCTTTTAAAATGTCATTGTTTGGGAAGAACAATAATAGCCGTAGGTGTTTTACTTGATATATGTGTTTACCACTTCACGTAGCATACTTATAAGTCGCTGTTTTGGCCCCGTTGGCTAGCATATTCGTTAACAATCTTTGCTGATAACATTTGCTAAGCTTGGCTCGAAGTGAAGCATCGTATCTTAGAGAATATGAATGTGCTAGCAATCGCTGAGTTAACATATAACAAGCAAGTAAATTGTAGTGCATGCGTACCAGAACTCCGTAGGCAAAGCCCTCGATGACGTTCTTGGAGACGGTCACGGCGGCGAACTCGACCTCACCGACATGGCCAGCAAAGCCGGAGGTGACGAAGCCAATGGAGAAATTGCAGACGATGGTGAGGATCACGGGGAAGGCGATGTCCCACATCAGCTTCGACTCCTGCCAGCTCTTGCCCACCATCTTCGAAATCCCCATCGTTACCATCGTCGACGGTGATCTCTGCTCTAGCTTCGACTATATATCAGGCGATGAGGCACTCAGCCAGCATCTGCTTGTCGAACTCGATCTGCTCTTGAACAGAGGAGCATATGTGAAAGATGATTAAGCTTTAACGGGCTAAAGCTAATGAAGCTGTCTATGAGAGGTTTCTAGTGAAGTATGATACGATACGCATACGCGAGAGTAAAGTAATCAAAGCCTGGTCGTGCGTGGCACCTATATAGAAATTTGCATAATAGGGCACTGTCACATATTTTTCAGATATGGAAAAGAGCACCTTCCCGACCAGTGTAATACATGTACTACTACTAGCTAGTACTGTATTAATTTCCGCGGAATCTTTGGTAGAACCACAGAGCCGCTACTGCTGCCACTTGAACTGCCCGGACAACATTTTCAGTACCCCAATATGTATGGTAAGATTATGAGATTTTACTGCTGGTACTTGATATGCATCGTACTCATAAATCTGCTGAGATATTGTCCGGGCCCCCAACATACAGATAATGTTGGGATGGGTTGTTATCGGGGCCTCCGCTGGAGATGCTCTTAATTCAGTAGTATATTGTATCGTGCTTACTCTGATGACATCTCTAATATCCCGATACAAAGTCGATACAATAGAATCTCATGATTGTGCTAATATAGTAAGCCGCATCGATACAAACAGCATGACAAGCAATGTTGGACAAATTTAATAATGAATGGCACAACAACTAGCAGACAAACACCTATCCACCCCTTTGCCAAGAGCGGAGACATGATTTAGTCATAAGAGGGCAAGAAAGACCATGATCACACAAAGAGTTGAAACACAAGAATAAAACACTCATGTCTTTCTTTGGTACTATGATATTTCAGGGATTAGTCGGGATAATCCCGACCGATAGGGGCGGAGCTAACATTATAGCAATGGTGTCAAGTGACACCAACTACTCATGTCAATCCCTTTGTAAATTAGTGAAGGTTACTGCTTTGGAAAATGACACCAACACAACAAAGATGCATGAAACCGGTGGTGTTCTCAGCTAGCTTCACCCATGCCCATCGGGAATGGGTGAAGCCTCCACCTTCACCAATCCCATCAATCACCATCCGTCTCAAATCCACTAGGTAGGAGTATACAATAGAGTTTGGCGAATTTGTAGAAAAAAGTGGGGATAAAACCAGTTAAATACAGGGGATTTAGAATTAGGCCGGGTAATCTCCACAAAAATATACTAGTACTTCCTCCGTTCCTAAATGTAAGCTTTTTTAGCCTTTTTCTGCACACATGTATCTAGACATGTTTTAGTGTAAGGTTCACATGAATCTTGCACTAAAACATGTCTATATACATGTGTGCAGAAAAAATCTAGAAAGGCTTACATTTAAAAACGGAGGAAGTACCAGATAAGGACTCAATGGTTATGGACGATATATCGGGTATAGAAGTCGGCCAGCACTCAAGATAGTATTGATAAGCATAATCGTATATGTCTTGTACATTTTTACTATGGAATTACATTTTTAGCACCACGATGAGCTGGGAGCAATTGGCTTCTAAAAGAAATCTATCATTGTTCGGATCATACTCTTCATATTTAGGGCATCACAAGGTAAAAAACAATTTGTTTGTATGCAAGTGTACTACAGTAATTTATTCAACTAGTATGTCAAGACAAGTGGTCGTGTTTTGCAGCGGAGATATGTATGCATAAAATACTCACGGAGATCACGGTTCGACGGGCATCGATGGATCGGAATCACAGCAGTCTGCAGGACAGAGTATCCGAGCGATAGCACTGCGGAGGTACATTGGACCCCGTGAGTCTGGTCGTCTGCGGATGGCGAGCAGCGGCGCCGGCATTTGCCCTAGCAGCGGCGGCGAACTGCAGATCGAGCGATCGCGGATGGATCGGATAGGCGTCGGGCAGAGGAACGACTTGGCTAGCCAAAACAGCCGCTACTCACTGAGGCCTGAACTTGGCAGATGGGCTTATGTACTTCGCCGCACACAGGTCCAGTGAACCACACTATAGGCCCACTGGTCCCACAAATAGTGTACTTTCAGTTTTCTTGTAGAGTCAAATCTTTTAAAAGTTTTACCATGTTTATATATATTTAAAAAAGTACCTGAAAGTGTTAAAAGAGCCCGAGCTCCATGTAGCTTTTTTTTTATAAATTCAAAATCGATATTTTTAGTTTCAAAAAAGTGGAAACAAAATCTTATATGTTGTAGATAATATCGAGAGCTACTCGTGTGCGAAATTTCAATTCAAAATCCTTATTATTCTAGACTAAACAAAAAAGAAATTTGGCAAAAATTCAGGTTTTACAACAGTGTATTGTTCAATACCCAGATTCACCCATTTTTTCTATTTGTCCAGCCAAAAATATAACGATTTTTTAATTGAAAATTAGCACACTTGTAGATCATATCAGTATGGATTTTCCCCAAATTTTATGAAACTTACAAATGCAAATTTTGATTTTTGTAGGAACTAGCTACATGTAGCTCCGCTTCAAAATGAAGTACCAACATTTATACCACCAAATTAGTATCATTAGTTTCATGATCAAATATACTTGCAAAATATACCTATTTGGTTTCATATTTATATAAACTCTGCCAAATTTTGGGATAATTTGACTTTCAATAAAACACAAAGTGGGTATATAATGAATGGCACAAAATGTCGCCTTTAAATTAATATTGACAATCAATATATAGGTTTAACAAGGTAGAACTTTGCGGCATACTGTATAGTCAACTAAAGCGAACAAATGACGAAACATCAGGGGTCGGGCGCTCGAGACATACAAAAAGGATTAGAGCTAACGACTAAGAATTTGAACTACTAGGTCGAATTAGCGCGTGGAGTCGTCTTAACTCGCTGGACATGTCGTGGGTGGGCCTTGTTAGAAACAAACAAAGTCAGCTGAGCTAGGGCTCAAGGAGGTTAGTGACAAAAACATCGACTAACCAGATTGTAGAGAGAGTGTGATAGGCAAAGAGACTAAACCGGAATGTAGGGCCACCTATCCATGTAAGTGTCATGTTCAATTAAGATGCTATGCGATCCTAACAAAAAAATCGGTCCATGAAAATAGTCTACAAACTATAGCAATGCAATTCATTTGTTTTTTTTTTGTGCAAGAATTTTTTTCTTCGCTCATATAAAAAATAGAAGGAATCGACCGATTAATAAGCGAAAAACATGCCTAAAACCGATACAACACTCACACGAGCACAAACTGACGACTTGGCTCAGAATAGATACTATGCTAAGCACACCGTCGAGAGCAAAGAAACAACACCGCTAGTCAGGGGCAGAGCTCCTGTTAGGCCAAGATAGGGTGGCCACCCTACCTTGATTTTTGACGAAACCATTCATACGCACGTGTTTTTTCTGAACAATTCGGAGAACAAAACGATTGTGTATGGTTAGGCTAGTTTTAGCACAAACTGTGCAAAATCGATTTTGAACGGAAAAGAAGGACTATATCTAATTTAGTTGGAAACCAACTCTTTCTCTTTACATAACTAATTCTCAATCTAATTAAACCTGAATCTAGACAATGTCCTAGATGTAGTATTTAAGGAGGGATTAAGGATATTTTTGTCAGTTTATTGGGAGTGGCTTGAAACCAACTATAGGTATGATACATTAAGTTTTATGGTGCTACTCTAGCTTTGTGTATTTATTAGCTAAAATTAAAATTATATTTATCTCAGCCAAAATCTTAGCTAATGATGCGAGGACATGTTTACTGGGTTAAATAAATGATGGTTCATAGCCCATCTTGAAAGGTCTCAGTTTGCGCACAAATAACATCGGAGATCTAAATACAGATGAAATGGTAGCAAAATACGGGAAATCAAAAAGAGGGAAGGCAACATGTCGCTGTTAATTATTTTTACTGCGAGAACACCTTCTATATTACTATGGACTATTACCGTCGATTTTGACCATTGTTTAAATGAGCTTTCTTCGGAGTTGAAAGAGACTTCTGAACGACAAAGATCATCAAGACATAGTTGCGCAAAAAGATGTCCGCCGATGGATTTTTGATGACTTGGTGATGTGTTACATCCAGAAAGTGATATTCGAAAGTCTTGACCGACAAAATTATGGAAGAAAAGAAAGTAGAGTTTCGCCATTAGTGTGGTGTTAGATTTTAGTTATATATCAAATATGCTATATTTTTGTTGTACTAAAATAATTATGAATCGTGCATAGTGTTTATGCCTCGACACAAATTTTAGTTTCGCATTATTTTTTTGAGAGTTCGTCCTACCTCTAATTGTCTTCATCCTCGGCCATGCTGGTAGCACGCCATTAGTGTGGTGTTAGATTTTAGTTATATATCACTTCTCGGCAAGTATTTTTTTTTTTTGAACAAGAGAAGGGCCCCGAAGGACCCAGAGCTGCATTAATATTTAATCCGCCGTCGGTGAAGCACAAATTACATAGAGGACCAAAACAGAAAGGAAAATTATAGCTGGGTCCTTAACTTTTGCACCAAAGACCCTAGGACGAAATCTGAAAAAGCAATCAGGTCCAGGTCTTCTTCCAGCTCTAGCTCTAGCTCCATCTCCACCGATCTTCGCACACATCCAGTCGCGGTCAACTGCAGCGTCGCTGGGGACGAAACCACTTGGGACACTGAAGTGGGAGCAAACCGCGTCGGAGCAGAGGGGCCTCCATCTCGGCACAACGGCCTGGAGGTTGATAAGATCCCTAGGGCAGGCTGCTGCCAACCGGGGGGGAGCGGCCGCCTGACGGCCATGGGATTCAGCAGCCGGACCACCTGGGGTAGTCAACGAAGGCTTGCTGATGATGAACTCCCGAAGAGAGCTACGATAGCAGTGCCGAGTCCTGCCTTGCCTACACCCGCCTGAAGTAGGAACCACCTCCATCCCTGCCAGCCATCTCCACGATGGCTTGCAATAGAGGACATCAGCACCACCTCAGTTGAGGCCAGACAACCATCGACCTCCAGAACCGGAAGCCGATCTTCGAGCTTATTAGAGAAAGAGGATGCGGCGCTCCCCCCTTCTGTATGCGGCTCCAACCACCTGAGCTCCGCCAGGAGGAGATCGAGCACCACCATCTCGCAGATGCGGTCCGGACACACCAACGAGCAAATCCTCATCGGCATCACGCCATTCTGCACGTCGGCAACAAGAGGAAACATCCAAGCTAAACTAAGATCTAGACTACTGTTGTACAAGGTGGGCCGGCACCCTAGCGCATCACCACACCTGCCAACGCGAACGCCGACGGTGGGGGGGGGGGGGGCGGCCGGATCTGGAGGGGAAGTACGGTGGACTCTCAAGGGAAGGACGGGCAAGAGGAGAGGGGAAAAATACTAGACCCACCCTTCTCGGCAAGTAAGCATCTTCATAGTCACCGCTTACAACCATGGACAAAGCCCTCACAACAATGGTCGCGTGAACCACCCACCCACCGTTCGTCATCGGTCACCACACCATTCACCCGGAGGCCGAGCACGCTGTTTCTTCATAGGTATTTCCTGAATTCGTAAACACGACGTGGCCGCACGTCCTCCGTTGGATCTTGTTTTTTAACACCCTTCTCCGTTGGATCGAACAGCGAGAAAAAGTCTGTAAAACAGTGCCCGTTCATCGCATGATTCGATCTAAGTCCCAACGCAACAAGGGAAACAGTACGCGCACGCAAAAAAAAAAAAGATAAAAAAGGAAAGAAATCCCTCGTCAATCCAATCCGTTCACCAAACCATCCCAATCGTACAACCGGCCGACGACTAAGCCGGCGGCGGCGGCAACGGCAACGGCAACGGCGGCGATCCCACCCCCCTCCCCACCTCCGCTCCTCGCCTCACCGGCGCGGCGGCCGCCATCCGTCCAGCCACGCCGATCCCGTGCACCCACTCGACTCGTTCGTCCATCCGCGGGGCACTGCTTTGCTGCTAGCCCCGCGAATCGCGGCGCCCAACATCCCTGGAGACACGGGCGTCGGTTCATGCTTGTGGCGCTTATTAGCGGCACCATGTTGCAGTGCCTGGAGGGGATATGCGGCATGCTACTCAGCTGCTTCGAAATCGACCTCAAGCAGCCCAAGGGCCTAGAAGATCCCCAACTCCTAGCCAGGGAGACCGTGTGTATGTCCAACCTACTAATCCTCTTTCGATCAACGTCTAAGAACACTCGTCTTGCTAGTCCCTAGTATCATTCATTGTGTTCTGTTTGTCCCCCGATCGTGTAATGTAACCACGACGGCATTGGGCCGTCTGCCTTTGCTTGCAGTTAGCGTAAGTGAGATCGAAGCTCTGTATGAGCTCTTCAAGAAGATCAGCAGTGCCGTGATAGACGACGGGCTGATTAACAAGGTTAGTGGAACCCTTTTCGTTAAAATTGAAAATAGTGCCGTCTTTTGGTAGATGTATCTATATAAACGATGACCTGGGTTGTGATGCTTGTGCGGTTGACATGGCGCAGGAGGAGTTTCAGTTGGCACTTTTTAAGACCAGTAAGAAGGAAAGTTTGTTTGCTGATCGTGTAAGTCCACACTACCTAGCCACTGTGTACACGAATTTGCTGGTTGTACTGTACGATTTTCTGTTTTTCTTTTGTTATTCTAATAATGTCATTACTATTGAGTCTCTAGCTCTCATAAAGAGCGATATTCAACATTCTGTAGGAATCACGATCCATATATGTCACATGTTATATATATACCTATTGTAGAATAGCACAGTTTTTGGGGACATTTATTAACTGCTATCTATTCATTTATCTGGACATCATTGTTTTCGCTTTTATGAGCAGACGATGTCATATACTATTTCGGCTAATTCCTGTAAGCTGCTAGTTTGGTTGTGTATACCCTCCCTGGAGAGTACTTAACAGAAAGTTGTGAGTTTGGGTGATTGGTATGACTGTACCAATTAAGGTTTTGAATATATTCAAAGCTTAGATTACCATGTAATTAGTTTGGGTACCATATTTGGCAGCCTCTCTTTTGTGCTGTCTTCATGACTTGAAAGCTAAGTATTTGCTTGTCATGTATCATTAGCTCAAAGCCTAGAACTGAAAGCAACATTATCCGCTTGTTGAATGTCGTGATCATACATACTAACATCATTGGACTCCATATGCTAACAGTTTCTGATGAGAAATCTCTACAAAAACTGCATGTATACACCCTCCAGTCAGGTTTTGCAATAATTATTTATGCCTATATTATTCACCCTTTTAGTAAATTAGTAAAGAAATGTAGTGTTCATAGGTGAAACAGTGAAGTTGGAATGATATTGATACTTGATGCATTATATGATTTCTGTTAACATAATAATGTATTTCCCTCAACATTTTCCCTGTTCTTTCAGGTCTTTGATTTATTTGACACAAAACACAATGGGATTCTAGGATTTGACGAATTTGCCCGTGCACTATCAGTATTTCATCCAAGTGCCCCTCCTGACGAGAAAATTGACTGTAAGTTCAGATTTTATAGGACATTTCCACTGTTAGTCTATTTTTAAGTAAGGTAATAGATCAGTAAAAAAGTGTTCTCTGAAAATTACACAATTACATGTATGTTAATGTGTATAAAATGAATAATGAATACTTCACAGAACTAAGCATGTTAAGGAGTCGCAAATGTACTTCAAAGTTCTTACCTTGCAAATTTCTGTTACATCTTAGTACCAACATGCTAGTTGCATAAAAATGTATTTTCATGTACCTTAAGGAACAAATTAAATATGGAGAGAAACGCATGTGTTTATCACTGCAATATCTAGGCATGTATTAATGCACACAAACATCATCAATATGCATTTTGAGCAAACCACATTAAGTCAGCCTTCATGTTTATATGATGCTCTGAAATATCTTTATTTATTGTGCTGATCTGAATGGATATGGGCCTAAAACGCAACAAACAAAAGACTACTAGGTTCATACTTCATGGGTTACCTTTTTGTTATTTCCTCTTTTGATTCCATTGGTGCTACCTGATATGAAATATTAATAAAAGCTCCATTGGTGCTACCTTTCTTGTTATTTCCTTGGTGCAAATGATCCAATTTCACGATATTTCTTTTCTCCCATACGTATATGCCCTTAAGCCTTTTTTCTTATTATTGTAAGCGGAAAAAATATATCTTACATAGCCTACTCTATTATCCATGCAGTTTCTTTCCAGCTATATGATTTGAAGCAACAAGGATTCATTGAAAGACAAGAGGTACTTTGCTAATCAGGATGTAGTATGTGAAGTTAACATGTTGATTAGGATCAATAATACGATTTATCTCGAAGCTAGTTTCCGAAATTCCATTTTTTTTTCCTGTTCCACTTTTCTTCCCTGAGCACTTAATAATCAAATATCTTCAGAATTGCTATAGAGTAAACGGAATTCAGGTAAATACTGGTTGACTATGGCACATCCTTATAGGTGGTGCTAACTATAAGTTTCCAATGTATTTGGATTCATACCTTAAACCACTTCCTGGAACCCTAGTTAGGATACTTCAAAAGTTGGATTCAGTGTATTTGGTGCTGACTTCTGTTCAACTTGATATTAAGCATGTAGCACTGATCTGCGTATCTTTTTTGTTTGTCACAAGTAGATTTATTAGTTAGAACAGGGGCAATTATTGTTTCCCATGTATGAGCAGTAATACCTTTCTTCAAGTCAATAATTTTTCTAGGATACCATATGGGCTTCTTTGTGGCAAAACTTTCCTGATCTTCTATCTTTTCCTATTTAAATTCTAATAGTTTTTCTTGTTCGGTTACAAGGTAAAGCAAATGGTTGTTGCTACACTTGCTGAATCAGGAATGAATCTTTCAGATGAAGTCATCGAGAACATCATTGATAAGGTCTGGTTGAATTGTTTAATTTCCCCATGCTTAGTATGGCTGTGCACTATTTCATATAAAATCTTTCTGTTCAAGCATGTTGAATACTATTTCCCTTTTCTATTTGAGCATAATATTTTGCTCATGTTACGCTAATCTGAGGTCATATGTGCCCCTTGATTGAAGTAGAGAGGTTCATTTGTACAGTATATATTCTGAACTGACACTTATCTAGAGAATATGGAGGTTTGCAAATTGGCTCTGTGCCTATGCCTATAGCTATCGATAATATCTATTTTGCTGTTGATTTAGTAATGAACTTCAGGGTATGGTCTGATTTTAGCCCAAGGTTGCCCTACCAAATATTTGGTTAGCCAAAATTTTGGTCAAGCTTTGCTTGCCCATGAGTTGGCCAACATTGGCAAGACAAGAGGAACTAGAGTGGGCAAAGGGACATTGGCATGCCAAAAAAATTTGGCAACCATCCAAACAAAGATCAAAATTCTGACCATGGCCAAAAAATTGTCCGGGTGAATTTTGGCCACGATCCAAACATAAGTCATAGTGCCATAGTTTGTTATTATAGTGGTTATTCAGTATAAGGCTTCATATGGATTTATATCAGTGCATTGTTGAATGAATGCTACCTTGGCACATTGCACTGTTTTTTGTTAAAATTATTTCCCTTTTTTTACAAGACTTTTGAGGAGGCGGACACAAAACAAGATGGGAAAATTGACAAAGAAGAATGGCGCAATCTAGTTCTCAGGCATCCCTCTTTACTGAAGAACATGACACTCCAATACCTCAAGTGAGATATCCTAACTTGTTTGTCGATGTTGAATTGCCTGCTACTTTTCATGACCCTATTATGGTCGACTTGATCGAAATCTTTGAGGTTCAGAGGTTGATCTTGAATGAATAGTAGTACCAACCATCTCTGACTAATATTGCCAAATGAAAAGTTGATCATTTAAATGGTATATTGGAAACTGGAGAGTAATTTCATTGCTTCAATCCAGTTTGTACCTTAACATTTCCATTGCATATGTTGTTATTCCCCTGCTCTATGATCACTGATCAGGTCTACTGTTGCAGGGACATCACCACTACATTTCCAAGCTTTGTGTTCTATTCTCAGGTTGATGACACATAAAAGTTGTGTAGAATTTGTATACTATGATGCCAAATCAGAAGACATTCTCAGTGCTTTGTTAAGCTTTTCAATGGTTAGTTGATAGTATCATGGAAGCCGTAGTGTTCGAAAGTGTGTTACATAGTCATTTCTTGTGAATAACTTCGTTTCTTGCTTTTGTCTAGAAGTGTGGCTGCAATCTTTCAGCCTGGGTGATGCTTGTATTAAGTTTATTCTTTTCCTTTCGGTTAGCTGTTCGTAGATCCGAATGGTTAGCGTTTCTTTCTTTTTGTACAAAGTTGGTTCGTTTAGCTGATTGTATTTATGCGAGGAACTACTGTGCGTTGTATATTCTGGATTAAATTGAATCTGAATGGAGCTCAAAACCAGAAATGCCTTTGTCGTTGATTGAGTTTGTCACAATTCATTGTTCTTTTAAAGCTCGACTTGTTTTTGTTATTGTGTTGTTTAATTTTCGTGAACGCCTTTGTTGGTTTGCGTGTACACAAGGTACTCCGGTTTCTGGTCCCAAAAATGGCTCTTGCTGAAAGGAGTAGCATCATAAAGTTGTTTTGTTCGTTAGCTCGAGAGTCCATGCGTGCGCTGTTGATCGAGCTAGGTTTGTCAGTAATTTCTTTAGTTATACTACATTCGTACTCCATAGTATATTTACCAAACCAACATTGATGTATCGGCTGTAAAACATATTTTCATTTGTGTTCATCCAATTTTATAGACATTGATATTTTCTTATTATATGTTTGGTCAAAATTAGTAAACTTTACCTTTTGACTAAATTCACATGACTTGCTACCGATTGACAAGCACAGTGAAGATAAGAGATTCCAAGATGCTAGTCCATGATTAACAGTTCAGGTCGTGGCTTCATGTGTGATTGCATGCCTTAGTTAGCCAAAAAAGCGCATGGACTAAGTGAGTGATGTTATCACACATGTTTACATATAGCAAGGAAAGCTACTTTGACAGCATAACTCGCCGATGAAACAAAGCAGCTTACGAGAAGTGAGAAAACGAGTAGCCTACGAGAAATTGCCTACGAGTAGCCTACGAGAAGTTGCTAGCCTGCTGCACCTGCACTACACGGCATACATATACCAGCTCGCACCTGTTACTTAATTCTAAAGTTTTAATTGCTGCTGAAGGGTCAAAATTAACAAGCTTTACTGGAATGGAGCTCATCATGAAACGACAGAATATCCGAACAAAAGCCGTTGGAACATGCCCGCGAGACTTGGACCCCGATCTCGTCAGGTCACGTCGGTCGATCTCAGGGTGGCCGTGATCACGTCCCTATCACGGCGATCGATGTCGGCTATAACCAAGTTGTGTGCTGACCGGCCGGCCGGCCCATTTGGACAACTAGAAACAAAGCCACGATGCATCATAAACTCAACCAGTATACACTGTTGAGATCGCGTTTTCCGTCTTCTCTTTCTTAAACACGTTTTCTCCTTTTTCTTTTTGACGAACGTTGCAGCATTCTTATTTACTGCCTCCATTCCAAAATAGTTGAAGCTTTGGTTTGTCCTTAGTCAAACTAATTTGTACATCAATATCTACAACATCAATTTAATTTTCTTAGACTAATCATAAAATATATTTTCATACTATGTAGATTTGATGTCATACCTCTATAAAACTAGTCAAATTCTTAGGACAAATCTAATTTTTTAATTATTTTGGAATATAGTGAGTAGAAGAGAGAAAAATGTACCGGGACAAACGGCATACAAGGGGATAATGAAAAGGAAAATAGAAGCGGAAACAAAAACTACAGATCGGCTATATTAAATACTACTCGGCTACTATCAAAAACTTGTATATTCCTTCATACTAGATGTTCCAGCCGATATAAGCCCCACAGCCCACAAGCCACTTCCTTCTTCTTAGCAATGTTGCCATCCTCAGTAAACAGTCGTTTTTTTTTTTTTTTTGCGAACACGCAAAAGATTTGCGTGTCATTTATAATAGAAGAAGAAAGGACAGAGTCCTGAGTACAGCGTTTCCGACATCAGAGATGTGGTTACAGGGTCATGCTATGTGGTATGGGCGTACACAAGCACAACGAAACAGAAAACAACGCCCATGCTCACTAAGCAACTACTCCCAAAGTGACCTCAGACCTTGTTACTGACTGAATACTGCGTTCACCGGCCATTAAAAGGAATTCCCAGCCCCCCGGCCATTAACCGTGCACAAAAAAAATCCAGACTATTCGAATTTGGGCTATGTGATTAGTCCAACCTAAACCCTATAGGTTTTCCCTGGTGTCTCCACACGCCGAACTCATGAATTTACAATTCCCGCTCCTTCCAAATTCGGTTGAAATATTTAAGCGTTATCATGTTTGAAAGTCCAAATATTATTGAGAATCTCATCTGGTATTTTACCGGTAATTTCTGCTAACCACGATTACTAGAAACCCTAGTCCCCCGGTTTTTTTTACCCATATGCAAATCAGTTTTGTGGAATGATGTCCGATAGACTATGTGTAGGTTATTTGACACAATTCGAAGTTCGTGGAATCCCGGAACACTAATATCTAGAGAAATGAGTGGGGCTAAATCTATGTATATATGTTGGAGATGTATTTTCCTATGTTTTTAGTCGATATAATGTCTCATCTCATTAGTCAAATTATGAAAGAGTTAAAGGTGTGCAGACCATGCATGCTTCGTACACACCATATGCCGTTCGATTAGAAGGGGATTCTAACCACTGTGTTCAATAACTAATCTCAGACATGATCGAATAGTGATATGTAAATATGTCATAGTTATGTTTCAATTTCATGGGCCACCTCCAGTCAATTGGTGTGTCCTTGTCTCGCGATGAGAGGAGGTTTGAGCATTTCAGGACCAACATAGTACATAAATTAGCAATGGCTCCTGGTTAGGAAGTGTATGTACAAGCCCATTTTGCGGTCGACCTTGTAGACATGTTTGTATCATCTCCCATTCTCCATACATCTAGGAGGACGGCGTGCTGATTCATTTGCTTCTTGTGACAAATACACCTGGTCAAACTTGCTCCGTATTATCCTATGGAGCTCTTGGTGGACGACATAGTAAGTATTTTCTCACTTCCATGTTTTTTTTCCCAACAGAAGCAGAATATTGTGTAGATATAACAAGCGCTCGTGGAATGCTTAATTTGCTTGAAATATTACATAATGCATGCTAAGTGAACTCAAGTAATTAAGTTCAAGTTACAAACCAATCTCAAACCGTACAAGGTAGCTAGGGTACGAGCACCGAAACATGCATGCATGCCCATGCACGCACGTGTGATCTTACATAAAGCTAAACCAAATGTTAAGCATGCATGCATAGCATGAGATTACATACTTTACGATAGTAATTGAGCTGGACCAATATACTCAGCCATGCAAGTATAAGTAGAGTAATTGTTGAGTCGATGATGGAGCCTCTCCAGAGTAGAAGATCGATGGACGTCGACGATCAATGTGGATTTTGGGGTCGTGCGTAGTGCCGGAAGGTCCTGCAGTGTTTTTGGACACCTCAGCAGCCCTCCTCGTCGTGGACCATGGCGACACCGCCAGCCGCCGGCTGCCGCGTTGCTCCGTGTCTGCGCCGTGGAGTAGCACCGGCCTCGCCGCCACAGCACCGATGAAAGAATCTCCGGCCGACATGAGCACAAGGATTGCCACGACGAAGGTGCACAGAAGCTTGAGCAAGGGCGCCATACCTTGAATTGGAGCTGGTTTCTTCGATCGATCGATCGATCAGCTGCAGGGGTGGCCTAGCTGGATTGTGGATCGTGATAGTGGAGTGGGATGGGATGAACTAAGAATGCACACGGGGGTGCCTATATATACACGATCGGCCGATTGAGAGCAGAGCAAGCAGCTAGCCAAGCACATACACTACACGTGTGCTCGTGGGAAATGGCGAGGAGACTTGTTCGACAAAGTGTTGGGTTGCAGCAATCCGCAGGGACGACGATGATGACGTATCCGCCATGAGATCGTGCTTACGTCACGGGCGCACCTCAACGGCTCCTGCAGTTAGCATCCTCTGTTGTTTCATCATAACTTTGTTGTTTTTCCATGGGATTCTCGATGTTATACTTTGTTGCTTGGGTAAGTAAACAAAGTAGCTTCTTTGCTGCATATAAACATGTCTGTACACTTGTACAGGGTACATGTATGGCAAAGATCACTGGGTCAGTCCAAGCTAGCATGCACACGTGAGGCGCGAGGTGAATTGTTAATCATTTGGTATCTTGAAATGAATGGCATTATCTTACTAGTATATGCTTCTCGAGATCGGCCGATCGACCTAGCTATATCTCTTTTGCTGCTTGATACACTAGCGCAGCTGGCTACGCGCCCGCGCATGGCACTTGCGCGTCGCGCTGCTGCTGTGTGCTTAAGCAAAAAATGCATGAGAAAAGATTGCACCCAGTTAAGGTATTTTGACTATTTTTTTTCTGATTCTCCACAGCTTTTGTTTTCTTTCCCGGAAACGGACAAGTAAATTTCAAGAAATTGGATTTTTGGGACCATGTATTCCATACATGGCTCATGCTCATGCTTTTCTATCCGTGGAAATTTAGCCACACACATTGTAGTTTCCCAAAGTATTTGCGAAAATATGAAGAAATTAAATCCCGTGGAATTAAGATCAACACAAGAAGATGATTTGCGGATGGCTCAAGAAAAACGCATTGAAGATTTTGTATTTTCTGAGTTTTTTTTCACGGACGACTATCATCCTCGCCGAGAGAGAATCCGCCCTAAGAGCCTCTTCGGATCACAGAATTTCGAAACTGTGAGAACAGGAAAACGCAGGATTCCAACACATCCATGCTAGTGGCAGAGTCAATGCCGAAGAAGAGAACAGCGAAGGAAAAGGGTGATCATGGCGAACAAGGAAGAAAGGAAGAAACCGGCCTTGTATGGGGCCAACCGTGTCGCCCCATCATACGCAATTGTGTATTGTGAAACTTTCGGTGAGTAGGGAACTGCCCCAGAAATTCGAGATCCGGTTGCGGTCCCAGGTTTGGAGTCCTCGTTACAATATTCTTTGTTAGATTAGACAAAATAAATTAAAGTTTGTCATTTGCATCATAGATTAGGTTTAAAAGTTTTTGTAGCCGTTCGATTAGAAGGGGATTCTAACCATTGTGTTCAATAACTAATCTCTGACATGATCTAATGGTGATATGTAAATATGTTATAGTTATGTTTCAATTTCATGGGCCACCTCCAGTCAATTGGTGTCTCCTGGTCTCATAGTTATGTTTCAATTTAGAAGACGAGGTTTGAGCATTTCAGGACAAACATAGTACATAAATTAGCAATGGCTCCTGGAGTACACGAAGCGTATGTACAAGCCTAGTATCAAAAACTTGTATATTCCTTCACACTAGATGTTCCAGGCGATATAAGCCCCACAAGCCACTTCCTTCTTCTTAGCAATGTTGGCCATCCTCAGTAAACCGTCGTGGAAAAGGTGTCAGACTTCCTTGGCATAACAGTCGCCACAGATCTTGTTACCGAGTGAAATACTGCGTTCACCGGCCCTTAAAAGGAATTCCCAGCCCCCCGACCCTTAACCGTGCAAAAAAAAAATCCAGACTTTTCGAATTTGGGCTATGTGATTAGTCCAACCTAAACCCTATAGGTTTTCCCTGGTGTCTCCGCACGCCAAACACATGAATTTACAATTCCCGCTCCTTCCAAATTCGATTGAAATATTTAAGTGTTACCATGTTTGAAAGTCCATATATTATTGAGAATCTCATCTGGTATTTTACCGATAATTTCTGCTAACCACGATTACTAGAAACCCTAGTCCCCCGGTTTTTTTACCCATAGGCAAATCAGTTTTGTGGAATGATGTCCGATAGATCCTCATGGCGCTATGTGTAGGTTATTTGACACAATTCGAAGTTCATCGAATCCCGGAACACTAAATATCTGGAGAAATGAGTGGTGCTGAATCTATGTTGTTGGAGATGTATTTTCCTATGTCGTTAGTCCATATCTCATCTAATTTGTCGAATTATGAAATAGTTAAAGGTGTGCAGACCATGCATGTTTCGTACACAACATATGCCGTTCGATTAGAAGGGGATTCTAACCACTGTGTTCAATAACTAATCTCACACATGATCGAATGGTGATATGTAAATATGGCATAGTTATGTTTCAATTTCATGGGCCACCTCTAGTCAATTGGTGTGTCCTGGTCTCACGATGAAGGCGGTTTGAGCATTTCAGGACCAACATATAGTACATAAATTAGCAATGGCTCCTGGTTACGAAGCGTATGCACAAGCCCATTTTGCGGTCGATCTTGTAGACATGTTTGTATCATCTCAAATTCTCCATACATCGAGGAGGACGGCGTGCTGATTCATTTGCTTCTTGTGACAAATACACCTGGTCAAACTTGCTCCGTATTATCCTATGGAGCTCTTGGTGGACGACATAGTAAGTATTTTCTCACTTCCATGTTTTTTTTCCCAACAGAAGCAGAATATTGTGTAGATATAACAAGCGCTCGTGGAATGCTTAATTTGCTTGAAATATTACATAATGCATGCTAAGTGAACTCAAGTAATTAAGTTCAAGTTACAAACCAATCTCAAACCGTACAAGGTAGCTAGGGTACGAGCACCGAAACATGCATGCATGCCCATGCCCGCACGTGTGATCTTACATAAAGCTAAACCAAATGTTAAGCATGCATGCATAGCATGAGATTACATACTTTACGATAGTAATTGAGCTGGACCAATATACTCAGCCATGCAAGTAAGTAGAGTAATTGTTGGGTCGATGATGGAGCGCTCCATCGTAGAGGATGGATGGACGTCGACGATCAATGGTGGATTTTGGGGTCGTGCGTAGCGCCGGAAGGTCCTGCAGTGTTTTTGGACACCTGATCAGCAGCCCTCCTCGTCGTGGACCATGGCGACACCGCCAGCCGCCGGCTGCCGCGTTCCTCCGTGTCTGCGCCGTGGAGTAGCACCGGCCTCGCCGCCCCAGCACCGATGGAAGAATCTCCGGCCGACATGAGCACAAGGATTGCGACGGCGAAGGTGCACAGAAGCTTGAGCAAGGCGGGCGCCATACCTTGATTAATTGGAGCTGGTTCCTTCGATCGATCGATCGATCGATCAGCTGCAGGGTGACCTAGTTAGCTGGATTGTGGATCGTGATAGTGGAGTGGGATGGGATGAACTAAGCAATGCAGTGGGCGTGTGCCTATATATACAGGATCGGCCGATCGAGAGCAAGCAGCTAGCCAAGCACATACACTACACGTGTGCAGCAATCGGCAGGGACGATGATGATGATGATGACGTATCCGCCATGAGATCGGGTCCAAAGCGTCGTGTTTACGTCATGGGCAGACGTCAACGGCTCCTGCAGTTAGCATCTTATGTTGTTTCATCATAGTTTCTGCTGGTGACGTTCGACCTGCGAAAATGCCAATATGTATATAGCTTTGCGAAGCTTTAGAATGTACGTTTTTCCAAGAGATTCTTGATATTATACTTTGTTTGCTCGGGTAAGTAACTAAAGTAGCTTCATTATATTGCTAGTGCACATATGGCAAAGATCACTCGGTCAGTCCAAGCATGCATGCACACGTGAGGCGCGGGGTGAATTGTTAATCATTTGGCATCTTGAAATGAATGATCTTACTATGCTTCTCAATCGGCCGACCTAGTATAGCAGCTCTTTGGACCACTAGAAACTTGTCACTGTTGAGACTGTGTTTTCCGTCTGCTGTTCATTAACCCACGGACAAATTTTTTCTTTACCTTTTTTCTCTTTCTTAACTCATGGACTTTACTCCATCCATCTGTTCCAAGATAACTAAAATTTTAGGTTTGCCAAATGTTAAACTACTTTAAATTTGACCAAATTTAAAGCAAAATACATCAATATCTACAATATCAATTTAGTTTCATTAGATTCATCATAATATATATTTTCGTTCTATATAGATTTAGGGTTGTAGATATTTGCATATTTTTTATAAACTAGTCAAACTTCTTAGGACAAAGCTAGAACTTCAATTATTTTGTGACGAAGGGAGTAGAAGAGAGATATTTGTACAAAGCCAAACGGCATACAAGAGGATAGTGAAAAGGAAAATGGAAGCAAAAACAGAATCAGGAAACACTACACGATTACTTGCGCCCTGCATGCCTTCTTCATGAGCCTAAGATCTTCAGGGCCTCTTTGGATTGAAAGAATTTCATAGAAATCTTGTAGGATTCCAATCCATAGGAATTTTTCCTATGAAACCCTTTTGGATCATAGGATTGAGCCCATCAAATTGCCAAGGAACCCATTCCTATATCACCTGTTCCATAGGAATCTCAACATGAGCTCAAACCTCGTTTTATTTTTTCTTTTGAGAAGTCCAATGCACTCACACTCTACCTCTCACTACTCTCTCTCGACATTCTTGCAAAAACTTCTATGTTTATTTTCTATGCACCATCCAAAGGCATATCTTACAAAATTGTTGTGTTTTGAAACTCTATAGTAGTTGAAGTGCATGACATTTCAATTCTTTGTTCTCACTATTCCTACATTTTAAAAATCCTGCAATCCAAAGAGGCCCTCATTGATTAAGCTCGTCGGCATTGTAGGAGATCTCTTCTCATCAATGTTGGCGACTGTCGGTAGACTATTGTGAAAAGGTGTAGGACTTCATATTTTGCTCGTTATGACAAGTATCAAAATAGGGATTGAAAAGTTGGTTGTTGTTACAAGAGTATTCTTGATCCTTTTTTTAAGTCTGGAAAAAAATAGATATCTGGTTTTATTAGTAGCTATGATTGGGCTATAGTACTGACTATGCATAGGACTACAAAGGTGAAAAGACAGGATGTATTCCGGTGAAAAGACTTGATTGAATTCTCTTTGCAAAAGAGTAGCGTGAAATGTTGTGTTTAACGAGCGGTACAGGAATTCCCAGCCCCTACCCTCCCCCCCCCCCCCCCCCCCCCCCCCGGTAAATGCATTTACTCTGCAAAAAATGTAGACCATTTGAAATTTGGACTGGGTGGTTGTCCAACCTAACCCTTACAAATTTTTCTCCGGTGTCTCCTCATGCTGAAATTTCGGTCACTCATCCTGAAATTGCCCTGAGCGAAGAACACTTAACATCGGAGTTCAAAGAAGTTGCTCCTTATTGATGTGATATCTTGTCAATCCTATTAAGCCCTAGACCAGAATGTCACACTTTTCCAGTTTGAAACTCCATTTTTTATTTGAGAATCTTGTCCTCGACCAGTAGTTTCTGTTAAAAACATTTAACGGAAACCCTAGTCCCTGGAAAACTGTTTTATCCGTTGCCAAATCATTATTGTGGAATGTTGTCCTACATACCCATGGACATGTGTGGGTTATTTCTCACAGTTCGTGAGAAGTTCATCGATCCCAAAACATCAAATCTCTATAGAAAAAGATCGGTGCGGGATTTCTGTCTCTTGGAGATATATTTCCCTATATTGTTAGTCGATATAAGGCCCATCTTATTACTCGAATTTTGAGAGAGTTAAAGGTGTCTGGACAAAATTTCCTACGCAACTCTCTCAAATTTTGAGAGAGATAAAGGTGTCTGGACAAAATTTCCTACGCAACTCTCTCAAATTTTGAGAGAGTTAAAGGTGTCTGGACAAAATTCCCTTCTAACGATCGAAAGGTATATCTGACCATGTCATCAAGTTAAGTGTCAATTTCATAAGCCACCTCCAGTCGATTGGTGTGTCCCGGTCTTGTGATGAGAGGAGGCTTGAGCATTCCAGGACCATCATACATAAAGTAAGCAATGGCCCCTGATTATGAAGCGTATGCTTAATCCCATATTACGGTCTTGTAGACATGTTTGTACTTTTTAGTATCTCCAATTCTCCATACATGGAGGAGCACGGTGTGCTGATTCATTTGCTTCTTGTGATAAATACACTTGTCAAACTTGCTCCGTATATTATCCTATGGAACTCTTGGTTGATAGTAAGTATTTTATCACTTCCATGTTTTTTCCAACAGAAACAGAATATTGTGTAGATATAACAAGCACTCATGGAAAGCTTAATTTGCTAGCAATGTTACATAATGCATGCTAATTGAACTCAAGTGAGTTCATGTTACAATCCAATCTGCAACCGTACAAGCTAGGGTACAAGCACTGAAACATGCACGTACGTATACACGTGCATGCCCATGCACGCACATTTGATCTTACATAAAGCTAAACCAAATACTCCCTCCGTCCCAAAATAAGTGTCTCAAGTTTGTCCAAAAGTGGATGCATCTAGACATGTTTCACGTATAGATACATCCACTTTTGAACAAATTTGATACACTTATTTTTGGACGGAGGGAGTACTAAGCATGCATGCATAGCATGAGATTACACACGTTACGATAGTAATTGCGCTGGCTCAATATACTTGTTCACGCAAGTACATAATTGTTGAGCCGATCGATGATGGATCCGCGCGCTCCAGATCTAGGAGCCGGCCAATCGATGGATGTCGACGATCAATGGTGGATCTTTGGGTCGTGCGTAGTGCCGGAAGGTCCTGCAGTGTTTTTGGACACCTCAGCAGCCCTCCTCGTCGTGGACCATGGCGACACCGCCAGCCGCCGGCCGCCGCGTGACGACGCCTGATCCGTGTCTGCGCCGTGGAGTACCACCGGCCTCGCCGCGACGGCACCGATGGAAGAATCTCCGGCCGACATAAGCACAAGGATTGCCACGGCGAAGGTGCACAGAAGCTTGAGCAAGGGCGCCATACGTTGAAGTGCTTGCGCTCGTATAGCTAGCTTGTGGATCGTGATAGTGGAGTACGGGATGGGATAAACTAGGCATTGCAGGGGCGTGCGTATATATACACGATCGACCGAGAAAGAGAGCAATAAGCAGCCAAGCACGTACAGTGTTGGGGTGTACTCGTGGGAAATGGCGAGGAGACTTGTTCGACAAAGCTAGTCCTGGGTTAGAGCCATCGGCAGAGACGATGATGATGACGTATCCTTCATGAGATCGGCTCCAGAGCCTCGTGTTGACGTCATGGGCACACGTCAACGGCTCCTGTTAGCATCTTATGTTGTTTCATCATAGTTTTTGGGAAAATGCAACTCCACAACTATAAGATCTTATCTGAGACGTCCAAATTCTTTACGATACGTGCACAAATTATCAACGAATAATCGTCAAATATCAATGCATTATCAATAATTTCTAAATTCATGCAATTTATTTTTTAGATTCATTACTAACAAGAAACTTCTGTACATGCATTGACAAAAAAAATCAAAACCACATATTAACATATTTTTTGTTTTGCGAAACACAGTACAACGCAGACGCTTACACACACATGCACACACTCACCCCTATGAACGCACGCACGCACACCCTACCCCTATGAGCACCTCCGAAATACTGAGCCGACGGTCGGGTCTTGAGATTGACGAAGTCACCACAGACGCCTCGCTGTCGACGGGAACGTCGCCTCCCACTGAAGAATATTCGGCCTAAATGAGAAACACCAATGCCAAATCTAGGATTTGAACTCTGGTCCAACCACCCTCCTAACCATCTTACCACAGGCAAGTTCTCAACATATTTTTTGTTTTATCAACACATCAATTAGTAGGAATAATACTCCCGCCGATACATAATAAGTGTCGTGATTTTAGTTATTTTTAATCAAATTTGAACTAAAGGCACGACACTTATTATGGATCGGGAGGAGTATCGTTTGTTGGATGCAAAATCAACGGCCATGATAAGCGGGGATATCCTCATAGTTGTGGAAAAACTGCGTTGTAGTTTCTCGTGACATTCCACCTACGAAAATGCCAACGTGTATATAGCTTTGCAAAGCTTTGAAATGTACGTTTTTCCAAGAGATTCTTGATATTATGCTTTGTTTGCTCTGGTAAGTAACTAAAGTAGCTTCATTATTGCTGGTGCACATATGGCAAAGATCACTCGGTCAGTCCAAGTCCAAGCATGCATGCACACGTGAAGCGCGGGGTGAATTGTTAATCATTTGGCATCTTGAAATGAATGATCTCATCTTACTATGCTTATCGATCGGCCGACCTAGTAGCAGCTGCGAACACGGTTGCTGTGCTTGCGCAAAAATGAATGGGGAAACATTGCACCCAAGGCATATGTTTGACTAATTCTTGCTGATTCTCCACCTCTGGACGCATCTTCAGAGCTCTTGCTCCGAACTTAATTTCTCACCATCTTCTCATGGATGATATACTTTTTTCCGCATGGAATTTTGTTGAGATATGCATGTAGCTAGAGTTAATCTCTAGAGGAGAAACAATATATTTTGAGGAACCAAAGCCTTTGATGTGTTTTTTCCCGTGAAAACGATGAGTAAATATCAAGGAATCGGAGTTTTTGGACCATATAATCCATATTTGACTCATGCTTTTTTATCGGTATAAATTTACCCACACACACACACACACACAAAACATTGTAGTTTCCTTAAGTATACAAGAAAATACTAAAAGAATAAAACTAGTGGGATTAAGACTGATCCAAGAAAATGATTTGCTATCAGATTGCTCTAGAAAAACACATTGAAAATATTTGTAATTTACGAGAATTTCCTTTTTTTTCACGGACGTCCATCCTCCTCGCCAAGAGAGAATCCTCCCTGTGAGCCTCTTTGGACCAGAGAATAGGAAAATGCAGGATTCTCACACATCCATGCCGGCAACACACTCAATGTCGAAGAAGAGAACGACGAAGGAAAAGGACTAGGAGGCGCGTCTTTTGGGTCAGAACTTGGTGTTCATCCCGGAAGGGGAAAACGTAGGTGAGGAGGAAAGGAGCAAGGGCAAGAATTCAAGGTGGTGCTTGTTGAGAAGGACATGATCATAGCCAACGAGGAGGAAAAAGGAAGAAATCGGCCTTGGATGGGGCCAATTGTGCCTTCCCGTCAGAAACAATGAATTGTAAATTGTTGGAGCTTTCGGGGAGTAGGGAACGCCGCCCCAACACTTCGAGATCTAGTTGCTTTTTCCTAAGTGTGAAGTCCTTTTTAGACTTTTTCCTTGTGAGACTAAGACAAAATAAATATTGTCCTTTGCATCATAGATTAGGTTAAAAAAAGGTTTTGTAGGCATTGCTGGGAATGATTTAAGGGGAGATTTACCTTTATTTTGGCATGATAATCTACATGTATAGTCGATCCGTTAAGGAAAGGTGTTCATTGGTGCACATGCAAGTGAAAAGCTCATTTAGCTCAAAAAGCTATTTAATCGTAAATCAGTAATAACTTTCAAAGAAGACTAATAAACTAGTGATCCAAATGGAATGATTTACTGGATCTGTTTTTCAATTTTTCTGTACATTTTAAATATTGAGTTCGAAATTTGGGTCTTGTCCGTTGGATCTGCTGGATTGGAAGGTAGATATGGTAGACAAAATCACTGCATCTGCCGATCTGCGTCCCTGATGCCCATGGCCATGACCCATCACGCTGGCGCCCTAGGACGTTGAAGCCGCCGACGCTGCTCCCGAATACGGCCGCCGCCGCCGCTCTCGCTCCTTGCTCTGTTCTCCCCCGTACTCTTCCCCGCCGCGACCTAAGCGTCCTCAGCACAGCAGCGACCTTGTCGCCCTCTCATCCTCCGTCACGGACGCGAGACCGTCGACTTCCTCACCGGATCCCCCCTCTCGTACCGCTCCTGCACGATTCCTCCTCTGACCGCCGCCGCCCACCACCAGTTTTCCTCTGCCTCCGCCCACACATCCATCACACTAACCCAGTAGCAGAGAACGGGAATAGAGGAAGAGGGGCGTTCTCTTTTCGGCAGGGCCATTTCTCCCCGATGCTTCGGATCGCCTCTCGCTCGGTGAGACCATGGATCTTCGACTGTAGCTGCCAAATGATTCAAATTTTCCCCAAGTGGCTGCTGCACACTTGCATCTGTTTCGAGCCCATTTCCACCCAGTCACTCTCATGTCTTTTCTCCAAATGTGTTCATTGGTCCTTTTCTTGTAGGGTTTACTTGGTGGGAAGAGATTCTACAGCGCCGCTACAAGGGCCGGCCTCTCAATCAGTGGCGTAACTGACATCATTGCCGTCGCCTCGGGGAAAGGCGGCGTCGGCAAGTCTACCACTGCAGGTCCGATTTTAGCCTCTTTTCAAATTCATTAGTGCAGAAATTTGTAACATACATCGGAATATGCATTAGGATTATAGATTTTGTACTTTAAAAAAGAAAACAAATCTGGAAATTCAGATGGAAGTAGAAATGATGCTAGACTAGATATATTCCCCTATCTATCATGAAATACAATTGATGCTTGTTAGGTATTCAATGTCAATGTTCTGTTTTAGTCTTTTAGAGGGGGTTTGGGTCAGCTAGGTGGCAATGATATAGGTGCATAATTATCTTTAGTTCATGGAAACTATGGTTTATACTGAATCGAGATAAACAACTTCTTTTGCTGACGCAGAAACTGAGAAGCATGTGACTTGTATTACTTGTTCCATAAAATTCCCCTTATTCCTGGTACTTGTTTCGTTGCAGTTAACATTGCTGTAGCACTTGCGAAGGAGTTTAAGCTTAAGGTTGGTTTGCTAGATGCTGACATATATGGACCATCAATTCCCACAATGATGCATCTCAATGCAAAGCCTGAAGTCAGTGAAGGTATCACTATCAGCTGTACCTCTCTCAACACATGCTGTATTTTTTCCTTCAAAGTTAAGGCCTACAACAAGCAGCTAGCATTTTTGTTGCTGTGAGTTAGTAGGTTTTGTCATGGTACTGCTACATATTCTAAAATCTTAACAGATACTCCCTCTGTTCCTAAATATAAGATGTTAACCTTTTCTGTCCCACATGTATCTAGACGTGTTTTAGTGTAAGATGCACATGAATCTACACACTAAAACACGTCTAGATATGTGTGGGCCAGAAAAGGCTAAAACATCTTATATTTAGGAACAGAGAGAGTAGCTATTATTGTTTTCCCCCAGTTTTCATGTGTAGTCATTTTGGAATTGGATTTGAATAAATGTTGGTTTCAACCCAACTTTGTTGTACTAAAATATAATCCAAAACTTATGCAGATCGACCCCAAAAGAATTCTCTTTTAGGAACTTTGCGATGATTCATTGCCAATTGATATATCTGTTCTTAGTTCTGAATGAATCAGTAAACTGAGATGGCCTACGTCTGTTAAAATATGTAGAAGTACTTGGAACAATGTAACTAATTATTCAAAACCATTTATCATTGTCATCAGGCAAATAACACCCAGGCATGTCAATGTTCCCCTTACTTAATGGTGCTTCAGTTCACATGTAGATTGTGTTGCTGCTTTATTGTTGAGTATGTGAGCATCAACTATTGTCCATATCAGTATTTTCAGGTCAATTAAAAGCTTGAAGCTTATTGCACCTCACCCCTTGAACCAAATCCATGTGAAAAACTATACTTCAGGCAGTCTCAAACTGCGACAAAAACGTTTTGTGTCTATCACAGTTTTATCACTGCACTACGGCACTGCATGAGTTGAGTTGAATAGAGCTATTCGGACTGTAATTATGTACTAGTCTTCAAATACCAATTAGCGTGTGAACTGTGAGTTGAGTTGAATAGAGCTATTTGTACTGCAATTGTGTACTGGTCTTCAAATACCAAGTACCATGTGAAGTGTGATGCTTGGCAGCTTAACCTTTTAATTAGTCTCACCCTGTCACTAATATTTTTGTGGATAGTAACGTACTTACGTTGCCAGAATTTTAACTGCATAGCAAATTATTTTGCCCGCTCCTTTGCTTATGTTTGCTTTGTCTCTGTTGGTTGACTTTAACTTCTTCTATCTGTAGATATGAAGATGATTCCAGTTGAGAACCATGGAGTGCGATGTATGTCCATTGGGTTTCTTGTTGAAAAAGATGCACCAATTGTTTGGAGAGGTCCTATGGTTTGTTTTTGCACGTGTTTCCATTATTTCTCATTTCAGATGTCTGAAAGACACCTGTCCTGTTGTCATCCTTAATAAATATAATTTCTTTGTAGAAAAAACATGAAGTGAACCACTTGAAACATGCATATTACTGTGCAAATACGCCATTGGAAATAGCAAGCATGCCTTAGCTATTTTTTGTGCCTAGTTTGAACTTCAAAGTGGTTTGTACTAGGAATTTTTTACAATGTACTTTATTTGGATCCATAGTAGTAGCATGGATTGAGTTGATATGTGCTATCTCAGAAATGCATTGATCATAAATAATCCCCTAACACCACACCGTTTTTGGTATCAGGTAATGAGTGCTCTTGAGAAGATGACAAGGGGAGTAGCCTGGGGTAATCTGGATGTTCTTGTTGTTGATATGCCACCGGGCACTGGTGATGCTCAACTATCAATGTCCCAAAGGCTTCGGTTATCTGGTATTTACAAGTCTGCTCTATCAAGATTCAACATGAACCTGAACATCATTTGGAGTATTTGTTTACATGTGGTTTCTGCAGGTGCTTTAATTGTTTCTACTCCTCAAGATATAGCTCTAATTGATGCTAGAAGAGGAGCAAACATGTTTCGTAAAGTTCAAGTTCCTGTATGTTCGATTTAACTTCTCTTTTGTTATTTCTGTCTTTCTTAGTTTCTAACTGTTTGAGCCTTCAGATAGAATTATATTTCCTCTTGCACCGCTTGTTTCCTTTTTATTTTGTTAATATTATTGCCAACACACATCAGTTATTGTTGTCTCACATATCTATTCATGTTAGTCCAATCACAGTAGGATTATTTCATTTGGCAAGTGAAAAATAATTAGCTTAAAATTGTAGCTTATGCCATTACACAATATTTCACCGAGTGTTCCACTCTTCCCAGCGCAACTCAGTTGTACCTTTTGGCAGATTCTAGGATTAGTAGAGAACATGAGTTGCTTCAAGTGCCCAAAGTGTGGTGAGAAATCTTACATTTTTGGGGAAGGTGGAGCTCAGAGAACCGCGGAGGACATGGATATGAAATTTCTGGGTGAGGTGAGTAAAATCCGTTAGAGTTTGATATAATTTGCATGAACTTCTTATAGCAACCATCTTGTTTCTAGTTTCCTTTTCGTCTTGAGGATTTTTCTCAATTTTTGTACTTTATTTTTTAATGATTAAATAGTGTTGGAATGAACAACCTAACTTTTCAGTTTGGATGAATGTTAGAGGCATTGGTCCATACGTGTCTTTCATGGTTTTATGCTGCAAAGTTTCAGCAATGAGTTTGGGTATTGCTATATGTAAGGCTCTAATTACGTGGGGCCAATGGCTGAATAGGCCACCATATGGTTCTGACCAGTACCATTCATTTTCACTATTTATTGTGGATGAGAATAGTGCCTTATACGCATTTTGAGATATGCAAGAGTCTACGTGTTTATGCTTATAATGTGGCTTGATTATTAGTATGACGTAACAGTCTAGTCAGGTACTTCCAATTTTATGGTCCTTTTCAGCTGTTTTATCCATCGTTGTTTGAGTCCGGTATGAAGATTTAGGTTCAGATGTCATATGTTTACTTCAAGGTTGAAGCACAACGAGGGCCTAACTAATTGTGCAATGCCAGAATGACCCTTTGTTTATTCAGTGCTGATTTATCTTAAGATAGAGGGTAGTAGTAGGGAGCCTTTTTATCCAAACCAATTTATGTTTACTGCTTGGCTATTTCAGTAGCGTTGTCTATGTGACTCCGTGAGCATAACTAATTTATAACTTCATCTTACTATTTCCTTTTCTTTTATCTCAATAGATACCTCTTGAAATCGACATCCGAACAGGTTCGGACGAAGGCAAACCAATTGTAATATCTTCGCCAAACTCTGCATCAGCACAAGCTTACCTGCGTGTTGCTGAGAAGGTGACGCAGAGGCTCAAGGAGTTAGCCGAGGAGCGACTGATGGGCCCAGAAATTTCGCTTTAAGCATATGTTGGCTATGTGTAACCATTTTCCGTTCAGAAAACTGCGATTGATTCTGGTCAGCCGTGTTCTTGCGCAAACATTTGAGCTCATCAGTTCTGCTGGGAATCCTCAAAAAAATGTTTGGCACCATTTGTGTTTGTGTGTCCCTATTATATATATCACTTTGCCTCTGGGAGAACCTTTTAACAGTTTTGCTAACCTGATTAAGGGACAAAATATCTCTGTAAACTAGCAGAATTGCCATGGCAGATATGGAGTTGATCAAATGGGTGAACGAGAGAGATGATGTAGCTCGAGATATGGCAAAGATTTGTAATTGAATTGCCTAATTAACAAGTACAAATGTTCTATTAAACCGAGAAACCTGGCTTGAGTGAGGGTGGAGTGATAGCAAGCCTCGATGACCATCTTGGGCTAGAATTTGAGTCGATATTAAAGCAACACTATGTAGATTGGCTTGTGATACATAACTAGTAGATTTTCAACTACGAATATAACTGTGTTTTTTTTTTTTTTTTGAACAAAGAAGGATCCCGAAGGACCCGGAGCTGCATTACGTGGTGGGATTACAAGTTACATAGAGGACAGCAAGAAAAATAAAAATTACAACCAAGCCCTCAGATTTTACACACAGGACCCTAAAACAAGTAAAGGGAACACTATCAGGTCCTTCTCCACCACAAACGAAACTGTGCTCGACATCACGGCCGACGGCGCCGTCGCCAGGGACGAAACCACTTGGCAGCCAGCTGTCGATGAGCGCCGTGACGGCGACACTGAAAGGCCTCCCAGATGGCACACCGGCCTGGAGGTTGAGAAACCTGCAGCGCCCAAGGCACCGCAGCACGGAGCGGCCCCGATGGCCCTGGATAACCTCGGCATAGCATGGCCTTGGTTGATGAACTCCGAGAAGAATCGCAGCTCCCTGCCGCGCAGATCGAAGAAAAGCAGTACACCAGCAGACTCCAACTCCATCGCCACGATGATTGAAGAAGAAAATTCGGCCCACCGCCTCCACCTCCACCGCACGGCACCAAGATTTCAGAGAAAGATTTAGAGAGGGGACGAGCTTATTTAAGCAGGATCTCGCCACCACCTGCTCCACCGCATCCGGCTCCCACCTCGAGAGCACCACGAGCAGGACGAGTAGTAGCATCCCCCGGCAGCAGCTCGAACGCGCCGGGAGCACCCGAAACCACAGCATAAAGCCGGAACACGCCACAGGGGCAAACCCAAACTTAGATCTAGAACTACTAGTATATACAGAGGGGATCCAACCACCTAACCCATCTTCACGCCGGCCGGCAAAGCCGCCGGAGAGGAAGAGGGAAAGGGGCGGAGGAGGAGTTCTCGAGAAGACTCTCAACGGGGCAACGGAGCTGAAACAGGGTCAGTGGAGCTCAATATAACTGTGTTGAATCAGTTCAGCTTCCATTTGAACAGAGCTCCATAAGATCTATGTGAAGGTAGTGAAGATTCAGAATTCAGAGTCCACAGTGTACAGCAGGCACGTACTAACATACATGTATCTTTGAGCTTTCTTTATCGTACTCTGTGACTCAGGGTACTCTGCATCCTTTTGCTGGTTTTGAAAACGAAAACTAGGGGTATGGCACTATGGCTACTCAGCGAAAGAAGGGAGAAACTCGGTTTGAGTCTCAAGGGCTTCCTTCATCTGTAGGATTTAGTCCGCCGTGCGAGCTATTTGGCGCTTATTATTGTCTTAATGGATTTGAGCATGCCATTTTTTTTCGAACCATGCAAGAGCATTGCATGTACTTGAAGAGGGAAAAAACCACCAGAGTGGTGAAAGTCTTACAGAACGACCAGGGACGGATACAAACGAAAAAAGTTACCATGAACAGCCACTAACTAAAGAGCTAAAAGACGCCACAAACTACTGACAGCCTTAGTCGGACTTAGACCTCTGTAAGACCATGACTGCTACTAGAAGAAACTTGGAGACGACCTGGTTCACAAACTGATTTTACCGAGTGTCATTCTCATTCTATCTCCCTCTCTGAAAACTATGTTTGGTACTAAAACATGTGGACAGTTGCCACTCTTCTTCAGCCTACAATGAGAAGTAGAGAAGCGGTGATCTCCAAGACTTCGTCACCACGAGAACTTTACGAGGGCGAAAATATGGTGTATGTGCAACACATTTGTACTACTGCTGCACTATACACGCCTATTTCATCGTCTAGCTTTGCACTGTATTAACATAACATTCCTGGCTCTAGCATCGAACTTCAGGGGTGCTGAGTCGGGGAAAGAACCACATGAAATGATATGGACAAAGCCCCCAGCTAATACTTATAAACTAAACATTGATGCTACATTTTTTGTGAATGGTTCAGGTGCAGCGGGAGCCGTTTTGAGAAACTGTAGGGAGACGCGGTTCCTGGTGCGTGTTGGCCTCTAACAAATATTTTGGATGTAGCTACAGCAGAAGCCTTGGCACTACAAAAGGGATTGCTGCTAGTAGACGGAGTCACAGAAGTGTGGAGCCCTTACACTGCTATCTTAACGGAAAGCTTCTTAATCTCCCATAGAATTGGGTCAGTTTCGGTTCAGCATTGCCGTAGAGAAGCAAATTTGGTGGCTCACAAGCTAGCTAGGTTTGGTTATGATTCAAATTCTTCTATTTTTTGGGATGATGATCCCTCTAGCTTTATTTTGCTTGATGTAATAAACGATGTAACTTTGTTTGGTTGAGGCGGCAAGTTTCAGACGCGCTCTTTTCCTTACAGGGTACCTAAGGGGACTGGAAGGTTTTTAATGAAGCGGCTTGCTGACCTAATAGAGAGTGGTAAAAAATTCAAAAAAAAAAACTTAACATTCTACCTCGAGTGTCAAGCTTTAATTAAATTTCTAGGTAAAATTGGTTATGTCTGCATGTACGCAAGTGTAGGCATTTACCCAGGTTGGATAGCGGAGTAGTCTATAGACCAGTCCTCCATCGGGCCTAGGTTGTTGTTTTGTTAGAGACCTTTTGGTCCTTTTTTCCTTTTATTGATTATGTACATCCTTTTCTTTTGCGGGGAGATTATGTACATCAAGTTATGCAGAGACGACAAGTGAAATCCTATTTCTTGTATCTCCTCGAGGTGACTTAGTCGTGAAAAACTCCCATTGTTAAAAACGGTTTCCTTTATAAAATTGTATACATGCTTTTAAGGAAACTTATTCACTATAACATAAAGCAACAAGAATCCATTATTCATTAAAACATAGAGGATACCCCTTAACCAGTAGGACACGACCTTCATATGGATCGAGTATGAAAGTTTCATGGCTTCTCTTCCTTAACTTGACGTTGCACATAAGACAATGGACGTTTGCGATGGGGGCACGCTTGGGCGTATAGACTCCAAAGACAATCGATCTGCAATTTCTTTCTGGACCCGTTTGAGATCTTGGAAGTACTCTGATTACGTGGATCACACGTTCGTTGGGAGACCCCAAGAGGAAGGTATGATGCAGTGTAGCAGCAGTTTTCCCTTAGTATGAAACCAAGATTTAATCGAACCAGTAGGAGCAAGAAATTACTTCTGAAGATTGTCAGTGGCGCGCTGACGTGGAACCTGCACACAACACAATCAAACTACTTTGCCCCAACGAAACAGTGAGGTTGTCAATCTCACCGGCTTGCTGAAAACAAAGGATTAAACGTATGGTGTGGAAAACAGTAGTAAATTGCAGAGAATGAAAAGGAACAGTGTTTGCAGTTGGTTGTATTATCAGTGTAAAAGAATGGACCGGGGTCCAGAGTTCACTAGTGGTGTCTCTCCATAAAAGATAACTAACATGCTGGGTGAACAAATTACAGCTGGGCATTGACAAAATATTGAGCGCATGACAATGCATATATGACATGATGATTACTATGATATTCAAGTGGGCATTACGACAAAATAAATAGACCGTTATCCAACAGTGTCTATGACTAATAATCCACCGCCAGGTTGTCATACCGAGTTCCCCGTTGGTATTAAGTTGCAAGCAACGGATAATTGCATTAAGTAATGTGCGTAATGTAAACAAATGCATTAGACCTAACGACGCACCCTTAAGCTAAGCATCGGTTATTTTATCCCTAGTGGCAACAGCACATCCACAATCTTAGAAGTTATTGTCACTCTCCCAGATTACCGGAGGCATGAACCCACTATCTAGCATAAATACTCACTCTTGGAATTACAAGCATCTACTTGGCCAAAGCATCTACTAGTAACGGAAAGCATGCAAGATCATAAATAACATATAAGATAGATTGATAATCAACTTGACGTAGTATTCAATATTCATCGGATCCCAGCAAACACAACATGTAGCATTACAATAAGATGATCTTGATCATGATAGGCAGCTCACAAGATCTAAACATGATAACATAAAGTGGAGAGACAACCATCTAGCTACTGCCATGGACCCGTAGTACAAGGATGAACTACTCACGCATCACTCCGGAGGCAGGCATGGTGATGTAGAGCCCTCCGGTGATGATTCCCCTCTCCGGCAGGGTGCCGGGAAGAGCTTCTGAACCCTCCCGACCTAGGGTTGACGGCGGCGGCGTCTCTGGAACTTTTCATGGATAATGGCTCGGGTATTTAGGGTTTTCGTGTCGGGAGGAATAAATAGGCGAAAGGGCGGCGGCTGCGGAGCCACGAGGGCCCCACACCACCCCACGGCGCGGCAGGGGGGGCCGCGCGGCCCCATGGTGTGGGTGCCACGTGGCCCTCCTCTGTCTCTCCTCTGGACTCCGTCTTCGTGTTGGAAAAATAGGAGGTTCTGTCCAAGTTTCGTCCAATTCCGAGAATATTTCCAGACTAGCTTTTCTGGAATACAAAAACAGCAGAAAACAGGAACTGGCACTGTGGCATCTTGTTAATAGGTTAGTCCCAGAAAATGCATAAAAATTCTATGAAGTGTATATAAAACATGTAACAATTGGTATAATATCAACATGGAACATCAGAAATTATAGATATGTTTGAGACGTATCAAGCATCCCCAAGCTTAGTTCTACTCGTCCGCGAGTAGGTAAAACGATAAAAACAAAATAATTTCTGAGGTGGCATGCTACAATCATAATCTTGATCAAATAATACAGTAAAGCACATGTTATGAATGAAGTGATACAGGTCAATGGTCTATAGTTTGCTAGCAAGTAGATAATGAGGAAACAACTAGATCATATAAGCAAAAACTTTTCATGAATAGTACTTTCGAGACAAGCATCAAGGAGTTTTGCATAAGAGTTAACTCATAAAGCAATAGATTCTAAGTAAATGGTATTTAACCAACACAAAGGAAGATTTAAGTTTCAGCAATTGCTTTCAACTTTCAACATATATATCTCATGGATATTTGTCAACACAAAGCATATAATAAGTGCAATATACGAGCATATAAAAATTGTTGCACCAAAGTTGACACTAGTGTTTGCTTCTAAGATAGAAAGAAGTAGGTAAACTGACTCAACATAAAAGTAAAAGAAAGGCCCTTCGCAGAGGGAAGCAGGGATTAAATCATGTGCTATAGCTTTTTAAGTTTTTGAAATCATATAGAGAGTAAAAATAAGTTTTGAGAGGTGTTTGTTAATTGTCAATGAATCAGAAAATGGAAAGTACAATATGACCCCTGCCAACCAGACTTTTAAGAGCGGCTCCCATGAAGGACGTTATTTCTACCAGCAAGGCAGATCATCCCTCTTTCTCTTTTGTTTACACATGCAGGTATTTCACTGTTTGTCATTGCTTGACTGATAAATCAGGGCAAAAATGTGAAGAGAATTTAAACGGTTAAAGTTATAATTAATTGGGACTGGGCACCCCATTTGCCAGCTCTTTTTGCAAAATTAATGGATAAACGGATGTATATGCCGCTAGTCCGGTGGTAAAGTCTGTTTGACAGTTGACATAAAGACATCCACCCCGTCCTCACGAGCTTGGTAAACATTGACACAAAATAGGAGTAATAATTTTTGAATAGTTGAAAGCAATGTTGGGGATATCGCTTATCGCTAACTTATCGGCCTACCAAAGATAACAGATAAATCGGCCGATTTATCGGCATATCAGACGGTTTATCGTCATATCGACTGGCTTATCAGCCAATTTATCTTATCGGTCAGACAGTGATAAGAGATAAATCAGCCGCTTAATCGGCATATCGGAAGATATCTTGAACAGTGGTTGAAAGGTAGCACATGAAAAATTTACTTAGAATGGCAAGGAAATACCACATATAGGTAGTTATGGTGGACACAGATGGTATGGATTTTGGCTCAAGGTTTTGGATACACGAGAAGCATTCCCTCTCATTGCAGAGTTTAGGCTAGCAAGGTTATTTGAAGCAAACACAGGATATCAACCGACACAGCAAGACTTATATGAAAACATATTGCAAGCATTATAAGACTCTACACTGTCTTCCTTGTTAACCAAACCCTTTTACTAGAAAATATCTAGACCTTAGAGATACCAATCATGCAAACCAAATTTCAACGAGCTTTACGGTAGTTTTTCATTAATAGGTTTTAACTACATGATACAAAAGCTTAAACATGAACTACTTGATAACTCAAAACAATTGACAAGTATCAAATTATCCAATACAATGATCTACAAGAATATGTAAGCTTTTTTCATTATACCATCTACCACATGCAACATTTTCTGTTCCAACCAAACACCAATCAATTTATTTCAACATAAACTCTCCAAACAATTATAAGTGAAGCAAGAGAGTACTTTCTTTAAAAGAACTAACAGCTCTGAATAAGAGATGAATGCAAAACAGGAGCTAAAAGCATAGCAATAGCTAGATAAGAATACTCAACAAGTACAAGTGAAGAATAGGAGTATTCATATGAAAAAGCGGAGCGTGTCTCTCTCCCAATCAAGAATGCTGGGGTCCAATCAAGTTGACCATAAGAAAAATAAAATATTGAAAATAAAAGCACACAGATGCTCCAAGTAAAGCACATATGATGTGAAAGAATTAAAATATAGTTTCACTAGAGATGACCTGATAAGTTGCTGATGAAGAAGGGGATGCCTTGGGCATCCCAAGTTTAGACGCTTGAGTCTTCTTGAAATATGCTGGGGTGATCCATGGGAGCATCCCCAAGCTTAAGCTCTTCACTCTTCTTGATCACATTATATCATCCTTCTCTCTTGACCCTTGAAAACTTCCGCCACACCAAACTCAAAGTAATTCTCATTAGAGGGTTAGTGCACAATCAAAAACTCACATGTTCTATAAGGACACAAACATGAACGTTACTTTTAACATTAGATACTGCCACTGATGTTATGTGAAGCTCTTCACCCTAAAAAAGAATTCCACTCAACACTAGTAAAAGAGAGAATGCGAAAATAAAAGACAGAATATGTCTAAACAGAACAGTCCGCAAAGACGAATTTGTTCGAGACACTTACGTTGCTCAGATCGAAAAACTTTAAACTAACGAAAGATGCATACATATCTGAGGATCACGCACAAAAATTTGCAGATTTAAATAATTTTCTGTGATTTTACAGAAGTAAAACGGTGAACAGCAGAAATCTGTTCCTGCGCAGAAATCCAAATCTAGCATCATCTTCCTATTAGAGGCAATACTTGGCACAACAATGCGATAAAATAAAGATACAAAAGGATTGTTACAGAAGTAAACAACTCCTTGACTAAAACTGAAAACAAAAGATAATGGGTTGCCTCTTAAAAGCGCTTTCTTTAATGCATTTTAGCTAGGCTATAAGATTTTAATGATACTCTCATAAGAATAAGAGTTGAAAAACAAAAGAGAGCATCAAGAGGCAAATATCAAACACATTTAAGTCTAACCCACTTTCTATGCAAAGGAATCTTGTACCAAAATAAATTATTGAAGCATAAAGCAACTAGCATAGAAAGATGAAACAAGTACAACTTCAAAACTTTCAACATAAAGAGAATTGTTTTAATGACTTGAAAACTTTTACAACCATATTTTCCTCTTTCATAATAATTTTTAGTAGCATCATGAACAAACTCAACAATATAACTATCACATAAAGCATGCTTTTCATGATCTACAAACACATATTTTTATTAAGCTAAAAAACAGTGGGGTTATCAAACCCACTTTTGACAATAATAGTATAATAAATATCATTAGGCAATATAGGACCATCATCAAGAGCATTATCATATATAACATTAGGGAGCACATTTTTACTTTCTGCAATTTCCTTTTCTTGAGTCAAGGAGCTTGTTACTTCAAATTTATCAAAAAGAGATATTTCAATAGAATCATGACATTCAACAATATAGCATTTTTCCTCCTTATGTGGGCATGGAGGGTAATCATATAATGCAAGAGTTAAAGAGTTACTATCATTAGAAGATAGATCCTCCTTTTGTTCTTCACTCTCCTCCTCTTTTTCATCCAATGAGATCACTGTTTCAGCAATTTCTTCTCCCACAGGTTCCTGAAAGGTAGCAAGTTGTTCTGGAGAATAAGCTTTCTCTAGAAATTCCGTGATATAAGGATTATCATTGTAATATTCAAGGCAATAACCAAGTATAGCATAATTCTCAGTTCTACAAGGAGCATCATCATCTTGAATAAAACAAGCAATTTCATAGGCACCCTTAAAAACAACAAATTTTTCAATTTGTTCAAGATTATCAAAGTCATAGTTTCCTTTAGCATAAGCAGCCAAGATTTCATTATCATTATAATCACATTGGAAAGGGAGGTGTTTATGCCTCCTACAGCAAAAACATTCATTAAAGCACCAGGATTCATCATAAGTAAAGCACAAGTTTCTAGCAAAACAATTCAATTTATATATTTGTACCCATAAGTGTTTCCCTTTTTGAGACAAGCGATATTCCTTATAGTAATTTTGCTGTTCCTCCGTGAACCCACTTAGACAATCAGATTTTGTTTCAAAGAGAAAACCCATTGATAGCAAATAAATAACTAGACATAATAACAAACCGAAATAAACTAAATGCAAGAAACTAATTTTTGTGTGTTTTTGATAGATAAAAGCAAACAAGACAAGATAAAATAAACTAAGCAAGACAAAAACAAAGTAAAGAGATTGGAAGCGTGAGACTCCCCTTGCAGAAGTCTTCTTACTCACCGGCAACGGCGCCAGAAAATATGATGCAGTGTAGCAGTGTAGCAGCAGTTTTCCCTACGTATGAAACCAAGGTTTAATCGAACCAGTAGGAGCAAGAAATCACTTCTGAAGGATGTCAGTGGCGCGCTGACGTGGAACCTGCACACAACACAATCAAACTACTTTGCCCCAACGAAACAGTGAGGTTGTCAATCTCACCAGCTTGCTGAAAACAAAGGATTAAACGTATGGTGTGGAAAACAGTAGTAAATTGCAGAGAATGAAAATGAACAGTGTTTGCAGCTGGTTGTATTATCAGTGTAAAAGAATGGACCGGGGTCCACAGTTCACTAGTGGTGTCTCTCCATAAAAGATAACTAACATGCTGGGTGAACAAATTATAGCTGGGCAATTGACAAAATATTGAGCGCATGACAATGCATATATATGACATGATGATTACTATGATATTCATGTGGGCATTACGACAAAATACATAGACCGTTATCCAACAGCGTCTATGACTAATAATCCACCGCCAGGTTGTCATACCGAGTTCCCCGTTGGTATTAAGTTGCAAGCAACGGATAATTGTATTAAGTAATGTGCGTAATGTAAACAAATGTATTAGACCTAACGGCGTACCCTTAAGCTAAGCATCGGTTATTTTATCCCTAGTGGCAACAGCACATCCACAATCTTAGAAGTTATTGTCACTCTCCCAGATTACCGGAGGCATGAACCCACTATCTAGCATAAATACTCACTCTTGAAATTACAAGCATCTACTTGGCCAAAGCATCTACTAGTAACAGAAAGCATGCAAGATCATAAATAACATATAAGATAGATTGATAATCAACTTGACATAGTATTCAATGAGTCGTGGAATGAAAGAGGGAGATGGCCACTCCTTTTATAGATCAAAACATATCTCCAAATGCTTTGTAATTATTTGCCAAATATAGGTTGTAAAATAAGGACACATTGAAATTAATCGCAATAAAGTGTGGATGCAATCTTAGAAAATTAATCCTGGACCACACAAGCATCAACTTTGTGGTCACTTACATTTCTTCGTGTCTTCATAATCTTAGAGACATGGAGTCCTCAAGGTTCCAAGCCTGCTATGCTTGCTATTTCTCATGCTACTCCTCTTGGCTCCTGGCTTTGATGCCAAGACTTGCAAGGAGGCCAGCAAGACCTATACCGCTATGAAATGCAGTGATGATCCATGTGTTGAGGCCTGCCACAAGGGGGGATTTATTGGAGGGATATGTTTCCTAGTCTGGGGAAGACCCTGATAACCCCCAAGAGCAGGGGATCACTGTAGCACCTCTCAATGTGGAAGTAGGGTATCGATCCGCAGGAGCAAGAAGGAAAAGTTATCTATTCCCTACAACTAAAGTGTCACAAGTTTTAGTTGATTATGCACTAAACAGGTTTAAAGAACAAGATGGTTGATTTAATGGATGGAAGTTTAATGTAACAAAACAAGAATGTAAAAGTGTCCCAATCCTCTTCAATGCAAGAGGACAAGACAAAGGTTTTCTCTTATAGGAACAATTGACATGGGTTCATGGGTTCACTCAATCCTCTCTCTCATCTATGGTGATTATCATGTTATAGATAAAAAGTACACACAATTGTCATGCTTTAATGGTAAACTTCTATGACGGCTACATGTCCTAAAACACATAGTTGAAAGAAAATAATCATTTGTGTTGCTAGGTAACCCTCGTAAGGCTAGCGTGGTTTTTTGTCACTCCCACATCATACTTCTTCCTTTTTACCCCCAGATAAAGAATGTTGGTCGACATTACTGTCACTTAATGCCTATGCCTTCTGTCACTAGGCCACTCTCTACCCACATACATCATACTTCTTAATGGACAATATTCTAAACACTAGTGTAATGATTCATATTTCGTGTGCATGACCACATCTCTCTCATCTATCCACACTTGGTGGTGTCAATCACCTCATGACAAGGATAAACAAGGCATTATGCATAAATCAAACCATCACATGCATCATAGAATATCTCCAAAGTATGACAAGTCATAAAAGTCCCAACACAACGTAAATGCATAACAAATATTATCTCATACCACAATATCCACCAAAGGAATTACAAAGATAGTTCCATAATCATGCAAGGCACATCATATGGACTTCAACAATGATCATACATAGAGAGATTGGATCAAGTTACCACCACAAACCCAAGTCCAGGGGGTGGACTACTCCCCCTTCATCATGGAGACGGTGGAGAAGTCGTTGGAGAAGATGGAGACCACCCCGGCAGCGCCCGCCGGAGTTTTCCCCCTCCAATCTGCAACTCCAGGTCTCTGTTTCGTGGTTTCTGTGTTTCTGCGGCGCTCCCCGCGAAACTCCTTGGGGACTATTTTTATAGGCGTTTTTAGGTCAAGACGAAGCCACGAGACGAAAACGGACGGCATCGGAGCCACGAGGAATAAAAGAGGTGGTCCCACACGTCCAAGGAATCTGGCCACGTGGGACCATCTATTTTCTTCCTCGGACTTCCTTTTTCATGGATCCTTGGCTCGTACGTCTTCTTATTTCCAAATATTGGGCCCCGTAAAATATTAGGTCATTTGGACGTCGTTTGGTCCCTGAAAGTCAAAAACATGGAAAAAGGGGTTTTCTGGTTCTGCAGGTTAATTCCAAATAAATGGGAAACATAAATATCCCTAAAATCATTATAAAACATAAATATACCCATATGTGATGCAAATAAGTTGGAATATCAAGTAATAAAATATAAAGTTCATGTATGCATTTTACATGCATCAACATCCCCAAGCTTAACCATACTCGTCCTCGAGTATGAAGGTGATAAAACTAACATGGACTTTGCATTTTAATACTACAATGGATATCAAAGATGATTACTATTGCTACATAGAGTCAAATGATTCATTCTTAAAAGGAGTAGCAATATGCAAGATAGATTATGAAGTGATATCAAGTATTCAATGCAAGGATGTTCAATGATAATTCACAAAGTGTAACATAAAAGAAAGTACTATGGACCACATGTATGCATAATGAAAAGAAAACATCCTATAATGGTCATAGAGTATTGATGAAAATCTGAATATAAAAGGTGGACACTTTGGAAAGATATATATGAGTAGAGGTAAAGCATGAATAAGTTTCATCTAACTTCTGAACTTCTCTACTTAAGTTAATGATTGTAATGTGGTAATCCTTGGTGTCAAGCTCTCATTCCCCTATCATAGCATCTTGAATGATTAAGTTTAAAGTGAAAGCAAATATGAGTAGTGTGCTTGACAAAGTACAGGTTGAAAGTCTCATGCCCCTTGAATACAAGTACCTACTCCATGTGTTACTCAACTTGGAAAAAAGCAAGTTCAAGTTAAATATCATTGTAAGTAATAATAGTATCATTAAGAGCGTCAACTGGGGTACCTCTTGTCCCAGGATATGGAACAAGCCCATATCAAAATGACAAGACAAACAAACACAATGAACAATCTCAACACCCTTTTTATTTACCATTAGATAGCTTTTTATTGTAAGGTGTATCACAGAAGGTTCACCATAGCATGTAAGTAAATTTCCACCATGAATGATGCATGGCTTAGATTAGCGGCCCAGGCGTCTCTCTAACCATTTATACAAACTCATTTAAACTCACTTCATTTCCACATTTATTTCACCCATGGTAAGCATCCATAAACAAAAGTACATGATATCAACTAAATGAAATGAAGTGCATGTTGAAAGCTTGCCATGTGACAGCACATATGAGCTAACTCTCAACCAAAGACATTTGTCAAGCCCACAACATCATAATTTTAATCACAATGGGTCATATATTTATGCAATGAAAGTAAAGTGTGCATCAAGTTCGAGAGAGCTATATAACCAACTTTTCCCATAACAATCAACAACATAAGCATTTTCATTCAGAGGTATAGATAACACAAATATCATGATAAACATACTCGGAATAGCATAAAGCTAATAGGTAGATATGGTGGACTCACTGGAAAAACTTTGGTTGAAGGTGTTGGAAACAAGTTTTTGCTTGTTGGAATTTTTGGGCTAGCAAGAGGGAGAAAGTTGACCATCTAAATGCATGCATGAGTGTCCATAGAACTAACTAATCCATGTTAAACAAAGTAAATAACATTCAGCATCAAAACATGAATAAAAGATAGCTCTTGATAAAATACTTGCAAATTATTACTCATTAACAAGCTCATGAATCATGCAACTATATGTATCTTTTAAAATCAACTCCAACATCCCTTTTCCCAATCTTATAATAGCATCCAACATAATTCAACCCAAATTTCCAGTAGCTCTCTCATATATAAATGATAGTGTGGTGGTCTCACAAAATAAAAATCAAACAAAACAAACAAAAAGACGCTCCAAGTTTATGCGATAAAGTGTTTCGATCGAAAAACAGAAGTTAGACGTGTGCAAACCGAGAGTGTGTAGGTCCAGTGGGGTTGTCTTCACATCCCCAAGCTTATGGTCTTCACCATCCTTGGATAGCTCTTGGTGCATCTCCTCTAATCCCTGTGAAAAAACTTCAAAACACCGTTTCTCCCATTTCTTTTCTGTGGGGTGCATTAGTAGTGATAAACAAATAGATTTCTTGCTGCATATAATCCTTGAACAAAAATTCATATGAATGTCCAGAAAGTGTATAATGTTGTATGCCTACTCATAAACTCAATTGGATCAAAAAGATTCAAGTTAAAAGTTCAAAGCATGCATCAAACAAAATGGGACAGAATCTGTCCAGAAAAACAGCAGCAGCAAAACGTATTTTTCTACCCTACTTAACTTTGTCGAAAAATTCCGAAAAAATTCATGCATACAGAGGATGAAAAGTTGCAACTACAGTTCAAATATGAGCTCATTCGGAGTTACAGAATAAGAATTAAAAATCATACCGTGCACAGATTCGTGCAGGAATAAAATCTCCGAACGCTATAAGCAACTTTTCAAACCAAAATGAGTAAAACTTGGCACTTTATTAAAAATTCCAGAAACTAAACTAAAACTAAGTCTCTTGTTACAGCAAGAGGACACAAAGAAAATCACAAATAAAAACAACCGGGTTGCCTCCCGTAAAGCGCTTTCTTTATAGCCATATAGCTAGGCTTCTTACTTGATGTTTATTGTAGATGAAGCTCATGAGGGAGCTTGAACTTTGATGTGCCCCTTCCTTGGAAAGTGTTCATGAATAATACCAGGATCCCATGGTGTCTCAAACCAATCAAAATAATAGTCAAGTTGAACCCTAGTAGAGAGAAAAACAAAACACAAAAGTAATAACAACGAAGTCTAACTTTCTTTCTATGCATTGGCATTTTGTATATGAATGAATCACATAAATAGAAGTTTCCAATGCATATTAACAATAGTTACTTGCAGCCATAATTATTAGTAGCATAAGAGGGTTCTTATCACCTCCTTTTCATAATAGTTGCAAGTAGTAGAAAAATTCAACCATATAACCACAAGAATCATTCAACTTAGATAATTTAGGCAAATAAAGAGGATTATTAAATTTATTTGGAATTCATTAGCATGCTTCCCTCTTTCAAAATAGTTATTAAGATCAATATCAAGTTTAATATCATGGTTGCAACAAAGATTTGGAACTAAAGATAATTGCAAACCACATAAGTATTTCTCAACATAAGCAAATTTCTCCTCTATGGTGTAGTTAGGAGAATTCAAGAACATAGCAGGACTCTCATGAGTAAGAGTACTATCATAAACAGCAAGTATATCATTTTTATCCTCACATAATTTAGTAACAACTTCCAAACATGTAGGATTATCAATAAGCATAGGACCATCATCTAAAGCGTTATCATATAGCACATTTAAGCAACACTCCTCATTATCATCCATAAGTTCACTAGTAGTATTATTAAAAAGTAAAGGAGCATTGTTAGTTTCATCATAATAGCATGGGTTATCATAAATAACAAAAGATTTTTGAGTTTGAGTGCTACTATCAAATGTCGATGGTGAAGATGGGAGATCCAACTCTTCCCGCAAAATGTTAGTGCTTTCCATGGCAGCAAGAATTCTTTCTTTAACATAAACATTATCACTAAATTATTTTTTGCAAATTTGGAGAATAATAGAAACTTGCCCTTTCATTTCACGAGCTACATGACTGGTTGCAAGAAATTTATCAAGAAGAGAGTCTATCTCATGGGCTCCAACATAAGCAATATATTTCTCAACTTGTTCTATATCAGGGCATAAACATTCATCTTCACGATAACAAGCAATTATAGGATCACTATTATACTTGCATTGATAGTGGGAATGTTTAACAACTCTTCTATTGCAACAAGTTATACCATGTAACTCACAAAACGGATTAGCTATTTTGTGAAGAGCTTTAAGCAATTTACCCACTCTATTTCCCTCTTTGGTTGATTGATATTCAGAGTAGGCGTCATACTTTTTAAAATAATCATTACCCATAGACATTCCAGAAAGTTTCTCCATTTTTTAATTTTTATGTGTTTTGATATATATAACTGAAAACAAAACTAATGAGAAACTTACAACCAAACAAGTTTAAAGGAACCTCCCCAAGCTTAAATGATTGCAAGATATAAAACAAGATAAAATAAATCTAAAGTCTAGTGCACACAAGAATAGAAACTTAAGCGCTACGCTCCCCGGCAACGGCGCCAGAAAAGTACTTGATAACCCCCAAGAGCAGGGGATCACTGTAGCACCTCTCAATGTGGAAGTAGGGTATCGATCCACAGGAGCAAGAAGGAAAAGTTATCTATTCCCTACAACTAAAGTGTCACAAGTTTTAGTTGATTATGCACTAAACAGGTTTAAAGAACAAGATGGTTGATTGAATGGATGGAAGTTTAATGTAACAAAACAAGAATGTAAAAGTGTCCCAATCCTCTTCAATGCAAGAGGACAAGACAAGGTTTTCTCTTATAGGAACAATGGACATGGGTTCATGGGTTCACTCAATCATCTCTCCCATCTATGGTGATTATCATGTTATAGATAAAAAGTACACACAATTGTCATGCTTTAATGGTAAACTTCTATGACGGCTACATGTCCTAAAACAGATAGTTGAAAGAAAACAATCATTTGTGTTGCTAGGTCACCCTCGTAAGGCTAGCGTGGTTTGTTGTCACTCCCACATCATACTTCTTCCTTTTTACCCCCAGATAAAGAATGTTGGTCGACATTACTGTCACTTAATGCCTATGCCTTCTGTCACTAGGCCACTCTCTACCCACGTACATCATACTTCTTAATGGACAATATTCTAAACACTAGTGTAATGATTCATATTTCGTGTGCATGACCACATCTCTCTCATCTATCCACACTTGGTGGTGTCAATCACCTCATGACAAGGATAAACAAGGCATTATGCATAAATCAAACCATCACATGCATCATAGAATATCTCCAAAGTATGACAAGTCATAAAAGCCCCAACAAAACGGTAAATGCATAACAAATATTATCTCATACCACAATATCCACCATAGGAATTACAAAGATAGTTCCATAATCATGCAAGGCACATCATATGGACTTCAACAATGATCATACATAGAGAGATTGGATCAAGTTACCACCACAAACCCAAAGTCCAGGGGGTGGACTATTCCCCCTTCATCATGGAGACGGTGGAGAAGTCGTTGGAGAAGATGGAGACCACACCGGCAGCGCCCCGCCGGAGTTTTCCCCCTCCAATCTGCAACTCCAGGTCTCTGTTTCGTGATTTCTGTGTTTCTGCGGCGCTCCCCGCGAAACTCCTCGGTAGACTATTTTTATAGTCGTTTTTAGGTCAAGACGAAGCCACGGAGATGAAAACAGACGGCATCGGAGCCACGAGGAATAAAAGAGGTGGTCCCACACGGCCAAGGAATCTGGCCACGTGGGACTATCTATTTTCTTCCTCGGACTTCCTTTTTCGCGGATTCTTGGCTCGTATGTCTTCTTATTTCCAAATATTGGGCCCCGTAAAATATTAGGTCATTTGGACGTCGTTTGGTCCCTGAAAGTCAAAAACATGGAAAAAAGGGTTTTCTGGTTCTGCAGGGTTAATTCCAAATAAAAAGAGAACCTGTGAATTATCCCCTAAAATCATTATAAAACATAAATATAACCCATATATGATGCAAATAAGTTGGAATATCAAGTAATAAAATATAAAGTTCATGTATGCATTTTACATGCATCTGACCCGTTATACTCAAATATTTCCGCAAACCATGTTGAAACTACCGCATGATGATCCATGGGTTGCTGAATAAAAACGTGTTGAAACTACCTAATGATGTGTGATGCAAAAAATAATAAGATTTGTTTTCAAAAAATAATGGAGATGAGCAATTGAAAAAATGTGGCTCCACAAGATATTCCTTATTTTTTTGGCAGAAATTAAATTTCTAGGTGAACATTGCTCCTCATACACACAGAAAATAATCCTGGACCGCACAACCAATGTTGTCCTTGTTGCATAATATGTTTCCAAAGATAAGTTATCGGATAAAGATACTTAGATTGTATTCAATTTTATGAAGCCTTGTACCCAGGGCCGGCTCTAACATTTTAAGGGCCCCGGGGCGAACTCTATAAATGGGCCCCTAATCAATGGGCCTCCAGCAATTTTTTCAATGTCGTTTATGTGTTACCGCTGGCGTGTGTTCCACTTGGTACGCCACCAGTAATAATCCAGGCAATTTATACAAAACTACTAGTGGCGTATATCCAGTAGTGCACGCCAGTAGTATATACGTCCCAGTTATGGGCCCCAAATTTGGCGGGGCCCCGGGCCGTCGCCCCTCTTGCCCTGGGCCAGAGCCGGCCCTGCTTGTACCGCTCAAGTGGTCTTGGCCCTATATTGTGTAATTATTTTGCAAAGATGGGTTGTCGGACAAGGAACTTTAAATGAACTCTGGGAAAATCATATGTGCGGTGCTAAAACGAGTATATTCTCCCATGTACAATAGGATTCTTTTACTATATATAAAATTTAGGCCCTGTTTTAGAAAAATGAATGTGAATATTTCGCAGCTAGTTGTGCCCGTACCCGATTATAGGATGTTATATTTATGTGTTTAAAAAATATGAAATAAATCGTGGGCATCGATTATGTTGTATCTTTTACATCTACAAAATTTTCTTTAAAAATATGGCCATAAGTGGCATGTGCAAAAAATAAAAATATCTAAGTGAATAGTATCGTGTGGTATTCACACATCATTTGATTTTTTGTGCAGGACACACATTGCCATATGTTTAGATGAAACTTGTAGATACAGAAGATACAACAAATCTGTGCACATGATTTATTTCACATTTTTTGAAACTCATAAGTGCGAGATTTGACAATGGGATGCAGACGCAAATAGTGACAAACTGTAGTTTACGGAAGCTTAGAATGTAAATATTTCGCAACTAGTTGTGCCCACACCCTATTATCGGACGTCACACTTATATGTTTAAAAACATATATGAAATATCGCATCGATGCGACTTAGTCAAGAAACACTACCATTGTTAAAAAATTGTTTCCTTTATGAAAAGAGTCCATTATTCATTAAAACATAAAGGATACCCCTTAACCAGTAGGACACGCCTTCATATGGATCGGATATGAAAGTTTCATGGCTTTTCTTCCTTAACTTGACGTTGCACAGAAGACAATGGCCGTTTGCGATAGTGGCACGCTTGGGCCTGTAGGCTCCAAACATCCCAATTGACATGTAATTTCTTTCTGGACCCGCTTGAGTTCTTGGAAGTACTCCTGAAGCACCTCAAGGTTGAGATCCTCTTCCTTGCGGAATCGATACCTTGATGTGGTCCTCGAGCTCTCTTCCTTTAGCTCCATGAAGTGTTGGACGCTACACTTTGCTCTTTCTTCTTCCATTGCCGCTTCTCTCTCCAATTAGGCAATCTTGTATTGCAAAAAAAGTGATCATAGCCTTCTTATTCTAATCTTTGATATCCGTCACAACCGACCTACTCACTTTCTTTGGAATACTTGACCTGGAGAGTGATTTGTGCCTAGAAGTATCTATCTCGAGATATTGATCTTGAGCGATGAGTCGTGGAATGAAAGAGGGAGATGGCCACTCCTTTTATTGATCAAAACATACCTCCAAATGCTTTGAAATTATTTGCCAAATATAGGTTGTCAAATAAGGACACATGAAAATAATCATAATAAAGCATGGATACAATGTTACACAATTAATCCTGGACCGCAAAAGCATAAAGGATGCCCCTTAAACCGTACGACATAAAGCAACAAGAGTCAATTATTCATTAAAACATAAAGGATGCCCCTTAAGCCGTACGACACGACCTTCATATGGATCGGATATGAAAGTTTCATGCCTTCTCTTCCTTAACTTGACGTTGCACAAAAGACAATGGCTGTTTGCGATGGTGGCACACTTGGGCCTGTAGACTCCAAATACAATTGACCTGCAATGTCTTTTTGGACTCGCTTGAGCTCTTGGAAGTAGTCCTGAAGCACCTCAAGGTTGAGATCCTCTTCCTTGCAGAATAGATACCTCGATGCCATCCCTGAGCTCTATTTCCTTTAGCTCCTTGAAGTGTTGGACGATGCGCTTTGCTCTTTCTTCTTCAATTGCCGCTTCTCTCTCCAACTAGGCAACATTGGATTGAAAAAAAAGCGATCCTAACCTTCTTATGCTAGTCCTTGATATCCGTCACAACCGACCTACTCACTTTCTTTGGTATAATTCATCAGGAGAGTGATTCGTGCCTATAAGTATCTCTCTTGAGATATTGATCTTGAGCGATGAGTCGTGAAATCAAAGAGGGAGATGGCCACTCCTTTTATAGATCGAAACATACCTCTAAATGCTTTGTAATTATTTTCCAAATATAGGTTGTCAAATAAAGCGTGGATGCAATGTTACACAATTAGTTGTTGACCACACAAGCATCAGTTTTGTGGTCACTTACATTTCGTCGTGTTTTCATAATCGTTGAGACACGGGAGTCCTCGAGGTCCAAGCCTGTTATGCTTGCTATTTCTCATGCTACTCCTCTTGGCTCCTGGCTTTGATGCCCATACATGCAAGGAGGCCAGCAAGACCTATACCGCTATGAAATGTCGTGATGATCCATGTGGTGAGGCCCCACAAGGAGTGATTTATTGATGGGACGTGTTTTCTAGTCTGGAGAAGTCCCGTTATACTCAAATTTTTCTGCAAACCATGTTTAAAAAACCGCATGATGATCCATGTGTTGTTGAAGAAAAACATACCGCATGATCTGTGATTCAAAAAATAATAAGATTTGTTTTTAAAAATTACAGGAGATGAGCAGTTGAAAAAACATGGCTCTACAAGAATTTCCTTATTTTTTGGCAGAAATTAAATTTCAACGTAAACATTGCTCTTCATACACACAAAAAAAACCTGGACCGCACAACCAATTTTGTCCTTGTTGCATAGTATGTTTCCAAAGATAAGTTATCGGATAAAGATACTTAGATTGTATTTAGTGTTACAAAACCCTGTACCGCTCAAGTGGTCTTGGCCCTAATGTGTAATTATTTTCCAAAAATGGGTTGTCGGCAAGCAAACTTGAAATGAACTCGGGAAAAATCATATGTGAGGCGCTAAAACGAGTATTTTCTCCCATGTACAATAGGCTTCTTTTACTATCATATGGCAAATTTAGACCCTGTTCTAGGGCACGAGAAAATTAGGAATTTGAATATTTTGTCCATTAAAAAATGTATGTGAATATTTCGCAGCTAGTTGTGCCCGCACCCAATTTTAGGATGTCACATTTATATGTCTAAAAAATAAGAAATAAATCATGGTCATCGATTATGTTGTATCTTTTACATCTACAAAATTTCGTTAAAAAATCTGGCCATAAGCGGCCAGTGCAAAAAAGAAAAATATCTAAGTGAATAGTATCGCGTGGTATTCGCACATAATTTGATTTTTGTGTGTAGGCCACACATAGTCATATGATTAGATGAAACTTTTCGATACACAAGATACAACATAATCTGTGCGCATGATTTATTTCACATTTTTTGAAACTCATAAGTGCGACATTTGACAATGGGATGCGGGCACAAATAGTGACAAACTGTAGTTTACTGAAACATAGAATTTAAATATTTCGCAACTAGTTGCTCCCACACCATATTATCAGATGTCACACTTATATGTTTAAAAAATATATGAAATATTGCTTCGATGCGACTTAGTCGTGAAACACTCCCATTGTTAAAAAATTGTTTCCTATATAAATTTCATACATGCTTCTAAGAAATTCATTCACTACAACATAAAGCAACAAGAGTCCATTATTCATTAAAACATAAAGGATACCCCTTAACCAGTAGGACACGACCTCCATATGGATTGGATATGAAAGTTTCATGGCTTCTCTTCCGTAATTTGACGTTGCACAGAAGACAATGGCCATTTGACGTGGTGGCACGCTTGGGCCTGTAGACTCCGAAGACAATTGACCTGCTATTTCTTTCTGGACCCGCTTGAGCTCTTGGAAGTACTCCTGAAGTACCTCAAGGTTGAGATCGTCTTACTTGCGGAATAGATACTTGGATGTCGTCCCCGATCTCTCTTCCTCTAGCTCCTTGAAGTGTTGGACGCTGCGCTTTGCTCTTTCTTCTTCTGCCGCTTCTCTCTTCAACTGGATGCAATGTTACACAATTAATTGTTGACCACACAAGCATCAGCAAGGTTCCAAGCCTGTTATGCTTGCTATTTCTCATGGTACTCCTCTTGGCTCCTGGCTTTGATGCCAAGACATGCAAGGAGGCCAGCAAGACCTATACCGCTATGAAATGCCGTGATGATCGATGTGGTGAGGCCCCACAAGGAGTGATTTATCGACGGGACGTGTTTTCTACTCTGGAGAAGTCCCGTTATACTCAAATTCTGCAAACCATGTTTTAAATACCGCATGATGATCCATGTGTTGTTGAAGAAAAACATACCGCATGATCTGTGATTCAAAAAAATAATAAGATTGTTTTTAAAAATTACTGGAGATGAGCAATTGAAAAAATGTGGCTCTGCAAGATTTTCCTTATTTTTGGCAGAATTTAAATTTCAACGTAAACATTGCTCTTCATACACACAAAAAAACCTGGACCGCACAACCAATGTTGTCCTTGTTGCATAGTATGTTTCCAAAGATAAGTTATCGGATAAAGATACTTAGATTGTATTAAGTGTTACGAAACCCTGTACCGCTCAAGTGGTCTTGGCCCTATTGTGTAATTATTTTCCAAAAATGGGTTGTCGGACAAGCAAACTTGAAATGAACTCGGGGAAAATCATATGTGAGGCGCTAAAACGAGTATTTTCTCCCATGTACAATAGGCTTCTTTTACTATCATATGGCAAATTTAGACCCTGTTCTAGAGCACGAGAAAATTAGGAATGTGAATATTTTGTCCATTAAAAAATGTATGTGAATATTTCGCAGCTAGTTGTGCCCGCACCCAATTTTAGGATGTCACATTTATATGTCTAAAAAATATGAAATAAATCATGGTCATCGATTATGTTGTATCTTTACATCTACAAAATTTCGTTAAAAAATCTGGCCATAAGCGGCAGTGCAAAAAAGAAAAATATCTAAGTGAATAGTATCGCGTGGTATTAGCACATAATTTGATTTTTGTGTGCAGGCCACACATAGTCATATGTTTAGATGAAACTTTTCGATACACAAGATACAACATAATCTGTGCGCATGATTTATTTCACATTTTTTGAAACTCATAAGTGCGACATTTGACAATGGGATGCGGGCACAAATAGTGACAAACTGTAGTTTACTGAAACTTAGAATTTAAATATTTCACAACTAGTTGCTCCCACACCATATTATCAGACGTCACACTTATATGTTTAAAAAAATATGAAATATTGCATCGATGCGACTTAGTCGTGAAACACTCCCATTGTTAAAAAATTGTTTCCTATATAAATTTCATACATGCTTCTAAGAAATTCATTCACTACAACATAAAGCAACAAGAGTCCATTATTATTAAAACATAAAGGATACCCCTTAACCAGTAGGACACGACCTTCATATGGATTGGATATGAATGTTTCATGGCTTCTCTTCCGTAATTTGACGTTGCACAGAAGACAATGGCCATTTGACGTGGTGGCACGCTTGGGCCTGTAGACTCCGAAGACAATTGACCTGCTATTTCTTTCTGGACCCGCTTGAGCTCTTGGAAGTACTCCTGAAGTACCTCAAGGTTGAGATCGTCTTACTTGCGGAATAGATACCTGGATGTCGTCCCCGATCTCTCTTCCTCTAGCTCCTTGAAGTGTTGGACGCTGCGCTTTGCTCTTTCTTCTTCTTGCCTCTTCTCTCTTCAACTGGGCAACGTTGGATTGCAAAAAAGGGATCCTAGCCTTCTTTATTCAAATCCTTGATATCAGTCACAACCGACGTACTCACTTTCTTTGGCATACTTGATTTGTGCCTAGAAGTATCTATCTCAAGATATTGATCTTGAGCGATGAGTCGTGGAATCAAAGAAGGAGATGGCCTCTCCTTTTATAGATCAAAACATACCCCAAATTATTTGTAATTATTTGCCAAATATAGTTTGTCAAATAAGGACACATGAAATTAATCGCAATAAAGCGTGGATGCAATGTTACACAATTAATCCTGGACCGCACAAGCATCAGTTTTGTGGTCACTTACATTTGTTCGTGTCTTTATAATCGTTGAGACATGGGAGTCCACGAGGTTCCAAGCCTGCTATGCCTTGCTATTTGTCATGCCTCTCCTCTTGGCTCCTAGCTTTGATGCAAGACTTGCAAGGAGGCCAGCAAGACCTATACTGCTATTAAATGTCGTGCTGATCCATGTGTTGAGGCCTGTCACAAGGAGGGATTTATTGATGGGACGTGTTTTCTAGTCTGGGGAAGACCCGTCATAATCAAATTTTCTTCAAACCATGTTGAAATTACCGCATGACGATCCATGTGTTGCTGAATAAAAACATGTTGAAACTACCGCATGATGTGTGATGGAAACAATAATAAGATTCATTTTAAAAAATTACTAGATATGAGCAGTTGAAAATATGTGGCTCGGCAAGATATTCCTTTTTTTTGTAAATATTAAATTTCAAGGTTAACATTGCTCTTCATACACAAAAAAAAAACCTGGACCGCACAACCAATGTTGTCCTTGTTGCATAATATTTTTCCAAAGATAAGTTATCAGATAAAGATACTTATATTGTATTCAATGTTACGAAAACCTGTACCGCTCAAGTGGTTTTGGTCGAACAAGGAAACTTGAAATGAACTCGGGCAAAATCATATGTGCCTCGCTAAAACGAGTATTTTCTCCCATGTATAATAGGCTTCTTTTACTATCATATGGCAAATTTAGGCCCTATTCTAGAGCACCAGAATATTAGGAATGCGAATATTTTGTCCACCAAAAAATGAATGTGAATATTTCGAATCTAGTTGTGCCCGCACCCAATTATATGATGTCACATTTATTTGTTTAAAAACATGAAATAAATCATGGGCATCAATTTTGTTGTATCTTTTAGATCTACAAAAATTGTCAAAAAATATGGCCATAAGTGGCATGTCCAAAAAAGAAAAAGTTCTCAGTAAATAGTATCGTGTGGTATTCACACATCATTTGATTTTTTGTGTGTAGGCCACACATTGTAATAAGTTTAGATGAAAATTGTAGATAAACAAGATACATCATAACCTGTGCACATGATTTATTTAATTTTTTTGGAAACTCATAAGTGCGACATTTGACAATGGGATGCGTGCGCAAATAGTGACAAACTGTAGTTTACTGAAGCTTAGAATGTAAATATTTTGCAACTAGTTGCGTCCACACCGTATTATCGGACATCAAACTTATATATTTAAACAAATATATGAAATTCGCATCGATGCGACTTAGTCTTGAAACACTCCCATTGTTCAAAAATTGTTTCCATCACAAATTTCATACATGCTTCTAAGGATTTTATTCACTACAACATAAAGATACAAGAGTCCATTATTCATTAAAATGTAAAGGATGACCCTAACCAGTACGACACGACCTTCATATGGATCGGATATGAAAGTTTCATGGCTTCTCTTCCTTAACTTGACGTTGCACAAAAGACAATGGCCGTTTGCGATGGTGGCACGCTTGGCTATAGACTCCAAAGACAATTGACCTGCAATTTTTTCTGGACCCGCTTGAGCTCTTGGAAGTACTGCTGAAGCACCTCAAGGTTGAGATCATCTTCCTTGCGGAATAGATACCTCGATGCCATCCCCGAGCTGTCTTCCTGTAGCTCCTTGAAGTGTTGTACGCTGCACTTTGCTCTTTCTTCTTCCATTGCTGCTTCTCTCTCCAACCAGGAAACCTTGGATTGGAAAAAAAGCGATCCTAGCCTTCTTATTCTAACCATTTATATCCGTCTCAACCAACCACTCACTTTCTTTGGCATAATTCATCTGGAGAGTGATTTGTGCCTATAAGTATCTACCTCGAGATATTGATCTTGAGCGATGAGTTATGGAATGAAAGAGGGACATGGCCACTCCTTTTATAGATCAAAACATACCTCCAAATGTTTTGTAATTATTTGCCAAATATAGGTTGTCAAATAAGGACACATGAAATTATCGCAATAAAGCGTGGATACAATGTTACACAATTAATCCTGGACCGCGCAAGCATCAGTGTTGTGGTCACTTACATTCTTCGTGTCTTCATAATCGTTGAGACATGGGAGTCATCAAGGTTCCAAGCCTGCTATGCTTGCTATTTCTCATGCTACTCCTCTTGGCTGTCTTTGATGCCAAGACTTGCAAGGAGGCTAGCAAGAGCTATACCGCTATGAAATGTCGTGATGATCCATGTGGTGAGGCCCCACAAGGAGGGGTTTATTGATGGGACGTGTTTTCTAGTCTGGAGAAGTCCCGTTAAACTCAAATTTTCAGCAAACCAGGTTGAAATTACCGCATAATGATCCATGTGTTGTTGAATAAAACATATCGTGTGATGCAAAAAGTAATAAGATTCGGTTTTAAAAATTACTGGAGATGAGCAATTTAAAAAATGTGGCTCTGCAGAAATTAAATTTCAAGGTGAACATTGCTCTTCATAGTTCATACACACACAAAAAAACCTAGACCGCACAACCAGTGTTGTCCTTGTTGCATAATATTTTTCCAAAGATAATTTATCGGATAAAGATACTTAGATTGTATTTAGTGTTACGAAAACCCTGTACCGCTGCAAGTGGTCTTGGTCCTATTGCGTAATTATTTTCCAAAGATGGACTATCGGACAAGGAAACTGGATATTAACTGGGGGAAGTCATATGTGCCGCGTTAAGATGAGTATTTTCTCCCATGTACAATAGGCTTCTTTTACTATCATACGGAAATCTTAGGCCTGGTTCTACATTACCCGAAAATTAGGAATGTGAATATTCTGTCCACTATGAAAAAGGAATGTGAATATTTCGCAGCTAGTTGTGCCCGCACCTAATTATAGGATGTCACATTTATATGTTCAAAAATATGAAATGAATCATGGGCATCGATTATTTTGTATCTTTTACATCTACAAAAATTCGTTAAATATTATGGCCATAAGTGGCATGTGTAAAAAAGATCTAAGTGAATAGTATCGCGTGGTATTTACACATCATTTGATTTTTGTGTGGAGGCCACACATTGTCATATGTTTATATGAAACTTGTAGATACACAAGATACAACATAATCTGTGCACATGCTTTATTTCACATTTTTTGAAACGCATAAGTGTGACATTTGACAATGGGATGCGGGTGCAAATAGTGACAACCTGTAGTTTACTGAAGATTAGAATGTAAATATTTCACAACTAGTTGCGCCCACATCTATTATCGCACGTCACACTTATATGTTTAAAAAATATATGAATTATTGCCTCGATGTGACTTGTCCTGAAACACTCCCATTGTTAAAAAATTGTTTCCTTTATAAATGTCATACATGCTTCCAAAGATACTTATTCACTACAACATAAAGCAACAAGAGTCCATTATTCATTAAAACATAACGGATACCCCTTAACCAGTAGGACACGACCTTTATATGATAAGATATAAAGTTTCATGGCTTCTCTTCCTTAACTTGACGTTGCATATAAGACAATGGCCATTTGCGATGGTGGCACGCTTGGGTCTGTAGACTCTAAAGACAATTGACCTGCAATTTCTTTCTGGACCCAACTTGAGCACTCCTGAAGCACCTCAAGGTTGAGATCCTCTTCCTTGTGGAATAGATACATGGATGTCGTCCCCGAGCTATGTTCCTCTAGCTCCTTGAAGTGTTGGATGATGTGCTTTGCTATTTCTTCTTCTATTTCCGCTTCTCTCTCCAACTAGGCAACCTTGGATTGAAAGAAAATGAATCCTAGCCTTCTTATTCTAATCCTTGATATCCCTCACAACCGACCTACTCACTTTCTTTGGCATAATTCATCTGGAGAGTGATTTGTGCCTAGAAGTATGTATCTTGAGATATTGATCTTGAGCGATGAGTCATGGAATGAAAGTGGGAGATGGCCACTCCTTTTATAGATCGAAGCATATTTCCAAATGCTTTGTAATTATTTTCCAAATATAGGTTGCAAATAAGGACACATGAAATCAATCGCAACAAAGTGTGGATGTAATGTTACACAATTACTCATGGACGGCACAACCAATATTGTCCTTGTTGCATAATATTTTTTCCAAAGGTAAGTTATCGGATAAAGATACTTGGATTGTATTTAATGTTACGCAACCCTGTACTGGTCAAGTGGTCTTGGTCCTATTGCGTAATTGTTTTCCAAACATGGGCTATCAGACAAGAAAACTTGAAATTAACCAGGGGAAAATCATTGTGCGGCGCTAAACGAGTATTTTATCCAATGTACAACAGGCTTCTTTTACTACCATATGGCAAATTTAGGCCTGATGCTAGAGCACCAGAAGCTTAGGAATGCAAATACTTTGTCCTCTAAAAAATGAATGTGAATATTTTGTAACTAGTTGTGTCCACACCCAATTATAGGATGTCAAACTTATATGTTTAAAAAATATGAAAAAAAATCATAGGCAAGGATTGTGTTGCATCTTTTACATCTACAATCTTTCGTTCTAAAATGTGACCATATGTGGCCTGTGTAAAAAAGAAAAAGATCTAAGTGAATAGTACTGCGTGGTATTCACAGATCATTTGGTTTTTGTGTGCAGGCCAGACATTATCATATGTTTAGATGAAAATCTGTAGATACACAAAGATACAAATCCCGTGCCCACGGTTTCTTTCATTTTGTTTAAACTCATAAGTGCGACATTTGACAATGGGATGTAGGCGTAAATAGTGACAAATTGTAGTTTATCGACACTTACAATGTGAATATTCGCAACTAGTTGCCCCCACACCCTATTATTGGACGTCATACTTATATGTTTGAACATATATGAAATAAATCATGGGCATGGATTATGTTGTATCTTTTGCATCGACAAAATGTTGTTAAGAAATATGACCATATGCGGTATGTGCAACAACAACAACAACAACAAAGCCTTTTTTTTCCCAAACAAGTTGGGGTAGGCTAGAGTTGAAACCCATAAGATCTCGAAACCAGGTCATGGTTCTGGCACATGGATAGCTAACTTCCACGCAGCCCTATCCATGGCTAGTTCTTTGGTGATATTCCAATCCTTCAGATCTCTCTTAACAGACTCCTCCCATGTCAAGTTTGGCCTACCACGACCCCTCTTAACATTCTCATCCCGCTTTATCCGTCCGGTATGCAATGGCGCTTCCGGAGGCCTACGTTCTATATGACCAAACCATCTTAGACGGTGTTGGACAACCTTCTCTTCAATTGGTGCTACCCCAACTCTCTCACGTATATCATCATTCCTAACCCGGTCCTTTCTTGTGTGGCCACATATCCATCTCAACATGCGCATCTCCGCTACACCTAACTGTTGGATATGTCGTCTCTTGGTCGGCCAACATTCTGCGCCATACAACATCGCAGGTCGAATCGCCGTCCTATAGAACTTGCCTTTTAGCTTTTGTGGCACTTTCCTATCACAGAGGACGCCAGAAGCTTGGCGCCACTTCATCCAACCAGCTTTGATTCGATGACTCACATCTTCATCGATATCACCATCCTTCTGGAGCATAGACCCCAAATATCGGAAGGTGTCTTTCTCAGGTACCACCTGTCCATCAAGCCTAACCTCTTCCTCCTCGTGCCTAGTAGTACTGAAACTGCACCTCATGTACTCAGTTTTGGTTCTACTAAGCCTAAAACCTTTCGATTCTAGAGTCCGCCTCCACAGCTCTAACTTTCTATTAACCCCCGCCCGACTATCGTCAATTAGCACCACATCATCCGCAAAGAGCATACACCATGGGATATCTCCTTGTATATCCCCTGTGACCTCATCCATCACCAAAGTAAAGAGATAAGGGCTCAAAGCTGACCCCTGGTGCAGTCCTATTTTAATTGGAAAGTCATCGGTGTCGCCATCACTTGTTCGAACACTTGTCACAACATTATCATACATATCCTTAATGAGGGTAATGTACTTTGTTGGGACTTTGTGTTTCTCCAAGGCCCACCACATGACATTCCGTGGTATCTTATCATACGCCTTCTCCAAGTCAATGAACACCATATGAAGATCCTTCTTCTTCTCCCTGTATCTCTCCATAAGTTGTCGTACCAAGAAGATGGCTTCCATGGTAGACCTCCCAGGCATGAAACCAAATTGATTTTTGGTCACGCTTGTCAATCTTCTTAAACGGTGCTCAATGACTCTCTCCCATAGCTTCATTGTATGGCTCATCAACTTGATTCCACGGTAATTAGTGCAACTTTGAACATCCCCCTTGTTCTTGAAGATTGGCACTAATGTACTCCGCCTCCATTCTTCGGGCATCTTGTTTGACCGAAAAATGAGGTTGAAAAGTTTAGTTAGCCATACTATCGCTATGTCTCCAAGGCCTCTCCACACCTCGATGGGGATACCATCAGGGCCCATTGCCTTGCCTCCTTTCATCCTCTTCAAAGTCTCCCTAACCTCAGCCTCCTGGATACGCCGCACAAAGCGTCGGCTGGTATCATCGGAGGAATCGTCTAGCTCAATGGTAGAGCTCTCATTCTCTCCATTGAACAGGTCGTCGAAGTACTCTCGCCATCTACGCTTGATCTCTTCGTCCTTCACGAGGAGTTGATCCGCTCCGTCCTTTATGCATTTGACTTGGTTGACATCCCTCGTCTTCCTTTCTCTCGTCTTCGCCATCTTATAGATGTCTCTTTCGCCTTCCTTCGTGTTTAGACGCTGGTAGAGGTCCTCATACGCCCGACCCCTTGCCTCGCTCACCGCTCGCTTTGCGGCCTTCTTTGCCCCCTTGTATATCTCCATGTTGGTTGCGCTCCTGTCCAGGTATAGGCGTCTGAAACAGTCCTTCTTCTCCTTAATAGCCTTCTGGACCTCAACGTTCCACCACCAGGTATCCTTAGCATCCCTTCTACTTCCCCTGGTCACCCCAAACTCCTCTGATGCAATCTTCCGAATGCAAGTCGCCATCCTCATCCACATACTGTTTGCATCGCCTCCTTCCTCCCAAGGGCCCTCCTTAAAAACCCTCTCCTTAAAAGCTTGAGCTGCCTCTCCCTTTAACTTCCACCACTTTGTTCTAGCAACTTTTGGGCGCTTATCCCGCTGGACACGAATCCAAAAACGGAAGTCAGCCACCACCAGCTTATGTTGATGGACAACACTCTCTCCAGGTATCGCCTTACAATCAAGGCAAGCGCGTCTATCTTCTCTTCGAGAGAGGACAAAATCAATCTGGCTAGAGTGTTGGCCACTACTGAAAGTCACTAGGTGGGATTCTCTCTTTCTAAAGAGGGTGTTAGCTACGACCATGTCGTAGGCTAGGGCGAAGCTTAAGACATCCTCCCCTTCTTGGTTCCTGATGCCATAGCCAAAGCCCCCATGCACCCCTTCAAAACCTGTGTTAGATGTACCCACATGGCCATTGAGGTCTCCTCCTATGAAGAGCTTCTCACCAGTAGGTACTCTCCTAACCAAGTCCTCGAGACCTTCCCAGAACTCTCTCTTGGTGCTCTCGTTGTGGCCTACTTGCGGGGCATACGCGCTGATAACATTGAGAACTAAGTCCCCAACAACCAGCTTGACTAGGATAATCCGGTCTCCTTGCCTCTTGACGTCCACTACTCCATCCTTGAGGCTCTTGTTGATCAAGATGCCTACCCCATTTTTGTTTGAGGTTGTCCCCGTGTACCACAGCTTAAAGCCGGTATCCTCCACCTCCTTCGCCTTCTGTCCCTTCCATTTGGTCTCTTGGACGCATAGGACATCAACACGCCTCCTTATCGCCGTATCAACTAACTCCCGTAACTTGCCCGTCAGGGACCCTACGTTCCAGCTACCTAAGCGGATCCTCCTAGGCTCGGCTAACTTCCTTACCCTCCGCACTCGTCGAGTCAAATGCGAAGACCCTTGCTCATTTTTCACTACACCCGGGCGTCGATGCAGCGCGCCACTAAGGATGCGACGACCCGATCCTTGCTCACTTATCACCGTATCCAGATCAAGATACGGCGCGCCACCAAGGGGGTGGCGGCCCGGCCCTTGCCCATTTGACACCACACCCGGGTTCCGATATGGCGCGTCGCTAAGAGGGTTACGCCCCAACGAGGTTCTTTTGGGTTTCATCTCCATAAGAGTGGCTGGGTTTTTTCCGTTGGCTTGCCAAGCCTATCACAACCCTCCTCCTTTATCCGGGCTTGGGACCGGTTATGTTGAGACAACATAGGCGGAGTTATATGCGGTATGTGCAAAAAATAAAAAACCTAAGTGAATAATACCACGTGGTATTCACACATCATTTTTTTTTGTGCGGGCCACATACTCTCATATGTTTGGATGAAAATTTGTAAATACACATGATACAATGCATCTCGAGGGGTCTTCCTCAAATCTTTCTAGCTAGGTCGTCTATTTGAGAAAAGGTGGACAAAACACCCACCTAATGGTTATCCCTGTTTTTTTCCTAAAAGATCGAGATATATGAATAAAGGAAGGTGAATATGGGTTATAAAAAATAATTCTGATAAGCTAAGAAAACAAAAGCTACAAAAAATCTACTGAAGAGCTAGAATGAAACTTAGCACAAGATAGCAGATAATGAAGCAATGGATGTAAACAGGAGACGGCTAAGTAAAATATAATGCTACACAACATGAAACTATTAACAAAGAGTAAAAGCATCAGAAACCAAAAAAGTATGAACTATGATGGAGACTGGTAGAGGGATATAATTCTCAAAGTTGAACTTGCTGGCTGGATCGACGTCTCCGTTTGCAGAGGATATGCAAGCGTGAACCCAAGTCCTCGGACTTAGTCTTCTTCTCCACGTTAGCTCAAGTTTATTGGAACTCAAGCCCAATCTCTTTTGGGTATTCTTAAGGGGATCACCAAAACCAGTAAAAACTTGTGACGGTCAATTGATAGACTAGAAGCTCAACAATGACGCCCACCGGTTAGGAGATACCAAATCTCGAGGATCTCCGGAGGCTAGAATGTGCTCTTGCTCGATGCTCAACTAAGGTAGAACTTTCTCTCTTAAAGATGTGCTCAAGAACACAGACAGAAAGGGAAACTTGCAAGGTAAATAATAGATCTAAGATCTACAATTCAGGTCAAGTCATCAAGCCTACCGGGGAGGGGTGGGTGAGGGGTCCTATTGCAAGGAATATGCTGTTTAGTCCAAGCATTACAATGGTCACTAGCTAGTGCTTCACAAAGTGATGCGCGCTGAAGCAACAACCATGTAGACCTTCACCAAAAGACATGTAGCTCTAGTTTTTTTTTTGGGAAAACAGTTTTACATACACTGAAGCAATAGGCTCAACACTGGTTCTTTTGAAGAGGCATCCAAATATAACATGAGCTCAACCTAGTTCTTCATATATTTTTTTGCGTGCTAAGTCTTTAGAATTTCCAAATAGATTGCTACACGAAGTATGAGCCCAAATGAGCACGCAATTAAGGTTTCACTTTCTTCCTTTCAAAATCACACCCCTCTTCCCACGACTTTGAGGAACTGAAAAACTACCTACGTCGTCTCCAACTTCCTCCCAGAGTCTTCAGGAACGCTTTCTGTCTTCATTCCATTGACTCTACTTTCTTACTTTATTTTCAGGGGTTGACATCCTTATTAAACCAAAATTTGGGACGAGTCACCTATATATACTCAATATAACATTAGTCTCTTAATCATTTCTCATTAATCATCCAAAACCTGGTAGGAGGAAACTAGATACACACTTCCACCACCCTTGTCTTCCTCAAACATTGTCCACTTTCTTATACTAAAATTTGAGGAAGAATTGAGGAGCTACTAAATTTTACACTATTAACGCCAGATGGATTTTTGTCCACCCCTGGCCCACAGTCAGCCAAACAGTCCTATCCAACATACACTCCTCTCTCTCTCTCTCTCTCTCTCTCTCTCTCTCTCTCTCTCTCTCTCCCTTGGTTTGGCATCGCGTTGTCTCGTTTCCACCAACGTCGTTGTTTCTTATCGAATCCAGCTCATGGCCTTTGCGTGCTCCCTCATGGAGGATTTCTTATGGAGGCAATAAGAACATGGTTCATGGTTTATTTATCAAATCTCTCCTAGCCACGGTGGCACAAAATAATAAAAAGAAATATAAGTACGATCCATCCATAGGACTCACGTCCATAAATCCATACACCTAAATTTATAGGAAGCTACATCTAACACTCCTCCCAAATACCCTGGTATACCCTTGATATTAAGTGTAAAAATGAAGCATTTCATTATTGAAAGATGATATGAGGTTGTGAATTAATCTAATCCTCTCAACAATAAAGCAATAGACAACTTCCCTTTTACCCTTATTGATGTAATTTGAGAAAGTACCAACCAACACAAGTGAATTTACCTTGTTTGTCACTAGGCTAATCACAATTTAGTCAAATCTAAGACAAACCATTCCCACTATTATTCTACCCACGTCAGTTGGCAATGTTTAGCACCAAGAACGAAATAATTAATGCATCTACAAATAAATTAGAGTAAAAATAGCATCACATGTTTCGATATTTATTATATAAAACATTGAATCCACTATCAGAAATACATAGAGTGCTCTATCCCTTCGACCTCTCTCCACTAAAAACCTTGCCATGAGCGATGGATTGTCAAAATATTGTTTTAACATGCTTTTACCTGTTTTAGTGTTTGCTTGATTCAAAAAAAAATCTACTTATGGCTAATTCTTTACAATAGATTATAAAAATAAGCACAACGCAACACAAGCTCAGCTTGAGAATTGCTGAAGTGGGATGTGCTGAGATTTCGTTGTGAAATGAAAACAGACAAAGGTTTGTTTCCTAATAGGGAAAGAAAAAACTGGTTGAAAGAGTCGGCTTATCATAATTTACCTAAATGACAAAAACAACAATATAGAAAGTAAAAATTAAATTACATGCCATGTTGAACCCTACAGAATTTTAGAACACACATATCCGCAATTTTCAAAATAAATAAATATTGAAGGTAAAATCTAATGATAAAAATTCTTTGTCGATACACAATTGTCCACAAAATATCTGCATGGTTTTTGGTCCTACAAACAAAAAGCTCTATATAAAATTTTGTAAGGAACAAATTCTTGAACCAGAGGCTATGTATCCATTGAGTACCTTTTTGTTGAGATTTGAGAAAAAAGCTACTCTATCCATGAAGCTATTTATCTCTTTTGCATGGGCTCGCACATTAGATTACTCGAAGAAGCGAACTGAGCCTAGCTCAGCTGGTTTGGTTTCTTATGGTGGAACCGGCCCACCCAGGTTCAAGTCCCAGACTTGGCATGGGTGCTCGCATTTTCCTGGATTTTCCAGGATTTAACCGGCGCTATGCTTTCAGTGTTAGGTGACGTGTCCGTAAACAGCGAGGCGCCCGTGGTGACTTCGTCAAACCTCAAGATCTGCCGGACCAGTCTCTCGGAAGTGCTCATAGGGGTAGGGTTTGCGTGCGTGCGTTCATAGGGGTGTTTGTACATGCGTATTTGTGAGCGTCTGCGTCGTCTGTATTGTGTTTCTCCAAAAAAAGATTACTCGAAGAAAAGAAAAATGGTCTGTCATCTGAATCTGACAGTATGTTTCCGTCAAGCAGTGGACGGGCACTTTTCGAGTGTTCGATTGGTCGCGATAAAGCGCTCAACGACGGCACGAGCTCCCCCTCTCCGTCTCCCAAAATCCGCAGCCGTAGCCTTCTCCTCTCCCCTTCCGCCCCTCGCCGGCTGCCGTGGCTTCCTCGCCGTAGTCGCTGCCGCCTCCTTCTCCTCCCCCATCTTTCAGGTACCGAAATCTCCTCCTCCGCCTTGTTCGTATGGTGGGGTTTCACCAATTCCCATCTCCCCACACGGGGTTTGAGAATTGGGACCTACTAGTTTTTAAATTCTCGATGACGTGGGAAGGCGGAGGTTTCACCAATTCCGAGCTCCGCGCCTCAGGGTTTGAGAATTGAGACATATATTTAATTTTAGCCAAAGGGATCGGGTGTTGGGTGACAGCGAGGTGAGGTTTGGGATCGCGGTGTATGTAGGGTTCGATGTAGGGCGACCCATGTGCCCTGCGCTGATCTGGGGAACGCGGTTTAGGTTTTATACGGGATCATGGCAAGTTATGGGGACGCAGTTATCTGAAATGGGTTCTTAAGCTCGATTGGAACTAGAACAGAGTTGTTCTTGCTTGGTAGAATTCCTGTTGTTACATAACTGTTCTAACTTAAGGATGTTAGAGTCCGATATGCACGTTCAAGGAGCATGCGTGAGTGTTTGAAAGGGCGCCTGCTCGTCAGCTGCAATTTACTAGAACATAGGTCTTGCATCATGAGTCCTGGGTATGAAACAGGGCTTGTTCCTGATGTTGATTTTCAATTCTATATGTTGGTTTTAAAATTCAATGGTGGCTGTGGTTTCTCATCAAATCCTTCTTATTTTGTGTCACCAGAAAATATGGATATACCAGAAGAGAATTTCACGGGACACGACGTGGGTGAACCGCCTCAAAATCTTTACGATGAAGAACAGCTGAATCCTTACAACGTGGCGGCACAGTATAACGAAGAGCCCGGTGACTCGTACAATGAAGAGCCTGGAAACCAATACGAAGAAGGGCCTGGGATTACATATGTTGAGATGCAAGCAAATTTTCCCAGCGAAGAACCAGAGAATCAGTACAATGATGAACAAGCAAACACTTACCAGGAAGAGAATGCATATAATGGGGAAGTGAAGAATCAGGAAAACTTGCAGGTAGAGGCTAGTGATAAGAGATGGCCAGGTTGGCCAGGAGATAGTGTTTTCCGTATACTGGTACCAGCCCAGAAGGTAGGTGCTATCATTGGCCGCAAAGGGGAGTTTATCAAAAGGATGTGCGAGGAGTCTAAAGCTCGCATAAAAATACTTGATGGTCTACCTGGTGTACCAGAAAGAGCAGTAAGTATCTGTATAAATCTTGATGACAAGTTTATATTCTGATTAATTTAGGCAGCATGTTTTATTATGTCGGTGGTGGATTCATTTGTGATATTTTTCTGTTGATATTTTCATTTACAATGACAGTAAATCCGTATATTGGTCTATATACACTACAACCCAGTTTCTTAGCCACTCTGCCCCATTAAGCTATATTTGGATGTCTCACTAACCTAGCAGTTTGCGCTGGCAATTATTCGGTGTGCTCAATGCCTGATGAATTTAGTTGCAGTGCGGTGCTGTTGGCTTGTTGCTTATTGCAACCTAAAGCCTTATTCGAACATGGGATATAGAAGGATAAAATTTGTTTGTTCAGCAATAGATTTTGCGCTGCCGAAAGTTGAAATACAGCTGTTGATTGAGGCACTCGTTGTGAGCAAGAGCTTGCTTTTCTGACCAAATACCAATACAATAGTACTCATGCGACTATTAGCATGCCGATAACTAGTGTTAGATTTGACTGTTATATTAATTGGAACATCTATGATATTTACCAAATTTCTGTAACGATGAAAATATTGGAGCAACTAGCATCCTTGTTCTGCATCTCTGCGAATTATAAAAGTCATATGTGTTTGATGCAGAACAGCAGACATAAAATGGTGTTGGCCCCTAGTACCAGCTCCTTTTTAGGAAATGAACTGGTTATCTATTTTAAATATATAATGGATCACCAAATTGATTGCATAGTTTTTCACATGTAAATAAATATATATAAGATTATGATTTAGGAATACCCTGTTTTGTCAAAGGTTCACATTGTAAATCTACATGAACTGTAAATGAGAATAGGTACCACGTTTTGGTATGCACATAGCTATATTTTGTATAGGCATGTTATTTGATTTCACATTTCGGTTATTCTTTTCTTCTGAACTTGTAGTAAAATCTTTGCACTCTGTTTCCTTGTATGAGCAGTCAAGATGCTCTATAATTTGTTTGAACTTACTTTATCTAAGGATAGCTTAATATCAGTTGTCATTTGTTGTTAAAAATTCCAAGTATACCTTCAATCAATGAACACAATCAATGTTTTTGTTTTCCTCTCCTGAATTATAAATTCATACTAGTACCACTCATGACATGGGGTATAACTGAAAAAGACTGATCAGATAATCAAACAAATATATTATCAATGATGCAATGGGGTATAACTACTTCTGAGAAAGAAGCCACATCATTGCTGCTTTCTGGTTCATTCTTGAGGCATCACTGACAGGATGTAGTTTTTATGATACACAGCACTATCACTTGGCTTACCAAAGATCAAAACTCTACTTGGTGTATCAAACACCAGAGCTATACCTGTTGTATAATTAATTCATTGTTCAGTATGTTCTCTGAAACACCTAGTTGGGGCTATCCTTGTTCCTAAACTCCAGTTTAATACCTTAGTGAAAAGTCAACATGAGAAATATATTCAATTTCCAATATGAATCTAAAAAGTACCAGATGCTAAAGTTTCCTAAAGAAAAAATGAGTGGCTCTAAAATTAACAAGAATCAAATTATACCCTTCCATCAAAGTCCCATATTGAATGGCGTTGATAATGATAACACAAGTGAATGTTTGCAGGTTGTGACTGCAGTCTAAGGACCCAAATCAAACCAGGTGTCCAAAGGACATGGTCTTGAAAGTTCAGTTTTGTGCTCCTCCGCTGCAAATTCGGATATAGGTCCCTTGAGTCTTGGATGAAGATTCCTTTCCAGATACTTCCTATATTATCCGGTAATTCCACGACCTGATAGATTTTGAACTGAAAGGAGATCACTGGGACAAGGTTTTCCTACCTGATTGGATGGAAATCATCATTCAAATGAAGACAAACGGCTAAATACGAATTTTAAGGATAAACATGTGCAAGTACAACGGAGTTTTATACTACAAGTGAACGTGAAACATACTACATACTTTAAAATTAGGCTGCATAATGAATTTGTTGCTAATTTATCATCAGACCAAAGTAAAAACAACATGCATCTTGGAAAATGCCATGGGCATCCTTTTCTTTGTTTGCATCTTTCTGGAATTAGCCTAAGTGTTTTGCTAAATGAACTATCATGGTATTCGAATTCCCGACAAATGACTGATATGTTCTTAAGCGACTTGAAAAGATGTGTCTATTCTTCCTTCACAGGGCTTTAAGATCTACTGCATAGGATATACAGAAAGCCTGACCATTAAAAAATTAACGTGGAAAACAACACTCGTTATGTTGCTTTTGTATTTTGTAAAGAAGCATGCTAACCTCAACAAGAAATTGCAATCTATTGATCACCCATACTTGCTGAACACTGTTCTACTGTTGACTAGATCTGTAGGACAAACTACTCTGTTGAACTTATTGGTGTTCTTACGTGTGGATCAGTACCAGCATCAGATGCATATGCGGCTGCGCCTGAGCAGCTGACTGCTAATTTTTCCATCCTTGATATAACTTAAATAAAATGATTTTCACTAGGAGATTCATCTGACGATAGTACGGAACATTATTATCTGCAGCGTTAAGCAAGACAATGTACACTTCTTGATAATCCTTATTTAGGCTCCTTATTTTTTACTCTAGAGTAGAAAACATATTCTGATTGTTTACTTTATATGTGTATAGATAATCTTAACGAAATATGCTTGTGGGATTTACACATAATTTCTTGCATTAGCAGTGCTTCACGGAGAAAAGTTTGGAAACTAAAGCATTCTTGATGTAACAAAACCTAATTACGATACACCCAAGTTATATTTTTACGTGTTTTATGTTATCCACGTGTATACTTCATTCATCAAGTTCGTCTGGGTCTAATTATTTGTTTCTAAATCATTACTGCATTATGTAATTTCATGTTGTACTCTTAAAAAAGTTGTCTCTAAGTGTGTACTAATTACTAACTTAGTGAACAATGTCGATTTTCCCATTTATAGGTAATGATTTCAGCAAAGGATGAGCCAGATGAACCCGTATCTCCAGCTATGGATGGGTTACTTAGAATTCATAAGCGGATAACTGATGGTTCAGATGTTGAATTTGGTCAGCCTCAACCGGGTGCTAGTAATATAGGACCAACACGACTACTAGTGCCAGCTTCCCAAGCTGGAAGCCTTATTGGGAAGCAAGGAGCAACAATTAAATCCATACAAGATGCTTCAAAGTCCGTTGTCCGTATTGTTGGTGAGGCTTTTATATTATTTCTATGTTCATGTGCTAGATTCTTTCTTTCTGAGTATATATTTGTCACTGAGCATATGCTTGTCTTGCGACTTTGTTACGCGCTGATCAAAATAAGGGAAATAAGTGATACTTATCTTAGTGTCGATACATTGGCCCACATAAATGCGCATGCTTCATTTGCTTCTTCAGTATGAATATTAGATGCTTATTATAGCTCCATGCCTGGGCACAAACCATTCTGGTTAGCAAGGAAACTGGCCTGCTCGGGATTCAACTCTTAACTCTGAAACACTCAGTTGATACCAGTAATTTTAAAATTGGGAAATCACTCCGTCACACGAGACCGTCGTGGTGTTTGGCTGGTTTTTGGTGACGTGGCATTCCGTTAAGCTTGGATATACTGACATGACTTTTCTCAAACCATGCATGAGAGCTGCATGCGCTAAATTAATATGCTGACATGACAATCAAATCAGTTGAATGTTACTAAGTCACAATCACCAAATACAATGATAAAACTAACTGTAGGAGTACTGGGTACCAAATACTTGGACACTTGGTTTCATAGTTAGGGTGATTTTCAGACTTGGGCAATAGTTAGGGGTGGGGGTTTGGTGTGAGGATCAAATGATCTAATCGTCGTCAAAAAACCTGTTGTTTCTGTTACCTCATATGATTTGGGAACTTGAACCTTCCTTTTGCTGATAGGCTGTTATAGAACAACTTATCATTACTATATTATAGATTCTGAACGTTTACCTCCCTCATTTTTCAACATGCTCAACTGCTTATTATTATAGCGCTTAACATTTTCATTTCTTTGGAGCTTCGGTTGGAATGTTGATATTCACATGGGATACTTTTATATTTTTGCAAAAGAGGCTACGTAGCATCAGCAATATTATGCTGTGTGCAGTTTTTAATTTACTGTTACAATTTTCTTCTCAGAAAATGTGCCCCCTGTTGCATTAAATGATGATAGAGTTGTGGAGATACAAGGTGAGCCTCTTGGTGTTCACAAAGCAGTGGAACTGATAGCAAGTCACTTAAGAAAATTTCTTGTTGACCACAGTGTTCTCCCACTATTTGAACAGCAAGTAAGTTAGATTTCGTTTTGGCAGTCTTCCTATAAATAATAAGTTTCTTGTACACAGCATTTACAACTATAATTTTCTACAGATGAAAATGCACAGTGTACAGAGAGAGCAACCAATGCCAACTCCGCAGCATTGGGCCCCTCCTCAACCCTGGGCACCTCCTCCAAACCTTCCTCCTGGTGGTCCAGGTTATGGTGGAAACCCACAGTTCATGCCTCCAAGGCCGCAAGACAATTATTATCCCCCTCCAGATATGCCGCCTATGGAAAAGCAGCCGCACTTTGGCATTTCTGCATATGGACGCGAGGCACTACCAAGTGGTGCTTCCGGCAATCAGCCACCACCGCATGTGGCTTCTCAGGTTAGTTATGTTGCACGCCTGCATTTGACCTAAAGATCGGTGCTTTTGAATTACTGCCTGCTGGCACATACTGATTTTTTGTGTATCTTCAACAGGTACATAACATGCAAATTCCTCTCTCCTATGCTGATGCTGTGATTGGGGCTGCTGGTGCTAGTATAAGCTATATCCGTAGGCACAGTGGTGCAGCAGTGACTATTCAAGAAAGCAGAGGTGCACCCGGAGAAATGACCGTGGAGATAATTGGGAGTGCATCCCAAGTTCAAACTGCCCAGCAACTGATCCAGGTATGTTTTCTCCATATCTTCTAACCTGTTGTGTACTTGCACTACTATCCTCCAATGTTATTCATGATTGGTGCCCGATGCATTTCATTGTGCGTTGATATTGCTGCCATTTCTTATTTTTGATACCATTTTAGAAGTGCTACAACTGGAGTGCACCATACATGTTTGTACTAGTGCATCATAAAGCTCACTGTTGGCCAACTAATTTGTTTCATTTCTAAACCATGTTGTATAGATATGAAATGTGATAGAGGCAACAGGGATAGGAAAAGCTGTTGGAATTATAGGGGAATGTTATAGTTGGTGGTATTTTCATTTATGTATGCTGATAAAATTCAGAAAACAAACTATGGACGGTCAAATAAAAGTTTTAGATGATGATGTAGATAAAGAAACCACCGGGCAGTGTTTTTTCAAGTGTTAATAAGATTGAGAAAGAGGGCATAGTGTAGTGTCGAAACATAGAAACTCCATTGAGCAGCAAATCACTCCACCACGAAAATGCGTCTTCCGCTTACGTGTATCAACAAAACAACGGCCTCTGCCTGGCCAAAGTAAGAATCGTTGCAAAGAGTAGTTAATGGAAGTACACGTTCAAATTGCTTTTGCTAGTTATGTTTATGTTGCAGCCATCTTTGGAGGGGCTGAACATGCTTCCCGTCTTCCTTTTAAGTTGACTGGTTGCTATGGCCCATTGCTTGCAGAATTTCATGGCGGAAGCTGCTCCACAAAGCCGGCCACCGGCTTCTAATCCTCCTGCTCCGCCAGTTGATCCGAGTTACAGCTCTTACCCACCACCATACGGAGCAACCTATGGATCTCCTCCCACAGGTGCAGGGCCTGCTCCTCACAATGGCGGGGGCTACGGTGGCGGCTCCTACCATCCCAACTATGGGTACTAGTCGGAGCAATTGTTAAGAAAATTTTATTGTCCAATAATTACATTCATGGATTCCTGCCGGTGTCTAACTGTATCAAACCAGTCTTGTGTCGTGTATGGTCAGTCATTGACATGTGATCTACCTGAGCTTAATCACTGCATAATTTACTTACTGAGCTGAGTTGCAGCAAATTAATCCAAATGCTTGAGGACTGAATTACGTAGCTATCGTGGCCATAGTAGCGATAGCTTGCGGCCATCTGTCTGCAGGACGGGCGCAGTTTCAAAGGGCATATCATCGCTGAAATCATTTTTTAGTAGAATACAATGAAAAACCATTAGGCTTTGCAGAGCTTCCTCACAGGGTTAGGTGAATTCAAAGTCTAATCCATATCTATGGCAGAGTTCCAAAAAACATAACCACATGCATTGTGTATTTACGTACAAAATTGACTATACATGGAGTCATCGAATTTGTTTTCTGAAATTGTGCTAAATGTGGCGACGTTGATTCCAGGCACAAGGTCGGACACTCGGACGCACCACACGCGTTTGTCATGGTTTGCCGTTCTTCTGGTTGGCACAAAAGTCAGCTGCACGTGGCTTACAAAATTAAGCCGAGGGCGAGGGCCGAGGGGTAAGCGCTGTGAGCAATCGATTATATATCCCTCAAGTAAAACGTGAGGTGTAGTTGGTGCCGCAATTTTGGAGTGTACTACTGCCAAGTAAATTTATCAAGCTTTTGTTGGGTTTCATTCCGAAAACCATTGGATCTGTTCGTCTAGAGATCGGGGATGCTTCACTGGATCTCCATTCTGAAAACCATTACGTTTTTCCCAAAGGAACCAAAAAGCAATGGCCAGGACAATCAGTTTTTATGGTGATGATCAAGACATGAAACCAAAGAGTCACACTCTCGAGCTGACAAGACTGTTTTTCCCAATTTGGTCTCGTACCAGATTTTCAGTTATTCCCAAACCTCGCGAGCAAACTGACAAAACACTATGGTATGAGCATCCTGTTCCTCGCGGCTGCAGAAGATGCATTCAGCACATGCTGAGATATTACGCCGCTTAAATTGCTAACCTAAAGGAAGGCATCATGCGTGTTAGAACACCTCTATCAACCAACTATCCCAAAAGACCGATCTGATAGAAAGTGGTGATATAATATACTTAACACCCCCTTTCACATCCGACTTGGATATGGCGATCAACACCTCCCCTCACACCCGACGTGGGTGTGGATAAATGATTGGGGGAAATGCGGGGACTGAGACTTAAACTCAAGACCTCAGTCTCTGATACCATGTTAGAACACCTCTATCAACCAACTATCGCAAAAGACCGATCTAATAGGAAGTGATGATATAATATACTTAACAATGCGAACATCGCCAGAGGGTAGTTTTCATTTTGCCCGGTGCCGTGATCTTCCAGAGCTTCTTCCAAGTGCTCGTTTCCTCCTCCATATCAGAAGGGAGCCAGAGCCCCCTATTGGGCACACTGCAGGTGCGATGAAGCTCACTAGTCCTGGCCAGGTTGTACGCCGAACATACAGTATAACTTATTATGCGGACACGAGATGAAATTTGATCCACCATGCCTGCTGATCAGTACCCGAAAAATCTGAGCTGCAACATCTCTCTTTCAAAAGTGGAATTAACCGGGTTGGCATTCAATGCATGCACCGGTGTCTTCCTCAAAGAGAAAATCCTCCCAAATGTAGACAACCATTCCCATGATCGCCAATGCTGTTTCCCCCCTCCACCTCCACGCCCCACCAGAAATCTGCAACCGCTCTTCGCATCTTGTCACATGTTGAGACATGAACTTGAAAACAACTCATAATATGTGTTGGTATGGCCTGATACTGATTTTAACAAAGCATCTTTACCAGCACGAGACGGGCGAATAACTCAGGTACTACATCTTTTCACGCTATTCACTGGAGAACGACATCGTTCGATGAAATAGCTCACATGCGACGTCTCGTTGAGTTCAAATATCTTCCCTAACTCATTGCTCTTAATCGCAGTCAGTTAAGATTAAAGGCAGGCGGGTGGGACCCACAATTGCCCACGTCAGCAACGACGACCGTTTAATCTCTTCCCCTGCGCGCGCTTTCTCTGCTTCTTCTTCTTCTTCTTATCCGGCGACATCGGCGCAGCGCGGCAACGCCGGCGAGGCAAAACATAAATAAATGAAGATAAAATAAACCCGCGGGGCGCATACAGTAGATAAACTTTATATTACACATAAGCTCGACATTACAGAAGCTCGTGGCTCATAGATTCAAAAGGGGCGCCACGCGGAGATGAACTAAAAATTACAGACGGGGACGTTCGCTGCTGCTCCTACCCCTAGCTACGACCCAAAATTGGGCTCACACCGGAGCCCCGGGGGTGCGGCGGCGGCGACGAGGCGGCGGCGCCGCTCAGTCCTAGTCCTCGTTGGAGTCGAATAGCCCGGGGGAGCCGGGCCCGTCGGAGTCCGAGCTGATGTCGATGACTTCGTGGAGGGAATTGTAAATCCCGACCTCGAGGCGGCGTGCGTCGAGCTCAATCTCCATCTGACGGCGCTTCTCATCCTCTGTGCTGCGCTGGAACACCTCCAAGGTGACCCAGGGCAGGACCTCGTCGGAGACGAAGTCCCCGGGCAGGAGGGGGCGGCTGCTGCGCGGTGGGCGCTCCTGCTCCTCCTCCTCCCTCTTCGGCGATGGCAGCGGTGCCCGAGCAATGGAGGAGCTCCCCGCACCGGAGGAGCTTCCAGCCATCGCCATGCGGCGGTCGTACGTAGGCAGCTCGCGGCGCTCATACACAGGCGGAGGCCGCATTCCGCGGTTCGTCCACGCACGCGCGCCTCGCTTACGAGCGCCGTCGGAAGCGGCGACGGCCTTCCTAGTGGGGTCAGCCGGAACCCGCCTCTTTCCCTTCCGCTCCTCGTCGGAGCCGTTGCCACCGCCGGAATGGCCACCGCGGCCAGCGATTGGACCTCCCCTCCTAAACATCGGCGGGCGGCGGGGCTGGATCTACTGGCGTAGCTCGATTTGATCACCGGCGGCGAGCTAATGCGAGCGGCGGAGAGGGTGGGGAATGGGGGAAATAGCTAGGGCACGACAGGGTTAGTGGATAAGAAGAGAAATAGCTAGGGCACGACATGGCGAGTGTGGGAATTTTGGGCCGTCGAGTTGGGCCGTAGCCTATGCGCTTTTGAAATTAATAAAACACTGCAGCTAAAAAAAATTGTTGGGCCGTGGAGTTTGTTGGGCCGTGGCCTATGCGCGTTTGAAACACTGCAGCTAAAAAAATTCCTTCTAGAAGGCATGATCGGGCTGGCCAATCAGAGCGCAGAACTGGGAGTGGCGCGGATCGGGGTGGTTTCCTTCTAGAAGGCATGATCGGACGGACAGGGTTAATTAACAGAAGCTTCATATGATTTTGTGTGGGTTGACCAACTAATTCAGAAAAATTAAAAAAATCACAGAACCTTCATTTTGGTGGGACTTAGAATGATCCAGGCTTATTTTTTCATTTTCATGTTTAAAACTTGTTTAAATGTTGGTTTGACTTCAGTTTGGCCGAATTTGAAATAATTGTAAAATATTCAAAAAACATCAAAAAAAATGAAATTCCAGTGCACATGGTTTTTATATATAGAGTAGATGTGTAGGATAGTTATTTGGCTGATTTAGAGAAGGTCAAAAAAATATTGCTTAGAAATGGAGCCGTTTACACTACCTTTAGAGCTCTTTTGAACTCTCATGTGTGAAGAGAGGTGGTTTGCGATTTGTAACATGAAATTGTCCAAAACCTCACCAAATCTTCATTTTGGTGCGACTAAGAATGATACAGGCTTAGTTTTCCATTTTGGTGTCTAAAACTTGTTTAAATGCTGATTTGGCTTGAATTTGGCCGAATTTGAAATATTCATGAAATATTCAAAAAACATAAAAAAAAATACAAATCCAGTGCACATGGTCTTATTTTGTCATGTACTAACATCTCAAACTGATAAATAAGGTCTAGACACATATTAAACAAGAAATGATTCAATATGGTGTGAAATCACACATCTCAAACTATGAACTCCATATGTGAAGAGAGGTGGTTTGAGATTTGCAACATGAAATTGTCCAAAACCTCACCAAAGATTCATTTTGGTGTGACTAAGAATGATCCAGTCTTATTTTTCCATTTTGGTGTCTAAAACTTGTTTAAATGCTGATTTGACTTGAGTTTCGCCGAATTTGAAATATTCATGAAATATTCCAAAAACATCGAAAAAATGCAAATCCAGTGCACATGGTCTTATTTTGTCATGTACTAACATCTCCAACTGATAAATAAGGTCTAGACACATATTAAACAAGAAATGCTTCAATATGGTGTGAAATCACACATCTCAAACTATGAACTCTATGTGTGAAGAGAGGTGGTTTGAGATTTGCAACATGAAATTGTTCAAAACCTCACCAAAACTTCATTTTGGTGTGACTAAGAATGATCCAGACTTATTTTTCCATTTTGGTGTCTAAAACTTGTTTAAATGCTAATTTGGCTTGAGTTTGGCTGAATTTGAAATATTCATGAAATATTCAAAAAAAAATCAAAAAAATGCAAATCCAGTGCACATGGTCTTATTTTGTCATGTACTAACATCTCCAACTGATAAACAAGGTTGTAACACCCCGGCCCACCCCCGGGCTAGGCCTGTCACCCCTGACAGCTCTCTAGACTGGCCCCACAAATCAACACCGGTCTTTTCTGCGCACTTTGTCCTCACTCATGCGCACCCGGGAAGTACTTCCCGGTCGGTCACCCATCCTTGGGAGTGCTCCGGGCCAAGCACGCTTAACCTCGGAGTTCCGTCCAGATGAGATTCCGGAAAAGAAGTTGCAACTTGTTGATATGAGTATTCTATCAATCATGTTAATCCTTGAGCCAGGATCTCACATCCTGCCCCCCCTTAAAAGACCGACGCCCTCGTCGGTCAGCCCCCAGTCCAGGAACTTCCCCTCTTGGTACACGTCTGTGCGCCCAGTGCCGGCACATGCTCCACATGTCCGCGCCCCTGACCCGCACACGCCCATGTTGCCGCGAGGGTTGGCTCTGATACCAACTTGTGGCGCCCCGACCCGACTGTTATATAGTGATGTTGTGTGTTACCGGTTGAGTGATACAACCGGAGGTTACGGGTTTACCAATCCCCGGCCAAAACCTTTGGCAGGCGTTGCTCGGAATGGATCATCGGCAACGCAACGCCCCGATTGATGCCTTAACACAGGCACAACTATCAAAGCATAATAGAGAGATCAAGACTTGTGGAACAACTGGCACATCACAGACTCTACGACACAAATCATTATAGTTCAACTCTTATAATAGAGAAAGATAGCAAATTACAACCAGAGGTCACAGACCAACAGTACAACATGCGGAAGCGAATTAGGTTGTTCTAACAGCAAGATCCAAATTATGGCCTAAGAGGCCTACAATAAACATCCAGCGCCAGCTGTCCCGGGATGTCCCAAGCTGCCACCTGGGAACCCCAGATTACTTGTCGACGTCCACAAAGAACCCACCTTTGAGGTCGGTGAAGCTCTCCTCTGAAACAAAACAAACGACGTTGAGTTCGACGAACTCGCAAGATTATATATAGAGCTTTAGCTCGATGAGGCTCTCAAAGTTTGATGGCTGTTTTGCATAAAACTGGTTTTATTTATGAAAACATAACTCCATGGCATCGACTAATCAGAGTATTTTCAAAAGGGTAAGAAGTAACTCTTTTCTTCTAATCACCCTTCTCATCATCAACCACCATTTACCACTGTACCTGTTCTACAGAGGCACCTCCCCGAATCACCCTCGAGGGAGCTAACCTTGCATTCGTGAGTAGTACCTTTAGTACTCAGTTTTTAATCATTCCGTTCAAGTTTTCTATGATCTCTGAATCCGTCACCAAGTCGTCCATAACCGTGGACACGGCTTTTCGAAAAGATTTACCCTGCAGGGGTGTACAATGTTTACCACGCGTACCGTCCGGCCCATCGCCTGCGCATTAGCTCTCTTCCATGGAAAGCCGGCTGGGTGGGAGCGGTGTCGACTTCTCGCTCGTTTGAGACTTTCCAGGATCATCAGTGGCGGTAGGGCAAACTCAGTGCCTCCAACACCCTGCCCCGCGGCCACTTATTTTCCTAATACCACCATCCTCATCCCATTCTCAACCACCATCATCACGCACGCGCAAATGGAAGCTCGAACTAGAGGACCCTGACTAGCCTCGCCCGAGTTATTTAGTCTATGAGGGTTCCTGCAATTGCATAGGCCTCACGCATGGGTGCACGCTCGGTCTTGGCTCGAAGGGGAGAACTCGCACCTAGGCGGCGGGAACAAGACAAAACACCACAACCACCGTGGCCTCTCATCCCCACCTTTAAGCATTTTATTACCTGTCACCACACTTTCTCCACCATCATCCGAACCTTTAAGCACATGTTCCCAACATGATACATCCATCGGACGAATAACATTTAACTAAGCATGGCTAAGCATCAACATTGCATAGTTAAGTATCTCATGCCAACAATACAAACCTATGGATAATAGGAGGGAAACAGGTAATGGCATCGGAAACTTAATGCAACTATAGGATACTCTAATCCAATAAAGGTGACATTTGGAACCGCATGCAATATTATAGTGGAGAAAATATTTGCGGAAACATAGGATAAGATATGCTCAGAGGGGGATTACGCTTGCCGTGCTCAACGTGCTGGTAGTAGGGATCGTCGGGGTATTGCGGTGTAACCCCGGCTGCTTGATCTATTGAATCATAACACACGGGAAGAACAATCAATCACCACACATGCTTTAACAATTGCAATGCGCAAACACATGATGGCATGACATTTTAAATGTACTGAACTTATTATAAGCTATCTAGCAATTTTAAAGGGGGTACGGCGATAACAAATTACTTCAACAAGATAGGAGAACACACCATATTTAACTTAATGTTTCTCCTAGCTTCTACAAAGTGCAGTCCTTTAACGGTGATCAAATATGCATGATATTTATGCTAAGGAGTAGTTCACATTTTTCTGGACATTTTGGTCTATCAAACACCTTTTTCTGATGCACCGATAAAAAGTTATTACCTTTATAAATTTCCTCTTTTAAACATGTGTTTTTAATTAAGTTATTTTCAGCAACAAAACATTTAATTTACCCAACTCGAAAGAGGGGGGTGGAACCGGAAGAATCATCGGAGTTCGTGGGTAGGCTCGGCGGAGAAGGAGGCGGACGGGAGCGGCGAAAATCGCCCGGCGAAGAGGCGGCGGTGCTCGGACGGCCGCGCGGGAAAACGGAGATGGCGGCGTCGATTCACGGCCTCCCGCCTCGATTCCTCGGGCGGAGAAGGAGCAGGGGACGCGGCGGAGGTGCTGGTGCTCGTCGATTTGCTCCTCGCGTCCTGGAGCGGTGGCGTTGCGCAGCGACGACCTCGGCTAGGTCACGGCCATGGCGGAGAGCGAGGGAGCGAGGAAACAGGGGCAAGCAACGGGGGAGAGAGCAGAGCGGCCTCGTGGAGCTTGCTCTCCTTGCAGTGAGGGCAGAGAGGGGGCCAGGCGCGTGCTGTGCGAGCGCGGCACGGCGAAAAAACCCCTGGAATAATTGTTTCCATCACCACTAAGTCCTTTTGTTCCTTTTCTTTTATTTCCAGTAGGTTTAGAGATTTAATTGAGGCCTCTAAACTATCTGAAAAATTATGATAAAATTTAGGTAGCCTCCCCACATCAAGATGAAGCTTCCCTAATTTTTCCATATTATTTGAAACTCATTTGGTAGGAAAATAAATTAGGAATTGCTCACCGGCAATGCTGAGTTTCCTCCATTTATTTTATTTTACAAATCAAAATAGTTGGAGAAATTATCTTTGGAGCCTTTGGAACTTCCTTGACAAATATACTAGATGTCGAAGTATTTGTGTTTTGTAAGCTTGAATGCCTTCATGGTTTTGAGATTTTGTTAAAGCAAAATTTGGCAATTTGGTGTCTCAAGGTTGTCAAACCCATTTGTGTGTTGTTTAGCATCTTAATATGGATGCCATGATGTAATGGAACACAAAAGCGAAAATTTTACTCAGGTTTTTTGGTTCTCAAACTTTGGGGCTGTTACAAAGGTCTAGACACATATTAAACAAGAAATGCTTCAATATGGTGTGAAATCATACATCTCAAACTATGAACTCTATGTGTGAAGAGAGGTGGTTTGAGATTTGCAACATGAAATTGTCCAAAACCTCAACAAACTTCATTTTGGTGTGACTAAGAATGATCCAGGCTTAGTTTTCCATTTTGGTGTCTAAAACTTGTTTAAATGCTGATTTGGATTGAGTTTGGCCGAATTTGAAATATTCAAAAAACATAAAAAAAAATGCAAATCCAATGCACATGGTCTTATTTTGTCATGTACTAACATCTCCAACTGATAAATAAGGTCTAGACACATATTAAACAAGAAATTCTTCAATATGGTGTGAAATCACACATCTCAAACTATGAACTTTATAGTTTGAGTTGTGAGATTTCATACCAGTGTGAAGCATTTCTTGTTTAATATGAAATCATTGCAACATCCATGCCTAGCACAAATAACATGTACATTTCAATTTTGGTTCAAAGTTGAATTCAAATATTCATAAATTAGAACAAAAGAATCAAAATATATAAAAAAATTCAAAAATTCAAAAAAATTGTCACAGGGCAGCATCTCAATGGTTGGGACAACTCATTATTATCGAATCGATAATAATAAGATGCCCGAGCCACAAAGCTACTGGACATGACATATAATGTGCAACACCTAAATTGCGAGTAAGTGGACTCGAACTTAGGTGGGCAAAGGGAGCATCAACCCTTTGCCACTAGGCTATGCCTCTGTTTGCGAAAAATCTACCACCATCTGGAGGTAATAGTTACAAATGTTTACATTTTGGTAACACTAGCAACACTAGCAACACTAGCAATATTTAAATTTTGGTAAGTTAAATAAAAAATTAAATCATTTTGTCTATAGATGACATAAGCCTCTACCTAGTTGACAATGTTTCAACTCTTTCAACTCGTTTTCAGTCCGATGGCGTGCGAATGCCACAATCGGGCGTGCCCAGAGCGCGCTCCCAAAGGTGTTCGACAGTGTGCATGCCATAATCTAACGGCGTGCGAATGCCACAAAGAACACTAAAACAAGGAAGACAATAATTTACATTTTATTTACAAGGTTTCACCTACAAAAACTAGGTTTCACCTACCGGAACGTGCCACGGCACGTCCAGAGCACGTCCAGGGCACGTCCACAGCACGCCTCCAGGTGTTCGACGTAGTGCTTACATTGCCATTTCGCAAAAGAACTACCACCACACGCTCCCAGCGCTGGGCAAACACTGCCTGAAATGGTTTCAGGCACCTAACAAAATTCACTAGACTAGTTATCTACATAATGCAGCACGATCTTTCCTCCGCCATGGCTCTGCAGCACAATCTTCCCTCCGCCATGGCTCTGCAGCACAATCTTCAAGCTCGATTTCATCTCGCAGAGGATTTCGGAGCAGACCAATATGTCCGCCGCCATCCCGACAACTAGGCTGAAAGCCTCTAGGCTCAACGCGGCATCGAAGTCCAGGCTCGGGGTTGAGCTTGCTGAACTGCTGCTCGATGAGCTCCCGCCCTAGCTGCTCTCGTCGCCCGCAGCACCGCCCGAGCTGCTGTCGTCGAACGCAGCAATTTTGCGCATCAAGGCAAACTTCTGCCTCGTCATCGGCGGCGAATCACCGCCGAGCGGAAAACCCTTGGAGCCGTAGTAGCCGTGACGCTTCCACGCCTGCTTCAGTACCTGCTGGACTGAAATTCGGTAGGGTCGCTTGCCGTCGAGATAGATGGAGCCCCTCGCCGCTGCACGAGACACAAATCGGGCCGCCGGTCGCCTCTGCGACCGTGTACCCGCACCACCCCATCCTCCATCCTCCCTTGCCGCTCCGTCGACGCACCACCCCAAGCCTTGCGTCGCCGCCAGCTTGCTCGACTCCGGGTGCCGCCGCTGGACTCGCGCGGCCGCTCTTCCCTCCGCCGCAGGACTCGCCGCCAGCTTGCTCGACTCCATTGCCGGCGCTCCAGTCGCCCGCCCCCTCGCCACAGCTTTACTCGCCCGCTTCATTGCCGCAGCTCGAATCACCCGCCTCTTTGCCACAGCTCGAGTCGCCCGCTCCATTGCCACTGACTCGCCGTCGCCAGGAAAATTTGCCCCAGCCCGGAGAAACCGAGACGACGGGACAGAGTGAGGAGTGAGCTCCGCGGGACGCCGGCGCGTGGCAGGGACGGTTCCCCCACGAACAGAGGCCGGTTTTGCTGACGCATGGGTCCCACTCGAGAAAAACTACTCCCTGTACCGGTCAAACCTGGGTTACAGCGTGGGGAACATGACTTGACGGCCATGTCGCCGCAGAGCAATTACTGCTCGAAAAGATGCCGCATGTGAGATATTATTCAGAAATATGTCGCTGCAGAGCCAATTCCTCAGAAAGATGTAGTACCTGAGCTATTCGCCCACACGAGACAAGGGTGATCAGAGCACCCCATAATTCTCTTCCAAACTCTATCATGAAGAAAATTGAAAGAGGCCGTAGGACCACGACCAAATCCAGCATCACAATGGACTCTCAATGAACCCCCATTTTCTCCATGACCACTCCAGCATCACAATGGGAACACATGAATATAGATGATTTATCCTTATTATTTTTCTGACCCAACCCATTGCAACATAGTTGGAGAGTATCATTCAGAGCAAAGACACTACGATCATTCCGATCATCACTCCTTGCAAATAAAATACTATCATGAGCAAAAAGAAGATTGGAGATGGGAGACCCCCTGTCGACCATTTTCTCTACTGTGGACTGCAATAAGATTTTTCTGCATTCAATTAGAGACTGATGCTTTCTTTATTAATAAGTCTCTGACCAAATCCGGATTGAGCTACTGAAATCTTCCGTTAATCTGAAGGAACTGCTTAAAAGTATTGCATATCTTAATAACGGAATAACTGTACTTGTCGTCATTCATTTGCTGCCATCTATTGATCTGCTTTGTGAATATTATTCAGTTAATTTGTTTTTCACCATCTCATAGTGACATGAATAGCAATCATGTATAGTATGTATGGCAGACTAGTGTGTAGTACTTAAATCTATGGCAGAAGCGTTCATAATTATAACTGTCTCTAAAAGGAATTCATGATCAAGATAGCTTGGTGTTAATTAAGTTTCTTCTGAATTGCAGGTTCCCAAAAGCATATTTTACATGCCATAAAATATGTGCGCCAACTTTACTACATGTCCCTCTGAGGTTGTCTCTGTTCTTGGAGTTTTTCCAACTTGATGCCTCAGAAATCTCTGATAACAGTGATGTGCATCAAACTGATAGTTCCGATTTAACTCACTCATCTGATGTTCAAAATCAAATATCAAATGGAGAGATGAAAACTATCATAACAAAACTAACAGAAAAGGAACAAGAGTGCTTCTTGGCATGCTAAAGTTGGTGATTGAAATGATTGAGACCAGGGACGACCTCAAACACAAAGGTACTGCTCTTATAGTGTGGTGTCCTGTTTTCAGTTTTCTACCATCTTTGCGACCTTATTTTCTTGATTTATATCATGTTTGCATCACAATCCTGAAGTGGAAGGCTTGCAATATTTTATTTTATCGTTCAGACATGATGCTATATTTCCATTTCATGGCTCTTGTAGAGTTTTGTTTGAACAGATATGCTGGTCTTATTTATTCCGTTATATGTATAAGTGAATTATATGCATGCCTGCCAGCTGAGTCGTCAACACTGAAAAACTTGTGCTCCCTGGTTCTATGGATTGTCACAAGCATAAAAGAGTTGAAGGATTCTGGCCGTATTGGACTTGTCCTCGAGATAGGAGTACTATCTTCGGACAAGAACGCGGCCCCTCGTTTCTGTCTTGCAAAACTTCTGCAGAAGTTCCTGAGTTTGTCCGTTATAGGTGAAAGATACAGTGCAGATGCAGCACTACTGCTGATTGAGATGGCAGGCAATAATAACAGGAAGGAGAAATTGATGAAGCTTCCTATGTTGTCCGTCTAGAAGTCACCAAAAGATCGTACCCTCATTGAATCCAGAATCATGATCAATGGGCACAAATCAGTTGAAAGCAGAACGGAGAAGCGGGAAATGTTCAAGTCGCAATTGAGGAAACCCGATAATGCGTGTTTAATAGAAATTGGCACTGAGGGAACTATTGACACAAGCTTGCCAGAGAAACGTAATAGGTGGTCTATAGCGAAGTGCTGGACCTCCTCAGGGCCGGGCCGGCTAAATTCAGGGCCCTGTGCGAAAATCTAAACCGAGGCCCTAACTTACACAAAAATTTGAGCTAATGAATAATTGTAATGTATATGACAGAAAATTTAGGTAACTATTGAATATATTGAGAATCATACCTATATAACTTGAAGTTGCATAACATTTATTTGAACATCATTATTCTTGTTGTGTTCTTTGAGATGAACTCTTCAATCATATTCTCATAATCAATCTTCCCCAACAGTTCACCCTCAAGCGCTATTGTGGCCAAATCATTGAGTCTTTCTTGTGTCATTGTAGTACGCATATAGGATTTCAATAGCTTCAACTTAGAAAAGCTTCGTTCCGCCGATGCAACCGTCACGGGAATGGTCAACAAAACTCTATATGCAATACTTGCATTGGGAAAACAATCATGCCGCTTTATAAACTTCAAAACTTCAACAGGCCCAATATTTTCGTTTGGCATGAACTTTTGGAGAAACTTCAGCTCAACAAATAGATCATTGGCATCAATATCAGATTTATCATCCTTTTTAAGGGCAGCCTCAAGATGATCACAAGAAGATTTCAGACTATCACAATCCAATGAACGCAATGTTTCTGAGGTAAATAAGAAACCAAAAAATTTCTGGTAACCCTGATATTGGTCAAACCTTCTTGTGAGTAATGAAATAGCTTGATCAACAAGAGGTATAAAATAGCTGATTCGAAATAATTCTTCTGCAGACTGTTTGGCAATATTTGTTTCATCTGGGTTCTCATCAAACTGTCTCTTTCTTTTAATTACTCTCCTTGTACGAAATGTTGTACCAATATCCATCTCAATTGCAATTCCTTTGGCTATCTCCAATGCTTCTAAGAAACCAGTTTCCCTGTACGCCTTGAAGAAAGATATAAGCCCTTGCACTTTCTCAATAGCAACATCGATAAGCATATCCTTTGTTTGCAATTTTTTGCTTACTAAATTAACAGCAAACAATACCTCAAACCAAATGACAATTGCCACTATAAATTCGTACTCTCCAAGTTCATTTGTTGCCAAGCCTAGAGCCTCACTGCTTGTCTTTGGATCACTATCACTTTCGGATACCTGAAATTAAAAGAAAGATCATAAATATTATAGCCAAAGCGTAATGGAATTACATCATTATAAATATGAACGTATTGGTTACCTGAAGTAGAGCCTCCCGAATGTCTGAACATTGAAATCTAATAGCTTTAACACTTTCCACACGACTCTCCCAACGTGTAGCTGACACAGACTTGAGTGTCCATCCTGATCCTGATATGTTATCTAACAAAATTTGCCACTTCTTAGTAGAATTAGCAAAAGTTGTATAGATGCGTTGGATGATTCCAAAGAAGTCTTTCGCTCTACCATCTGTCTTGGCCATATCACAAAGTGTTAAATTAAGACTATGGCAACCACACGCAGAATAGAAAGTTCTAGGATTCACATCCAAAAGTTTCTTCTGTACCCCTTGATGCTTTCCTTTCATATTGGGCCCATTATCATAACCTTGTCCTCTAACATCATTTATATCAAGACCAAGAAGCTTTAGCTCATTCTCTAGCACATCAAAAAGTCCTTGCCCAGTCGTATCATTTACATGTATAAATCCTATAAAGGATTCTTCTATGCAAACACTTGAAGATGAATCCACATATCTTATAATTAAAGACATTTGCTCTTGGTGACTTGCATTAGGGGTACAATCAAGTATGACAGAGAAATACTTTGAACTCTTTATTTTCTTAAGAATTTCGGACCAAATAGCAGAAGCAAGCAAGTGCAGCAGTTCATTCTGAATCTTATGATCAAGATAATGAGCATGAGTTTCATCATTTGTAATACAACGAACATGCTCCTGAATAACAGGGTCAAATTCAGCCAACATCTCTACCAAACCCAAGAAATTACCATTACTATCTTCATACAGCTTGCCATTACTACCACGGAATGCTAGATTATGCTTGGCAAGAAATGTTACAATGCAAACAATTCTGAATAATACCTTTCTCCAATGGTCCTTCTCTTTCTCAAGTTGTCATTGAGCAACTTTGTCAATAGTTTGATGTTTTTCCAATCTACTACGCAACTCGTACCAATGAGCCATACACGAAACATGATCTGCACTTGTCTCATGATATTGTAGCTTGTTTTTCATATGTGACCAATCATTAGAGCCCTCATTTGCCAAATGACCTTTCCGATGACCTTTTGTAAATAATTTACAACCAAAGCAAAAGACTTTCTCAAGTTCCTTAGAATAGGCAAGCCAATCCCTATCACAATGCTCCCCATTTGATAGAGATCTAGTATAGAACTTTGCAATAAACCTTTTATGCCATGTATCTTTGGGACCTTTCTTAATTGATAAATCTCTTCTTGGACCCTTTAGTGCTAAAATATCAATCTGTTTAGAGTCAAGAGAATCCCAGTTTCTTGGATCAAATATATCAGACCGGAAAGAATCATCAAAATCCGCACCAGGTGAATTATTGAAGTTAACATCATTAGAATCTTCCTCTACCTCAATATTATCTGTTTGGCCATCTCTAGAATGATTGTAAGGAACAATTGCAACTGCAAGGGCGCAAGGATCAACAGACTGATTACCGGATGACGCTTGTGATGATTCTTTTCTAATAAACTTGTCCATAGCACCTTTTTGAGATTTAATGAAATTTTCTTACTTTTCTTTTCTCTTACGCTTTTGGAAACCGGACTCATGTTTCCCCATGATGAATCAAACCTGTATGATTGAAACACAAGATTGTAAAATTTAAGTGAGATTAGATATGGATCATACGAGCAGAAATTGAGGAATCTACAAACCTGGTGCGTCGTTGGGCGAGGTCGCGTTGGCGAGAGGGACTAGGAGCTTGGGACCAAGGCGGCAAGGTGCATCGCTGAGAGGGAGCCGGCCGCCGGGATCAAGGCGTGTCGGCGAGAGGGGCTGGGAGCCTGGCGTCGTTAGCGTCTGACGGCTTGCCCGTCGCTTCGCTTTCCCGAGTTTGAGTACTGGAAGGAATCGATCCAATCGATCAGAATCTGATACGGCCACGCGAGGCCAACGTCACAGCGGCCAGCGGCAGCAGGCCTTATGGGCTGATACTTGGGCCAACTTTTGCTAAACAACTATATATAGGTAAAAAAAAATCTGGGGCCCCTAAATTTCATGGGCCCTGTGCGGGCTGCACCAGTTAGAACCATTGTGGGCCCGGCCCTGGACCTCCTGTCCATTAGGCATGATACCTTGTTCATATAGTTCAACTGCTGTTCTTCCTTCCCTCGATGTCATTGATCATGAACTGAAGGATGAGATAGCATGACATGGAAAATATGACTGTTATTTGCACCCGGAGAAGCAGCTGGATAATGAGGGCATCTATTATATATTAAAAGTAAATTATGGGTTAACCATAAATTAGAGAAATACGCTAGAAATTACCACAATAATTAGAAATATCTGACCGTTTATTTGATAGACTGAAAATATATAACCGTTAACCATCAAAAAGAAAATATATAACCGTTAGATTATACATAAGTCTTCCGCAAAAAAAAACAGAAACAAAAATTACCCACCGTTGCCATTATAATAAAAAACGTTTCATGTTTTTTCCATTAAACTAGGTTTTACATCCATGCCATATGAGATAAGAAGAGCTCATTGCGCCGCCGACCGCCGGCCACGCACGGCGCTCACGCAGCTCGCCAGATCTTTAAGGTTGAGACAGCCAAGAAATAGGTACGATCGATCTCCAAGGTTTCCACGTACTTTCAATTGAGGGAGAAACCATCCGCTTGGTGTAGTTATGGGAAGATCAATTAATGGAGAGGAGGAGCCAGTACCGATCAAGACAACACGCACCAATTCAGATTAGGGTAGATCGGTAAGCTTGATAAAAGCTTCTGACGCCTTGCATGCATAGACCCTGATTCGTTTCAATCCCATCGTTTCCAGCAATGATTCAGCTGCAGCTACTAAAACGATCGTGGATTGAGAGAGGCAACTAAGAATAGAGACACTGCTCCTGCTCCCAGGCGGCGGCCAACGGCAAGTATGCGGCGCTGGCCAGCGAACCATGCTCTGAGGTTACCCAGTTCACGTTCCAGCGAAACATGCTCTGATTGGTAAGGCTGCTATTTGCATGCACCATGCAAGATGGATTAAAAAATTGCCTCATGCGCACAACCTAACAGCCAATGCCATGCGAGATTGCGAGGTAATAGCTCCTGAGCATTTTTTTTTACTGCGTTACACATCCTTCAACCAGCTGTACAGATTTTTACCAGCTATTTTAGCATATATTTGACGGTATGTAGGTTGCAAGTTCCTTCCGGCATCGAGTATCTGCAGCAGGTCAATCAAACAAATAAACTCACTCTGAATTACACTAGCTCGGTGCAGTAGGTACTCTGGATAGTGCATAGCATGGGATTGCGGAAGAAGGAACCGACGATATCAAATCTGGCGACCCGGGTCAGTTGGCAGACTCAAATACGCAAATCCTCTCATAACCAGGGCACAATTTTTTAGCATTACCTGGCAATCCATCGTCTTCTGATTGGTTTCTACTTACAGATCGGTTGACGATTGAACACAGCAATTGTAGTGATATCAACCTTTTTTTAGAGATTCCATGCATGGATATGATTTGTGCTACAAATGATTTATGGTAGTACTCATGCATGGCCATCCCCCTTTTTTCTACAAAGTTATGTCCAAGTCTGCATAATAAATTCGCAGGGATACAGAAAATAGAGAAACAAAGCAACATGTTAGAATGGAGCAAGCTCATGCAACTCAATAGAGCATTCATGTGAGAGAACCATTTTATGTTGATCCCCAGGTGTATTACACATATCTCGGTGGATGCATGTAATTTTTTTTGTAACCAACTATGTGCATGTAAGTCACAGCCTGGAGCATCTCGAAAGTCCTAAAGGCGGTGATTAATCATCTCATATTCCACAAGATAAAATTGGGCCGCTATATGAATTTTTATATTATTAAATCAAGTAAATTTCACATGGTGAAGATACAAAAAAGGTATGTTCTCTACTGAGCTGTCACAATGTTATGTCGCATAGAGCTGTTGTGGCTTCATTGTGTCGGGCTTTCAAATAAAATTGTTTTATGCAATGCATGATGAATAAACAAATGTTTTGCATGCACAGATTTGAAAAACGATATTCGTGGATAATGAATTTTTTTATAGAAATACAAGATTTGCAATACTTTTGCGGACACATATATCTCAGACCGATTACATGGACTATGTTAAATCTAAGTGTCTTAGTTATAGAAGTTAATGTCTATGATAAAAAGTGAAACATGTTAGTTTGTCGATGCCACTTATCAAAATAAAAGATGCGTTAATTTTTGGCAGCAACTCAGGAGAGGGGTACTTTGTATTCGAATATTGGACATCTTATGTTGTTGCTGAGTTGACGTTTTGTTATGAAACTACATGACGACTTGATATAAAACAATCATGGTGTACTGGAGAAGTGCACATGGCACTGGAGATTGATTTTTCGTTGATTAGTATTCCATGGTTGTTATATTGATATATATTCAGCATGTTTCACATCAGTACGTCCAGGTATTGCCAACTCTACCTCCCTGAGGGTCTTGAAGAAACCATAAAGCAACTTCCTCGACCAGAGAGTTCAAGTCTGTATATAACTTTAGCACTGCCACTGACATGGTCATTTAGATTTAGCACACAACTTTTCTTGATATCCCTGTTTGGGTTGATAATACTAATGTTCGACAGATATTGTATAATGTTTTCTGTAGGCCCGAAAATAAGAGGGATCACCTTTGGCCACATGAAGAAATATTTTAGTACTGTACAAGTATGCATGCACATGATCTTTTACTGCATGGAGCGTTCGGACACTAAACAAAACGAATCAGGTAACTATGTTGTACTATAGTTATTAGTTCGGTGTAATTTTATGTCAAATCAATATAATATTTTATGTGGCTAATGAAACTATTGTATATTAAACAAGAATGGAAATTTCTTAATAGCTGATAAGCTATCAATGGACATAAATGTGTTCTAACATTCAATATATGTTTGTGAAAGACTTGCACGAGTCGTTTTGTGGGTTCTTTAGCAGGTATGCTTGCTACTGATGGTTCCTATTCGACTCCCGAGGCATGTTTTCTGAGGACACGGGCGAACATATTTGCACACTTTTTTTATATAGTCATATGTGTTTGATTTCCTTTCTCTGGCTATTGCATTTGGAAATGCCCCATAGAATAAATAATACTCCTACAAATTTAAAACAAGCCAATTCTTATGGGAAAGAAAGGGATACTAGAAAAAAGATCATTGGTTTTACATGGTTTGTAACATAATGGATTATATGGTTACTACTAATATGGAATATTCACAAATTAAATTTCAAGAAGATTCCCGAACATATATTGATTACCCCTTCCAATATTCAAAGAAACAACTTTTAAAGGACACGTGCGTTGGAATTGATTTATATGATACTTGTTGCTACTTCCCCATGTTCATCTCCTCCGCGTAGCGCCGACCGGCGGATTGTCAATCTGGCAATCCAATCGGCATTTTGGCAGGAATCAGTCGCTGTTTTTTTTTACAACGGAGCATAGTTTTATCCGAGGTGAGCTGCACTGCGAATCCCTAAATAAATTAGCAATTCTATCAATACTCAAATATATAAAGTACCCATTTTTAATTTTGGCACAGACTCTCAGATTTTGCCGGTCCAACCCTTGATAGTTGTACATGAAAGTCATGGTGAACTGCTAGAAAGACAACTACACTTGCTGCTCGAATTCCAGATGCATCATATTCCCATATCCAGCTAGCTGATGGATACCGGTGAAACTTCCCTCTTCACTTGCTGATCCAATTCTAACATCGAGCTCCACTCTTCACGTTCCTCGCTCAATTATCCTCTTTGTCTCATGCTTGTTCTTACTATTTCACTCTTAATAAGATCGACGCTGAGAAGGAAATTTATATCCATATGGTTCGGTGTGCTAGGTAACTCAGGCTCCAGTGGATCAACCACTATTAAGTAATAGTCAGCTTTTTTTCGAAATGGAGATGCCCCAGCCTCTGCATCAATAGATGCATACGGCTCTTTATTAATTTATTAAGTAATAGTCAGCTACTTCAACATTTGAGAGTACACTAGTGAGTACACCTTATCTCACACACTTCCCTTGGCAGGGCAGGACTCGTACAGGCTTTTCCATGTTCTGTTCCTTAAACTCATCGTGGAGTGTTCCTTAAACTGCCAAATCAATTTATCAAACTTTTGTTGTGTTCCAATCCTTTTGGCCTTTTCCTAATTCCGGCGTGAGCAAGACTATGGTTACTGGTTGTCAGATCATTAATTCATCGTTCATTCGTCTGGTGCGTTCCGATCTACCCAAATGTACATCGATCTATAAGCAGGGTTTCGGTTACCGGCCGAAATACCGCGGTAACCGGATTTACCGGCCACCCCCGGTAATTGCGTATACCGGGAGAAAAATCCCGGAATATTCAAATTTGGACCGAATTCGTGCTCCCAAAATTTAATTTTTTTTTCAATGTTTTATGTTTGAATCCTAAATTCTTGCCGGAAATATAGGCCGGTTACCGGAAATACCGGCCCCCTCCGGGATTTTTTTAAAACGGTAACCAAAACCTTGTCTATAAGTACTCGGGGACATGCATGCATAGCTAGCTAACTATTTCCCTGGCTTGCTTCACCCCGTCACACATGTATAATACTGCCTCTGTTCCAAATTATATAAAATGTTTTATCATTTTTTCAATCACACTATGTGGATGCGCTTCAAGGTGTATGTTCAGTTATTTCAGTATGCATGTAGTTCACATTGGAATATCCGAAACATGTTATAATTAATTTGAAATAGAGGAGTAGCTCGCAAATAATCACAAGCTAGCAAGATGGTTACCTTCTCTTACTTGGTTTGTAGTTTCTACAGCCATCTGAGTCTTCTGAGATGCAACCTCACATTGTTTTGAAGTTAAGTAAAGTAGCATGGTGGCGAAATGCGATGGTACCATGTTTGGTATGTCAAAAATGTAAAAAGAAAAATACTACTGACTATACACTAAACAAAAAGACCACCTCTGTCTGCAGGGTGGGCGCAGTCCCTAAGAGCACATCATCGCTGAATGTTTTTTGAGTCAATTATTTTTTTTAAGCATTGGGCTTTGCAAAGCTTCCTCACAGGGGGTTAGGTGAACTTACAGCCCAAGTCTAAAGTATATCTTTGTGCTATGTCGCATGACGCCTGGCTGGCAGTGGGATGATCAAGGGACGCGATGCAGTGAGGCACTATATGCCTGTCTCTATGCTCCAAAGGTACCAAGGCACACGTAAAACCGAGAAATTGATACACGCTCATCAAACGTCTCCTGTAAGTGCAAATTCCATTTCCCTTTTCTCGGTGCGGCGGTATAAATAAATTGGCGACCACTGTGTTAGATATTTGCATGTGTGAGTGTGAACCTTTTCTTCTAAAAGGAATGTGTGTCGGAAATATCCCGGTGTCGACAACAAAGCAACAATTACAGGAACCTGATGTACTGCGACCTTTTTGGAAATGGACAACACAACAGCGCCACGTCTCTGCCCTAGCTGTTGGTAGAGCACCACCATTTCCATGTCTACTTCTCCTTTAAGAAAATGTCTACTTTCCTTGTTCATCGTTTGTGACTTCGTTTTCCTTCACCTTTTTCTTCATCGTTTGTACTCCCTCCGTTCTATTTTAATTGACTTATATTCATCACATGTGGATGTATCTATACATGTAACATGTCTATATACATCCACATTTTGTGGATAGCAAGTCAATTAAATTGGAACGGAGGGAGTAGATCCATGCTGGGGATGCAGATGGAAGGTCCAGCGGATGAGGTGATCTATCAACTGGACACTTATGCAGTTATGCTAATCGATAATCAGCGGCCTGTTCAGCAAATCGGTGAAACACAAAACAAGGGCGAACGGACATTTCAGTTCCAGCGGCCGTCCGGATGTATGTCTAATCCGTGCCCACCTTCTTAGTGGCGGAGCTTGGTAGGAAATATTAAGAGTACCAAGAAGACGATTAAGGGTTTTCTCAAACAAGTTTTATATTTAAGCCTAACAATTAAGAGGTGGCTTAAGAATTTTTAGGGAACCATTCCTCTAGATAAAAAGAATCTCGCTATCGTGTCGTTCCTGGACGACACATGGCGCCCCACCCAATCTCCTATGGCCAACGATCTCCTTTTCTCTCGCCGCCGCCGGAAGACACCGTCAGGCAAAGCCCAATGCAATAGAAGGTGGTGACGGGTCTCCCGGTGGTTTCGTGGCACTCATTGAGCGGCAGCTGCGTTGTAGGGTTCCCGCAGAGGTGTGAGGCCAGGTAGCATAGCTATAGCAAGGTGTAAAGATGGCGGTGATGCGTGACTCAAATGTGATGTGACGAGGCATTGGTACAACCACTATCAGGCTTTGAACAATGAGGGGGTGCACCGGTGCAAACCCAATTCCACCGCTGGCTACATAGGTCATCCCCGGGCCAAAGGGAACTTTGTAAGATTTTGGCGGTCTCTTTCTGGTTGATCAGCTTCGCATGTGCTGCGGCGAGGTCCTAGCTCGTGGTGGCTAGCTCCTGCTGCTTCTCGACATCATGCTCGTGTGGGCATGGTTAACGGTTATGTGGTGAGGTTTACGTCAGGACCGTACACTTTAGTGGTCATGTTCAAGCTTGTATCTAGTATCTTCTTAAGGCATTGGACTCCCTTCTCCAAGGTGAAAACCCTTGATGTGGCCTTCGGTGGTTGGATTCGTTGACACTTGAACGTTGTTCCCCTTTCTGAACGCATTACTTTTGGACAACCTTTTTCGCAGTCTATGTGATGCTTAGGGCAGTGAAAGATGTTGTTGCTTGTTATAGCTACCGTGTTGCTCATGTTTTTTTCTTTTGTAATTTTTATTAAATCGGTTATGTGCATTCACAAGGTTTCAACTACTCTTGATATTGTGCACTTGAAGAGATTTAGTGTACTTGTAATCATCTTGATATTAATATATTGCCTTTTATTGAAAAGGAGTAGAGAAGGCATGGAACACTAGGGATGTTGGGGATATACTCAACGGGAGTATCTCTGATATGGATAAATCCAGCTTAGCCAGGGTGACCCACGGGTAGCAAGGCAAAGGGCCTGCCGGGAGGCCTAGTAAGTCGAAGCACAAGACGGAGGCGTGGCCGACTAAGGAAAATCCAAGATGAAGTCCCATGAGTTATCTGGCCGAAGGAATAAGGCAGTAACTTAGTCGGATAGGTCTAGTGCTCTATATTCATGCCGGACACAGCTTTCCCTTGTAAGCCTAAGCCCTAGTCAACCGCCTATATAAGCTAGCCCCAAGGGGCGTAGGGCTACGCTCTCAGCCATACACATTGTAACTTGTAACACGGCTATTGCCTTATATTGAGTTATAGTAGCACGTAGGATCTCGCCGTCGAGATCTGAAGCTGGGTAAACTGCCATGTTCAATCTTGTCCCGGATGACATCACCTTTCACCCCCACGATCTACCGTCGGCTAGAGACACCCCCACATCATGTCACCATTGCCGACACAACGACATAGGATGCACGGAAGCTTTGCTACTTATCCTTCCCCATTGTCCCTCGTCTCGCCGCCACCTACCGTCCCGGCGTACTTTCACCCTAGAACTCCCTAGTGCCTTATCATCTATTGGTGTCATATGGGGCACTAGTTATTTTGTTGGGTGCCCCCATGCATTGTTGCCTTTACAACCTCGTCGCCATTGACAGTCAATTCCTCGTCCCCTCTATCATCCCTTCTTATCTTCATTCTCAACTCTCCCCATCCTTCATCACTCATCTCCTTCGTATCGGATGGCTCACCGTGCATTTCACCACTCAATTTCCTCTATCATCCCTTCTTATCTTGTTTGCTCAGTTTGTTGTTTGGTTTTTGTGTATTTGTGTTTGATCTGAAGGTTTATAGATTGTCACACAACCGGTGATGGGATTTCTTGATGTGTTAGCCACACCGCTAGCTTGGCATGTTATTTCCTTTTGTAAGCTGTCCAATCTCCATCTTTGGTGTTGGTTGAATAAATTTTGATCATTTTCATCGTGTATATGCTCGAAGATGGGCATTTCATTGTCTAAAAGAAGTCAAACATTCGTGGTGAAGGTAATTCTCTTGCAAATGTCCAATTAGCAACAACTACAGTATAGTTTCTTATAAAGATTAATTTGTTAATGTTAAGATGACACCAATCACGCTGGCCTGCTAACGAACGAATCAAGTGTGATCGCACAAGGCAGCTGCAAATGGTTGCATCTCCAACTCCCACGCTGATCACGCACGAGAGATAAACAAGTAACACCAATGAGGAATGACGTTGACCAACAGCCGCTAGAGATTGCCTGTTAACCCACTGGGCATTGCGGATCACCGCTAGCTTTATAATAACAAACAAATTGTTCCCACGACACGTACAGCAACAGCAATTAAACTAGACCAAGAAGGAGCAACAGCAACGGGCAATGACAACTGCTCGAATAAATTACAGGCGCTGACGCAGACATCTCTTTCACGCGAAGATCGCACAGAGGCGACACCTTGGTATGCATCCAGTATAAGTATCTCCCTCTCTCGTGCCCATCCCATTCACGCCAGCGGCCCATCATCACCGGTGTAGCTGTCGCCGGCATAATACTGCCCGCATCTCATCCGATCCCACAAAATAGTAGGGACAAAGGCATCCACAACGCCTACATTTCCATTTCGTTCTCATCTCGTCTAATCTCTCGTCCGGTTAATTCCTCGATCCTCTTCTCAGTTCGCCATGACGAAAGGCAAGAACGAGAAAGTGTTCTCTGCTCTCCTGATTGATTCTCTGTGTGTTTCGTTTGGTCATTTGGTCTCATCTCGTTTCTCAATCTTCTTGCTCTGTTTCTCTTTGTCGGCGCGCGCAGATGGGTTCGGCAGGCTGCTGCTGCTCCACGTGGTCGCGCTGTCCACCGCCGGCGTGGTGGCCACTGCCGCCGTGCTGCGCCGCCGCTACCGGAGGAAGATGAAAGAGCTGCCGGCGCCGTCCATGGCGGAAATGCCCAAGGTGGTGATGGGCGAGCATGGCCACGTCGAGCACATTGAGAAGTTCTCCCACTACGTCGGTCAGTCTCGCCATTCCCTCCTCTTCCTGCAGCTTAATTCTATATGTGCGCGCAAGTTTCCATAGTTCAGTTGTTGATTTACACCCTATTTTGATCAAAAAATCCGTCTATTCTATCAATGGCTGGAAGTTTGTTGCTGTTCTTGAATATCTGGCGATGTGCACCCCTGTGGATTTTCGTCCACACAAGGATACTGTTTTGTTGTTTTGTTTGGCCATTTTGGGCCATGATTTTCGTCCACATCCAAATTTCATCTCCCGGTTAACCTTGTGTGCTTGAAATCTCGTATGCTCGATCGATTGATTCCACGTGCTCATAAAAGACAATACTACTACTCCCTCCGTTCATAAAAGGATGTCTCAATCTTTTTTAAATTTGGATGTATCTACACACTAAAGTATGTCTACATACATACAAATCTAGAAAAGATTGAGACATCCTTTTGTGAACGGAGTGAGTAGGAAACAAGATCCAAAAGAAAAGCAACTTCCTCAAAAAAGAGATAAGGCAGTATCCTTCTGATTGGCATGGGCACTGCTTATGGAGGATTAGCATGTAGCCACTGAACTGAAATATCTTCTCCTGACTGACGCCTGCACTGATTTCTCCATCGTAGTACGTCCTTGTAGCACTGCGTAGGAGGATGAAACCGCCATGAGAGGGCACTGAAGAAAGCACACTGTCATAATGGCAATTGAAAAGCTGCGCTGCCAGCATTTTCCGTCAAAAAATAAAAAATAAAAAAATAATAGCAATTGATTAGCTTGCCTGGCTAGTGGCCCCGACTCCTCCAAGCTGACTGGGTCGATAGGGCCCTGTCGGGATCAACTTGTACATGCAACTTGTAACGGGGACGTCAGATCTCCATCGCGTGGACCATGACAGTTTATATTCTATTTTGTCAAACCAAGAAGATAAGAAGAGATGACTTATAAGAAGCACCAAGTCGATGTCATCAGAGCCGGTGTAAATTATTCCTGCTGTAAATATTTTATTTCCAGCTAGCCAACTAATTCATTTCTTACAACGATCGACGCATGCAGCTCGGCAGATGGGTTTCGAGGACATGAACGAGTGCCCCCAGCTGTGCAAGGTGGCCAACAACTACCTGAAGAGGACCAAGAACTGCATGGACGACATCTACGACCTCCTGGCCAACGTCCCCGACGTGGAGTCGCTCTACGTCAAGCTCGTGGAGGAGCTGGACAAGTGCATCCTTGGCTACTTCGCCTTCCACTGGGATCTCTGCACCACCTTCATCAGCCAGGTGTGCTTGATCATTCAGACATATTATCTACTCCTTTCCCTTGGTGGCCAAAGGGTTCTTGATTTGATACCGAATCCAAAAGTCGTGCGCCAAATTATTGCATTTTGGGAGACAAATAGTACAAGCGATATCATTATCTTTGGTTGAATTCGAAGCAAAGTTGACGTGCTATGCACTATGCTCACCCATCGACACATGTGTACATTATGGTCGACCTGCCCTAACTTTGCCGATCAATCACGCTTAATGCATGTGCAGGCCTTGACCGTGGACAGCGCCACCAAAAAGAAGTTGAGGAACTTGGTGCTGGAAGCCACCAGGTAAAAGTCAAACCCAACTGCAACCACATTTTCAAGACGTGTTGTTCTTCCTACTCCCTCCGTTCGAAAAATGATGTCACCAAAATGGATATATCTAGACATATTTTAGTGTTAGATATATTTGTGACAAGCTTTTCCGGGCAGAGGGAGTACCTAGTATGTTTAAATCAGTTTGGAAGTGTAGTGTTTTTCCCCTCTCCATTCACGAGAAAAATACTACACACTAGAAGTAATCATTTATATACAATACACTGGAATACTGGAAGTGCTAACAAGTAATCAAATTATCTTTCACATGAAGTAAGTTCGTGATGTCATGTTTACAGTTAAGCAGAATTAACTATAAGGCACCAAAAAATGCACAATAAACACTTATTGCCTGTGTTTGTTGGTAAAAGAATCTTCATCTGGCCTGATTTATGCTGTACTACACATGGTTTGACCAATTTTTATTGGACCGACACTAAATAATGTATGTCCTAAAAGAATATTATTTTGATTGAGATCTGTCCAAAAGAGATCTTTATAAACGTTTTTTCGATTAATAACTACACACAAAATGGCATACACTTGATGCTAGGTGGTTTCTTAATAGTACGTACTACTATATGAGATTGCTTATGATTTTCCTTCCACTATAGGTCACAAATGGAATCTTCTAGCAACTTCAACTCTTATTAAAAGCATGCATAATGATTAATAACACATCTTCTCTTTCGCATCCCATGTTATACAGATAATTCATAAAACCATATTATATGGAGTAACAAATATTTCTTACTATGTTATATCATGCCAATAATGCTCGCATGCATATAAAATATGTGATTATTACAGTAATGATGATATAATGTGGTGGAAGAATGACTTCTCATACATTCGAGAAAATTATCTTATCTTTCATTTGAAAATCACCTGGTAGTTAAAATAAGGCAATTATCTTCTTTTATCCATCTCCCCACATCATCAAACATCATATTGCTATGATAACTTGAGTATTTTATATGCTCTAATTGGTTTCCATACACATCCGCATTCCACAACATGTTTGACGTATGCATGTGTACTCTTGCCTACTCCCATCATTTATAATTCCACCTTAAAAAAATCTTTGGCTAAAATTGACCCAAAGGTAGATGAAACAACCACTGCGCTAGCCACATCTGGGGAAGGTTCCCTTCTCATTTTTCGCCACATAATCATATAGTGTTAACAATTGTTTCTGCAATTAATGACTCGCAAGACGACAAGTAACCAAGACATTTTTAATTTGTTCGGGGCCGCCTGGATCCCAAAAGTGATTAGAGTATGGCTAGGCGAGATGATGTGCACTGATACACAATAATTGGATCGAAACCTTTTAATAACTCTCAGATCAAAACCGTCCACTAGGCTACGTGTACACATCACGAAATGGGCCAAAGCCAGGTGGATGACAATGAAATTGCAGAGGCTAAATCAATCATTAGATTTGAGGAGACATACTTCTATTGGCCATCAGTGATAGCGGCCGATCTACTCCAGTCGTTCAGCTAATAACAATAGCAGTACTACTGTACTGATCTATTTCAGTACGTCCTTGGACCTAAAGAACTGAAATTAAACCTCTGAAGAAAGAACACCGCTAAGAACAGGTGCAACCGATAGCGAAAAACTTCACGATGTACTTGCAAATTGCAGACAACATATTGGTACTCGAATGCCTGCAGTCTCCCCTGCTGTTAAGGTGTAGAAAATTCCAACTGGAAAAATTCTTTCCCTCTATCTTGCTCGCACGATCGACGCCCATATCACGTACCCCACGTGTACATGCATGTAGAGGTCAATGCATCTGCCATTAGCCGGCCGTGTTTAAAAATGTCATTGCTAGTCAGGCCTTCCAGAATTCTCCGCAGGGAGTGGAACATTTTTTGCATATTAATTAATAAATCAAAGGTGCGTATGCATGAAATTAGTTATACAAAATCTGATATTTCAACCAATGGGCACGCAGGAAGCAGAGGTTTGAGCGGGTGACCAAAGACCTGAAGGTGACGCGCGTGTTCTCGACGCTGGTGGACGAGATGAAGGCCATCGGCATCGTCACGGGGACGAATGGCGACGAGGAGGCACATTGCACCGACGTGATGGCTCCGGTGGCGCACGCCGACCGGTCCCCGGTCCTGCTGCTGATGGGTGGCGGGATGGGCGCCGGCAAGAGCACCGTGCTCAAGGAGATACTGGAAGAGTGCGTACCAGTTTGATCAAACGTCCATGATCTTACTTAGTTAAGTTTAATGATCTTGAGCTAATTTATATGGCGATGTTGGATATATTTCAGGCCGTTTTGGACGGAGGCCGGGGCGAACGCGTTGGTGGTTGAGGCGGACGCGTTCAAGGAGACGGACGTGATCTACCGCGCCATCAGCTCCATGGGTCACCACAACGACATGCTCCAGACAGCTGAGCTGGTATGTTATCTAGACGTTAATTTATGCGGAGTGTTAGTTAGCAAGTCATACATCAGTTTTTCTCTCTTAATTAGTTTGAGTCTGCCCTAGTTTGATCGCTAGCTGGAGATTATTCATGCATGTTGACCTGCCCGACAGCGCGGACGACACAAATGGCCCTGGACCAGATAGAAAAAAACGAGAGTGAACAACCGGCCGCTGAGCGGTAGGAATCAGCAGCTATAGCTCATCACATGGGCTAGCATATACAGTATTAGCTGAACAACTTAATACTCCTACTCCACTTCTCCCACCGACAGTTGCTCCAACTGTGTGTACGGAGAAATAACATCCATCTACTTCCGTCGATGCATGGGATCTCACACATTCAGTATGTACTTTTTTTTAGATAAAACGATTTTATTACTTAAGAGTTTTAAGCATTACACCCGGCCTCTGCATAGCTAAGATGCACACAGCCACCAGTTCACCAGTAACCAAGTCCGAACAAAAAGTAAAAAGGCGAATTACATATCATAATGAGAAATTGTAGATCCGCCTAAAATGCTGGTAGGTCTATCCGGAGTCTATGTTGCCATCCATGCCAAGAGAATAACTCCCTGGCCGCAGCCTCCAGCCTCGACGATTCAGTATGTACTTATGTGAATGGTTTTGCCGGAAAGTGTGCTTCCATGTTCACCATTGCCTAGAAACATGAATTTCTCTCCTGTAGCTGCTCTCAACATCAGGAAGTAGACAGATCTCCGGGCTGTCATGAGAAAGAATGTTTGCTGGCCGGGCATCATTGCTTAAACAATAGTGAGTGCTGTCCAAGACTGTCATCATAAAACAAAAGCTTGTTCCACTCGTGGTATTGCCAATACGGAGAGGCCCAATTTGGGCCTGCATGCAGTTGCAGCGAACGTGCGAAACACTACTAGGCCTTGAGCCCACGACAGATAGTGGGCTCGGCCTGCCCAAGCGTTTTAAATGTTGTTCTGTAACAAAAAGGAACTTATGCTAAAAAAAAGGAGGAACTTACTTTTCGAAATATTTCCCGGAATCTGGCCAAAAACAACTGATTTCGGAGAGCACCAAAGAGGAATCCGTTTGACGAAAATCTTGCTGGCTCTGACTGACTGACAGGTGCACCAGTCGTCGACGGACGCGGCGTCGTCGCTGCTGGTGACGGCGCTGAACGAGGGGCGCGACGTGATCCTGGACGGCACGCTCTCCTGGGAGCCCTTCGTGGAGCAGACCGTCGCCATGGCCCGCGCCGTGCACCGCCAGCGCCACCGCATGGGCGTCGGCTACAAGGTCGAGGACGACGGCACCGTCACCGAGAACTACTGGGAACCCGTACCCGACGACGAGGACTTCGTCGCCGCCGCAGAAGCGACCAGGAAGCCGTACAGGATCGAGATCGTCGGCGTCGTCTGCGATGCCTACCTCGCTGTCGCAAGAGGGATCAGGTATATGATCTAAGCTTCGAAGTTGAATTTTGTGTGCTTTTGTTCGCTAAAGAAACGAAAGCTAGTTAAGCAGACGTGCAATTGCTGACGCCGGGATTTGTTATTCTTGCAGGAGAGCGATCATCACCGGGAGAGCGGTGAGAGTGAAGCCGCAGCTCATGTCGCACAAGAGATTCGCGGCGGCGTTTCAGAGATACTGCCACCTCGTCGACGGGGCCAAGCTGTACAGTTCCAACTCCTTGGGCTCTCCACAGGTACGTCTAATCAAAGCCAGGACAAACTAAGTTTGATTTTTGTTTAGTTATTGATCAGCTTGATTTGCATGTTATAGCTGATAGCGTGGAAGGGCGGGATCAACGGAAGCCTGCTGGTTGAGCCGAACGAGATCGAATGCCTGGACAAAGTGGGCAACCTCAACGAGAGCGCCACCTCCCTCCACGACCTCTACCCCGGCGGCGCCACCACCTGCGGGTCGCGGTCCATTTGGGACGACATGATCGTCGCGCCGTCCCGCGCCACCATACAGAGAGAGATCCGGGAGGCCATCCGCATCACTTCGGAGCCGACAGCGACAACACCAACCGCTTTGTAGCATCAGTCCATATATATTCTTGAGCCTCTTGAACCTTGATGATCTTGGCCATGGTTTTGCACTTTTGTGGCGGCAGATTGGGGAAACTCATCTTGTCTTGTGGAATCATGTATGGTGATGTTGGTGCATATATATTTTACTGTAATGTTTGCAATTAGCAGTTCGAATGAAATGTATGTGGCGACATTAATTTGAGAATAAATGCTGTAATTATCCGATGAGTAATAATTTGGACGTGTCTATGTCTCACTAGTTGTCTTGTCAATCGATTTTACAAATTTGTTCATACACATCTAGGAAAAAGTTCACCATGTTATTATAATCGATTCACCAATACAGTATGTATCATTCGACTGATTCTCAGGCGATTTTTAGTAACTTGTTCATACAGATCTACAACTCACCGTGTTATAGTAGTTTTTTTTCATAGTTCAAAAGTATGGGAAATCTTGCATGGATCTCAAAATAGGGTCGAATTAGCATAACATAATTTATTTTCTGAAAACGAAGGTAAAGCTCTCCCTCGTGGCCTCAAGTTGTAAAAACAAAGAAGAATACAATTAATTACATGTCCAATTAATCAGCAATATAATACGAAAAAGGTCATATAATGTCAAATAAACCCATGGTTTAACTTCCAATGTATGCTCTGCTGTTTTGGCACATTTGAGATAACCTGGGTACATAAGCCTGATCTTTTTGGTCGCATGCAAGGGCGATAAGTGTGATGACATAGAGCAGATGCATGTCTGATACAGGTACATACTATCAAGGTAGTCACTAGTCAGAATCTTTTTTTAACAACCAAAGGCAAAAGATTTGCCTTGATTCATTAAATAAGAAGGAGTTTTGGGAACAAAATTTTAGTTACAAGCCGGGACGAAACCTCCCACAAACAAAAGCCTACTCTCCCGCAATTAACAAACCCAAGTGCTTTACACCGGCGATCACCCACGTTCGTGCTTCCATCTTGATTTTTGTGAAGATGACATTCGGCATGGTGCTAACATTTTTGAAGCTCCTAGCGTTGCGCTCATCCGAAAACTCCCAAGTAACTAACATGAGGAGAGAAGCCATAGCCTTCCGTCGACCATCGTGTGAGAGGGTAATAGTAGTCCACCAATCCTCCACCTTGTCATAAGTTGCCCAAGAGGATGTGTCGAAGTCGTAGAGGTGTAGCCAATCTTTGATCATATTCCAAATACGAATCGAGTAGCGGCATTTGAAGAGGAGGTGGCATGCCGTTTCTTTTTTTGAAACGAGACAAAAGTTGTGCCTTTTATATTGATATAGGAGAAGCAAACATGACACGGCCAAGGCCAAAAAGAAAAAAGTCATACAAGACAGGGCGTGCTAGACAAAAGGATCTCATCCTACACCGTCTAATCTCTCAGAAAGATATATCGTGATATCTTCAAAACTCAACTGCGCGGCGTGATCTGAGGGTCGGGAAGCAGATCAGGCGGAGACGTCCAGCGCCATCGGTGGCGGGAAGTCGCTTCCCCCTGAGCCAGCAAGGCCAATCAAAGCTTCATCCGCTGCCGTCATGGACGGCAGGTTCAGCCTGAGGAGGGTCCTCAACCCGTTGATTGCCGAATCAGAGAACGGAGCCTTCTTGCAGGTGTTCACGAATTCTTTCGTAGCCTCCACCAGGGGCGTATCTTCAAAGTCGAGCCCCATTTTCTTGTGGAGGACACGCTGCGCTTTGCCGACCGCTGGGAGTTGTGGTTTCGCCGCGAGCCTGCTGCTGCGATGTTCGGGGCCGGGCAGGGCCGCAAGAGCACGAGGCATTGGCGGAGTAGGCGTGGGCAGCAGCGGCACAGCCGACAGGCTGAACAGATCCGCGACGCAGCGTATCACGATGCCTGATGAGGGAGCGTCATCAATATCGGCAGCGAAGAGGTTCCCAATCGTGGCAGCCTCTGTGTCAGCGTCAATGACGTCCGCGATGAGCTGAAACTCCCACCTCGCCAAGTCGCCGTCGTCATCAAGGCCATCTTCGTGCGCCACCTCCTCGCCGTCCAGCAGCAACTCAACCAGATCCAGCTCGGCGAGTCCTGGCAGAAGCTGCTCCATCTTCCCGTCAACAACCTCATCCTCATCATCGTCACTAGCAAATCCCCCGTCGCACAGCTCGTCGCCAGGCGAGATCAACACCGGGACATGTCCAGTCAGCAGCAGGTTAACCGGCGCTGCAATGGAGCTGATGAGTTGCAGCAGTTCACCCCCTTCAGGCACCAAGCCGTCATTGTCTGTCCCGGACAGCACAGGCGGGTTTGCAGAAGTGCCACCCACGCCAGACCCGTGGCCGGTAGCATCCAGCACGGACGACGCGGTGGAATCGACAGGCGTGCCTGTGACATGGTCGTGACGCGGCGAGCTTGGCGACTACCGGCCTTCATGCGGGGCTTCATTCCCTGCTCCATGTCCAGACAGGCAAGCAGGCATGCCGTTTCATCCATGACGCCCTTGTCACATCTTGGCGCTGCCGCATCAATTGGTTCAGATGGCACCGGCCCCAGGCCGGCCCTCTTGTTCTCCGCTGAGAGTGCTCCGTCCACGCCCACCTTGTAGCACCTCTTGCTAGCCAGCACCACCCACGTCGATGTGGAGTAGCACATGTCCATCTCCGGGCACACCATGAGCATGTCCGCGAACGAGCGAAGCGTGCTGACCGGTGCCGCGCGCTACCGATGGGGGCTTGTCTGCCGGACCCTAGACGCGACCGGTGGCGAGGCGTGATAGCGTTCGTGACGATTAGAGTCACCCCCGTGCCGGTGAGGAGAGCGCTCGTAGGCACGCTCCCGGTTGCCGAGCGCGAGGTCGCTACAGGTGTAGCTTGTCGGCGCGCCCCGGGAGTGGCGAGAGTGGCGAGCTGGAGCTGTCGGAGCGCGTGTCGCAGACGGAGCGCAAGTCAAAGGCGTCGAGGTAGGGCTCGTTGGTGTGCCGCGGGAGTGGCGAACTGTAGCTGGCGGAGCGCGTGTCGGGGCGGAGGGGTGCTGGAGCGGTGTAGGCGTCATGGAGATGGTGTCCTCAGAAGTCCTCGTCTCCAGAGCGCCAAGGGATGCCGTGCCGCCGAGCTTGCCCGAGGTCGGAGCAGAAGACGCCGCGGAGAGTTTCTTGGCAGCAGATGACGCGGGCGAGGAAGCACGAGCTGGCGAGGCTTGAGCTGGATGCGGAGGAGGAGTTGAAGCTGAACCGGAACAAGCAGCCCACGCTTGGGCCTGGCAGTCACGTCGACGGTGGCCCGAGCGCCGGCACTCGAGGCACTTGACCGGGTCGCGGCAGACGGCGACGAGGTGGTCGCGGGCGAGGCATCGGTGGCAGGGCCGCAATTTCTGGAACTTGCGATGCAGGTTTGTGGAGCGTGCAGGGGAACGGGTAGGTGTCGACTCTGATGGAAATGGCGTGGCCGAGGGCTTGAAGTCGAGCGGCGCGCCACTCCCGTCGCCCAAAACCGCGCTGCTCCCGCTTCTCCTGCTTGGAGAGGACTAGAGTCCACTCCGCGCCTTCCTCGCCGGGCATCGAGTCGCCCGCAACCTCCACTCTTGCGCGGACTGCGCCATCCGCGAATCCCCAGCCGAGGAAGGCTGGTGTGAATCCCTGCAGGATGAGGGCCGGGGGCAGAGGGAGCCGTGCGCCACCGCCAGGGCGCAGGGAGAGGGCCGTTGTGCCGAGAGGCGCGCGTGCGGCCTCCGGGGCACGCGCGCCGAGAGGTGGCATGCCGTTTCATCTTGTCGGTGGCAAAGTGGGCAAACCCGGCCATTAGGCCACCCTCGGCGCTCTAGGCGGTCCGCTGTCCATACCCGGTTTTGAATGATGTGCCAAGAAAATAGTTTGCATTTTGGAGGAGCCCAAGCTTTCCACACAATGGAGTCCATGTTTGATCTAATAGTCCCGGCAAATTGGGTTGTGAGCTTCCATGTAATGGAATCGGGGACACCCTCAAGGAGGGTAAGTTGCGAGGTATGTTCCCAAAGCTTGATGAACTTTGTAAGTTTTGAACCGAGAGTCCCCCGGACATGTCAATTTGTAGGGTCCAAGCGTCATTGGTGACCGCATTCCGGACACTCCAAGTCTTGTCCTTTGCCCAGTTACATTTTTGTTTTTCTAAAAACACACATCCATGAACTTATGGACAAAATATCAAAATGTCTTACAAGTAAAATTCAGAAATCTTCAATCTTAACTACACAGGCCTTGTCACGCTACAAAATGCATGTGTATGTGTATTTCTGCCCCCATGTATGTGGTCGCAGGACGTGTAGGCAAAACACGATGCCAGCTCAATAGCTTTAATTCTTAAAAACCATCAGGTATCCCCGTATAATGACAGGGAAATGTCCAACCTGAAACTGGAAGTAATGAAATCCGACAGCGATTCAGCCGGCCGTCTGATGGACTCCGGGGCACCTGATATAGACTTCTTCACCCCCAACAAGAGCTGGGACTGAATTTTTCTTATGTACTGCGGGCAGAGGATCACATACAGCTCATAAATCATAACCAAATAAGGCCATACAGGTACAGCGGGTTGTTTGTTGGTGCCTTTCATGTATCCCATCCCATCTGGGTTCTTGCTGCATGTGTGAAGAACTCATTGGGGTCGTCAACGAGTACGTTGCAGTCATTTTCAGGGTGGTCCATGGATATATACATGTGTTTGCCAAGATCTGCACTGCAGAGCCAGGTGAGAGTTGAGGTAGCAGTTGGATGGGGGCAGGCAAACCGATCTTTATGCGCACTGGTCCTAGCAACTTTGCTGCACATATCATTTTCAGTGGTATTCGTGGTAAACCTGAGAAAATTCTAGGCTACCAAAAATGCTGGTCTGGTTTGCCGATCTGGGCCACGCCAATAAGCTCATCCATGGTGTAGTTAGTTTTGTTTCCCAGGGTGCGAAATTAGGCTGGGTTCAGATGTGCACCAATAAGGTCATCGGCCTAATATTGCAGCCATGCATGTTTCGCCTGAGGCCTGGTTTTGGCTATTTGGGTAGTATACTGCTGCATTCGGCTTTGCTCACATTTCTGGTCTTCGATGGCTGAGCAGTCGAACAAGGTCAACCGATGGGTAGTCTTTGTTTTTACTTGAAGAACATGGATTCATTAACCTTGGAATATTTATGTAGGAACCAAGGTTTTGGTTACCGGTTCAAAAAAATTCCGGAGGGGGCCGATATTTCCGGTAACCGGGGTTACCGGAAAATACCGGCCAGTTACCGGCCCAAAATTTCGGTCCGAATTTAGGATTTAAACATAAAACGTCGAAAAAATTCAAATTCAAATTTTCGAAGCATGAATTTGGTCCAAATTTGACCATTCCGAGATTTTTCTTCCGAGAAACACAATTACCGGGGGGCGATAAATCCGGTTACCGGCCGGTAACCGCGAAATATCGGCCGGTAACCAAAACCCTGGTAGGAACTGATGACCGTAAATTATATAGTACTCGCCTTGAGAAACTGATTGCTGCTGGATCCTTTTTTCTTCTAGGCAAATTGAAACCGTAGGAATCTGTTAGCTTAAGTTTTTTTTCTTGTTAATTCACCCTTATATGTTGCATCCGCGACCCCTGTTCTTTTCGGGCAACAATTCACTATGCGACCCCTGTTCTTTTCGGGCAACAATTCACTCATGGCCACGAGTTCGACATATGCTCTGCCCAAAAACAGATGCAACAAGACAATTGTGATAATCGTGGTGACGGACCTTGAGACAACCATCCAGGGCTACACTACAAGAAATATGTCAACTAGTGACTCACAAATTTGGTCACTAAAAGGTCATAATTTTTCATCTATGACCTTTTTATGACCAAAATCTGAAGGTCACATACGGAGCGTCTTAAATGGTCATATGTGACCTTTTTTTTGAATTGGTCATAACCATCTATGACCAAATTTGATGGTCATAACTCTTATGACCAATTTTTTTGGTCACGTGCTGTCTGGCATAGCCACGTCAGATCCTACGTGGCCAATCCTACGTGGCAAATTTGTGACCAAATCAGAAGGTCATAGAACAGATTCAGCCCAGTCCACGTTAGTCACTAGATGGGCCAAGCCCAAATGTTCAGCCCATTAAATGTTTTTTCGGCAATTTCTTTTTGAATTTGCAGCTCCTCCATATGGGCCAGCCCTACTTTCTTCTGCCCATTTGAATTTTTCTATCTAATATGTAGTCGGATTAAATGGTTTCCAACCATTTCTTTACGGGCCTTGGCCTTTTTACGTTGATTTCCTGGGCCGTGGCCTTTATTGAGTCCAAAGATTTTGGGCCCAAGGCCTCTTTAGCACAGTTGAACAGTATTAGCTAAAATTCAAATTAATCTAAAAAGGAATTCAAATTTAATTCGAATTCAAGTAAATTTGAAATATAGCAAATTTCTCAGGTTTTCTAATCAACACAACATCATCATATATTCTTTCAGATTCAAATCACAGACCCAAATTACCATATTCAAGACCCAGGTTCATCATCACACACACACATTATCAGGTACCATCACTGTTCTACACTCTATACAGCACAGAATACAAATACAGAAAATTTAGAGCACCAATAGCATGGTAAACTCGGCACTGTGAATCTGGTAACGTGGCCAGGGTACATGTGCTCCATCACACAAGAAAAGCATCAGGCTCCTTCTGATCTGCGAGAAGGTGGGGGTTAGTAAGCATAAAGATGCTGCTCCATGACTAAGTAAAAAACAAGTGGCATAGAAGATTCATGTCCACAAAAATTAGCAATGTGTACTTCTTGGTTGTTCCATGACATAGCAAAAATTCCACAAAATGAAACTTATGTTGTGCTGTTCTACGACTACATCAGGCAATCAATAGGTCCATGACGCTACAGAAAAAAAAAAACATCTACTCTAGCATATGAATTCGAGTACATAGTAGATAGGGGGAGAGCATGCATATCATATAAAGTCAGGCAATAGCATGTTCACAACAGTGATAATCATCTAACAAGGGATACATAGTTTTTGGCTCTAGGTTGTTCCATGACATAGCAAAAATTCCACAAAATGAACCTGATGCTGTGCTGTTCTACGACTACATCAGGCAATTAATACGTCCATGACGCTACAGGTAAAAGCCATCTACTCTAGCATATGAGTTCGAGTACAGAGTAGACAGGGGGAGCGCATGCCTACCTTGTTGCACTGAGTTCCTGCGCTCAACTAGCCGCAGTACCTGTCCATGGCATTCAGAAAGGGGTATATTTACTACCACTGCACAACTACGGAGTGCAAGAACAGCAGGGTTTAAATAAATGTTGAATCTCAGTGTATGCAACTATCCATACGATGTACAATGTCATGAAAATACTAGCAGTAATCTCATCACCATTAACAATACAGTGCCCAGGAAGGGGATCAAAAATTCGAAGTGGAGAGGAAGCAGCAAACCATCCAAAGAAGACAATAGCATCGTCATTGTTGAGGAAGAAGCACCGACCCGGAAGCCCTCCCATTGGCACTGAAGAAAGCACGGACTTGTCATTAGAAAACTTGAAAAATGAAGATACAAAGAGCTAGATGATTATTGCAGTAAAGGGTTGGGCTGTAATTTACAGGTTGTTCAGCAGCCTACAATTCAATACTAATGCAACAAATGGTAAAATAAAAAACAACAGAACAAGTTCAGTTAAATATGGAGGGAGTGTGCAGGGCGGAACTCGCGCCGCACCTGCAGGCAAGGAGGCACAAACGAGTACACCATGTGGGTATTACATCAGGGACAGACTAACAGAAAATAACAATAAACAATAATACAAGTTGTAAAACAGAAGGCACATGCATATCTCACAGGCACAAACAAGGAGCTCACCTTCTTCATAGGCACAAAAAACTTGCAATGTTCAACACCCCCAAATACTAAAGTACCAAGCACGACTAGTAGGTCTACACAATTGCACTACATATACAAACTAGCATCAGCAAAACATAAATCAGAAGAGTATCTACCCAGTAGCAAAATGGCGTAATCATACAACCACACTTAGTCAAACATCAGATGCAGGCAGTAGACTTCAACAACCTGTAGAGCCACATGAGCTTGGTGTTAGCTTCAGCAACCTGTAGAGCCACATGAGCTTGGTGTTAGCAGAGTGAATAGAGCGTGTAAGATACTAAAACTGTAAAGATAACATTAAGTTGCTGACTGAGAAAGATCATGCATGCAGTACTATGAGAGTAACTAGATTTACTCACTACTCAGATTTTGTTGACAACCCAATTGAAGTCCTCATGAAGTATCTAGTGCATATGGTATAATAGAGTAACTGCCTGAACAACCCAATTGAGGTGATCTGTGGGATGACCTACCCTGAGGAGCTCCAAGAGGACAGCGGGCCCGACAAGCTTGCTATTTAGCATCTCGGAGCTTGCTGCCGATGGCCTGCCAGAACAGCACTGTGTTGTTCACAGCCTCCTTGGCCTTGCTCCACTTATGCAACTACAATATAAAATCCAGGAGAAGCCTTGAGAGAGAGCAACCAGTGAATTAACATCTGCAAGAAATATAAATGAGAAAGAAGTATTCACCATACAAAAAGGATAAGAACAATGCTATCACTGTGAAAACAATGGGAAAAAATCCTAATCAAACAAATGTGTGATGCATAGGGGTATGTTGACTTCGTGTTAACATCAAATCATCAATAATTTAGTTTCTTATAAGCTTGTTTAACAACATAGGTTGTACAATTTCTCCATGGGCTAGAACTAGCCTTACCTTACAGGTTGGCTTAGTTACAGGTGCATAAGACAGAATGCCTAACAAGAATTCGTAACAACAACACAACGCAATGACAGTACTGCCTCCAATCCTTACAAGCCGAGATTATAACCCTAAGCACGAAACATATTTGATTCCTCCACAATGAAAACATAAGGGCATGGGCATGATTGTTCTAAACATAATACAGGTAGTAATAAAACTGAAAGTGACCTATAGAAGTATGAACATCTAGCAAGAGCTCTTGAGATCCACACGGCATGACATATACCAATTTCTAACATGTAGACACAGATGGATATGGGTGGTAGGTACTTGCCTATCCAGTCCAGCGGTGTTCCAGACCTTTGTCGTCAAAGTGGAGGCAACGGGTGGCCGATGGTGGAGTTGGATTCGAGACTGGTCGTGCTCCTGCGCTTCACCAAACAGAAGACATGTGCATGAAGTATGAATCATGATTTGAGAGATGCTTGCGGTTTAGAAAGAAACAGATGAATGGACTCGCGGTGGCTCGACCTAAAGATGGGCGACTGCTCGGAGACGACGTCGAGGACGACCGCGCGGCCGGAGGATTCAGGATCGTCCATCACTGCAGCGCAGGAACGTGCGGCCAGGGCGGCGGATCTGGCGTGCCGGCCATGGATCGATGGGCCGCAATCACAAACCCTAGGCAGGTCACGCGCGCGCCGCGGTCCGGCCAGCTCGGCGGAGCGCCGCGCGTCGAAGGACGCACGCGTGCGCCGGCGAGCAAGCCAGCCAAGACGTCATGGTCGCTATGTTCGAGAGGAACTCTTGTCGCCATCGCCGTCGTGAGAAAGAAGACGGGAAGGGGATGTGTTCGAGGGGAACTAAAGCTTGCTCGTGGGAGAGCGCAAGGCGGCGCAGTGGGGCAAGGAGGTGGTGCGGCCGGAGGCGCGGTGAGGCAAGAAGGTGGTGCGGTAGGGAGAGGCGGCGCTCACTCGTTGCGGCTGTCGAGAGAGAGGGAGAGGAGGTCTCGATCTAGGGTTGAGAGCGACGGGCGAGAGGAAGAAGTGGCGGCGGGGTCTCTAGGGAGAGGAGCGAGGGGCTGGATTTGGGCATTTAGGGTTAGGGTTTCGGAGGCTGCCGCACGCTGCGGTCTCTTCGGCAGAGGAGTGAGCCAGAGACGTTGGATCTAAGGCGTGGACGGCTCAGGTCGGCCGCGGAAGGGTGATCCGTGGGAGAGTTGATCTGCCTTCTGATTGGTTCAGGACAAGTGTTGTGTAAAATGGTTTCTAAGTGCTAAAAACATGGTTTTTTGTGATGCACCTACCACAAATATGTTGAAAAATTGGATCTTTTTGTGAAGCACCTACCACAAATGTGAAGCACCATTTCTTGCGCTTTAATCTCCGAATTTTTGAATCAAATCTCTAAAATTTTCGGCTACAAATTTTTTGGTGTGCCAAGATCGACTCAGCGGGTTGATTTTCAAAAACAATTCCCCTCCACGCTACTATTTCATTACTTGAACATTCACGCTGCAACTATTCATCGCTTTCAAGACTAAGAAGCAGTATTCTGGCCACATTCATGACATAGTTTGTCGAAATGTGCCCTAATTTTTGAAGCGGGTACCGAGAAAGTCATCCAAAATAGCACCGATAAATTTTTTTCACAAAGTAGACATCATTTCATGTATAATCACCAAAAGGCATGCATTTCTGAGCTCTCTGCCTATTTCCGGCCATATAAACGGCTTCCCACCGATTCAGCTGGAAACGGCTAGATTTTGAACTGCAACTGCCACACAGCTTGCCCGTTATTTTTCCTAAATTTCATTTTTAGATTCACAAGTATCCATTTCATCATAGATACATCAAAATATCCACATGATTCAAACACTAGACACGAACGGTCACGGCCACGAATTCGACTAGATTTTCAAACGAGCACACGAAATTCAAAAAAAATTAAAATAATGGAAAACCTTCGCGTAGCGTCATCATATGTGACCTAGTTACCACAAAAAATTATAAACTTGCGTTGCGGAAGTTTTACTGGAAAAGTGTTCTTAGAAACTTGCTATCACGAACTAACATTCATAGGTTTCAAGATGAAGGAGCAATGTTTTGGCCACATTCATGACATAGTTTGTCCAAATGAGCCCAAAATTGGCACATGTGTTCATTGTGGGATGGCAATCAATGTTGCCGAACAAAGATTTCAACATGCTTCACAAAAAAATTGACTTTTCATTTTTCAAGTGCTTAAAATAGCATTTTTTGTGAAGCGGGTACCGAGAAAGTCATCCAAAATGGCACCGATAAATTGTTTTCACAAAGTAGACATCATTTCATGTACAATCACCAAAAGGCATGCATTTCCGAGCTCTCTGCCTATTTCCGGCCATATAAACGGCTTCCTACCGATTCAGCTAGAAACGGCTAGATTTTAAACTGCAGCTGCCACACAGTTTGCCCGTTATTTTTCCTAAATTTCATTTTTAGATTCACAAGTATCTGTTTCGTCATAGATACATCAAAATATCCACATGATTCAAACACTAGACACGAACGATCACGGCCACGAATTCGACTAGATTTTCAAATGAGCACACGAAATTCAAAAAAAAATCAAAATAATGGAAAACCTTCGCGTAGCGTCATCATATGTGACCTAGTTACCATAAAATATTATAAACTTGCGTTGCGGAAGTTTTACTGGAAAAGTGTTCTCAGAAACTTGCTATCACGAACAAACATTCATAGGTTTCAAGATGAAGGAGCAATGTTTTGGCTACATTCATGACGTAGTTTGTCCAAATGAGCCCAAAATTGGCACATGTGTTCATTGTGGGATGACAATCAATGTTGCCGAACAAAGATTTCAACATGTTTCACAAAAAATTGACTTTTCATTTTTCAAGTGCTTAAAATAGCATTTTTTGTGAAGCGGGTACCGAGAAAGTCATCCAAAATGGCACCGATAAATTGTTTTCACAAAGTAGACATCATTTCATGTACAATCACCAAAAGGCATACATTTCCGAGCTCTCTGCCTATTTCCGGCCATATAAACGGCTTCCTACCGATTCAGCTGGAAACGGCTAGATTTTGAACTGCAGCTGCCACACAGCTTGCCCGTTATTTTTCCTAAATTTCATTTTTAGATTCACAAGTATCCATTTCATCATAGATACATCAAAATATCCACATGATTCAAACACTAGACACGAACGATCACGACCACGAATTCGACTAGATTTTCAAATGAGCACTTGAAATTCAAAAAAATCAAAATAATGGAAAATCTTCGCGTAGCGTCATCATATGTGACCTAGTTACCACAAAAAATTATAAACTTGCGTTGCGGAAGTTATACTGGAAAAGTGTTCTCAGAAACTTGCTATCACGAACGAACATTCATAGGTTTCAAGATGAAGGAGCAATGTTTTGGCCACATTCATGACATAGTTTGTCCAAATGAGCCCAAAATTGGCACATGTGTTCATTGTGGGATGGCAATCAATGTTGCCGAACAAAGATTTCAACTTGTTTCACAAAAAAATTGACTTTTCATTTTTCAAGTGCTTAAAATAGCATTTTTTGTGAAGCGGGTACCGAGAAAGTCATCCAAAATGACACTGATAAATTGTTTTCACAAAGTAGACATCATTTCATGTACAATCACCAAAAGGCATGCATTTCCGAGCTCTCTGCCTATTTCCGGCCATATAAACGGCTTCCTACCGATTCGGCTGGAAACGGCTAGATTTTAAACTGCAGCTGCCACACAGTTTGCCTGTTATTTTTTCCTAAATTCATTTTTAGATTCACAAGTATCTGTTTCATCATAGATACATCAAAATATCCACATGATTCAAACACTAGACACGAACGATCACGGCCACGAATTCGAATAGATTTTCAAATGAGCACACGAAATTCAAAAAAAATCAAAATAATGGAAAACCTTCGCGTAGCGTCATGATATGTGACCTAGTTACCATAAAAAATTATAAACTTGCGTTGCGGAAGTTTTACTGGAAAAGTGTTCTCAGAAACTTACTATCACGAACGAACATTCATAAGTTTCAAGCTGAAGGAGCAATGTTTTGGCCACATTCATGACATAGTTTGTCCAAATGAGCCCAAAATTTGCACATGTGTTCATTGTGGGATGGCAATCAATGTTGCCGAACAAAGATTTCAACATGTTTCACAAAAAATTGACTTTTCATTTTTCAAGTGTTTAAAATAGCATTTTTTATGAAGCGGGTACCGAGAAAGTCATCCAAAATGGCACCGATAAATTGTTTTCACAAAGTAGATATCATTTCATGTACAATCACCAAAAGGCATGCATTTTTGAACTCTTTGCCTATTTCCGGCCATTTAAACGGCTTCCTGCCGATTCAGCTGGAAACGGCTAGATTTTGAATTGCAGCTGCCACACAGCTTGCCCGTTATTTTTCCTAAATTTCATTTTTAGGTTCACAAATATCTGTTTCCTCATAGATACATCAAAATATCCACATGATTCAAACACTAGACATGAACGGTCACGGCCACGAATCCGACTAGATTTTCGAATGAGCATACTAAATTCGAAAAACAAAAACAAAAAAATGGAAAACTTTCACGTGGCGTCATGATATGTGACCTAGTTACCAAAAACAATTATAAACCTAGTTAAAATCCTCCATTTGTTTTTATTTTGCATTTGAATTTAAAAGACCGATCCCAAATTTTTATTCTGAATTCTTCAAACCCCTATATTAAGCAATATAAAAGCTTAGGAGTAATTTGTAATTTTTTTACAAAATATATTCCCAAATAGTCTATGATGATAGAGGACACTTTTACAAATTATTCAAAATTTATTTGATTTAAATTGGATTTCGAAATCAAAAGTTATATAAGAAAACAGAAAAAGAAAAAAAAAACCTTTAGCCCTCACAACACGATGCATATGGGCTGTTAGCCCACTCGGCATTTTCCTCACAGGCTATGCGTATGGGTTGTTAGCCCACTCGGCATGCGTATGGGCTTTAGCCCACTCGGTAGAAGAAAACATAAAAATGGGCTTTGCCCGGCCTAAGCCCAGCAAAGAGCGAACGTTATGTTTAATAGGCCGCGACTCTGTACAATGACACACAAGGTGGCGTGGCTCAGTGGCTAGCACTGCCCGGTGGGAATTGGAGGTGCATGGTTCGAATCCCCTACCATGCACATTTCTGCCAATTTTTACTAGATAAGCGTGGTGGGTCCCGCATGTCATACGGCCCCACTTGTCATGCCGGGGTGGGATCCGGACCCACATGTCATGTGGGCGTGGTGGGTCCCGCATGTCATGCGAGGTGGGTTCCACTGTCAGGTGGGGCCGGGCGGGTCCCACATGTCATATTTGCGGGTCCCACTTGACAGATTTGTCAACAGTCAACACCTCCTGTCAACAGGTCCCACATGTCAATGTAGTGACACGTAAGCACAAATGACACATAGGCGGCGACATGTAGGCGCGATGAAGTGACATGTAGGCGAGACCGCTGAGGTGTCAGTCCAGTCATACCAACACATCCTGGTAATGGCTCCACCTGTCAGCGAGTTCACCATGACTGAATATGGACACGTAAGCGACATATGGCTGCCACGTGGGCATGATTGATGAGGTGGCTGTCTAGTCGTTCCTCATGACCTATCAGAATGGTCGTAAATAAGGTCATACGCAACTGGTGTCTACATTATGACCAATTTGTGTAAATAGATTATGACTTTTTTGACCAAATTGGTAGTTAATTTTTTGGATTAGGACCCTACAAACCAGCTCATGACCAAGTGGATTAAAATGGTCATAGATCTATGACCAATATTTTGAAAGTCACTATCAAAAGGTCACTAGTTGACATATTTCTTGTAGTGCTAAGAGTGCGGACCTAGAACTCCCCCTAGGTAGAAGAGTCGGGGGGAATGGTAGACGACGACGGAGCGCCCGTGGCGCGGATCACAGGGCGCTTCTGGGACCGCGATGCCTCGCTGCCGGCGACGACGCTCGGAGGAAGACGACGGAAGACACTCGCCCCGGCTGCGTGGGGTAGCGATTGCGACGGATCGCGCTTCTCCTGTCTGGGGTATCTGAACGCCGAGTCCATTGAGACTGAGGGCGGGAGGGTCCCGATGGAGGCGGCGGAGGAGGTGCTGGCGGAGGATTGGGCGGTGTCGCGGGATGACGTCCGGCGACCGGTTCAGTCAGAGGGGGAGATCGTGGCGGAGTTTTGGGAGAAAGTCGGGTTCTCCACGCCGGCGTCGAGGTTCTGGGAGCGTTCTTCTCCGGCGAGCTCCGATGCCACCCGAGGTAAGGATTTGTCTTCTGACTGCAGGTCATCCGAGCCGGTATCGAAGTAACCCGATGTGGCGGCGTCGCACTCCATCGCCGATCGTGTGGAAGACCGGAGATGTTCTCCTCAAGCTCGAGTTCTCCGGATGGCGAAGGTGCGGATGGGGTGGCATGGTCCTGTACCTCGTCCCCGGATCACACCACCCCCTGCCTCGGTGACTTCTTGCCGGAGCTGACCTCCTCCCCGAAGGCGCAAGATCGACGATCTCCTCCGGCGGAAGGATCGGGTGGCCCCAGCTCTGCGAGGATCACGGCGGAGTCGACGGGGTCCGTGGCGGCTCCGCAATTTCAAATTCCAGGGACGCTGACAGGAGGGGCCCAGGGACAGGCACCCAATAGCCGTCCATCTCCATGGAGCTATCTGGGCCGTCAGTACGAGTGCCTGTGGAGGAACTCGCGGGGTCGTCCTAGGGTTTCTTTGATCGCCGCTCCCGAGCCACGAATGACTCCATCACCGCGCTGCTCTTCACCAAGCGCTCAATCAACTCCGCTGCGACGCTCGTTCACCGACGTTGCCGCGTCTCCGCCTCCGATGGCTGCGCCTCCGAGCTTCCCGCGTCCTCCGGGGTGGGCGCCAGCCGCGGCACCTGGACCGCAAGGTTGTGGGGCAGGAGGCCATGGTCGCGGAGCTGGCGGCCGTGGCAATGCGCCGGGCAACCACAACTTCGCGCCGAGGTACGGGGCGGTGCAGCAGACCGCGGCGCCTAACTACGTCGTGCACCACCCAGGTGCGGGTGCGGGCCAGTACGCCACGGGTCTGGCGGTGCACGCCACGGGACAGGGGCACTACGGCCAGGGGCCGGCGGCGCTCCATGGCACCGGGGCTGCTGCTGGTCAGTACGCCGCTGGCATGGCCCACTATGCCCCAGTCGCGGTTCAGCAGGGTGTCCAAGTGCAGCAAGCTTACGCTCCTGGCGCTGCAGCTGGTCCTCCGACGGCTGCTGCCCAAGCTCCCAAGAGGAAGAAGAAGCGGAACAAACCAGGGGCAGCAGCCCGGCATGCCCGGGACTGCTCCGCACGCTCCGGTTCATCTCGCCGCAGGGCAGCAGCAAGCAGGAGGCGTTCAGCTAATTCCAGGGGCTGCCCAAGCTGCTGCCACTCCCACGTTGCCGGTGCAAAACGTGGTGGCAGTGGCAGCGGCAAATGTGACTGTGCCTGCCGTCAAGAAGGTCAAAGGTTGGTGCTGGAAATGCGCTGTCAACGATCACGCCACTAAAGAATGCCCAGTGAAGCATTACTGTTACATATGTGATAATTCAAAACACCCGACTCCCATGTGTCCTACTCTGAAGTTGCCGAGGCCTGCGGTGTTCATTGCCGGGCATGGGCAACTTGACACTATGTTCACTATGTTCCCAGACAACTTGTACAAGAAGGAGGTGGCCCCGAAGAACAGACCGGTTGCTCTTGTGACCGTTCAGGGAGTGGCGGCCACGGCGAGACAGGTGGAAGCAACGATCACGCCACTAAAGAATGCCCAGTGAAGCATTACAGTTACATCTGTGATAATTCAAAACACCCGACTCCCATGTGTCCTACTCTGAAGTTGCCGAGGCCTGCGGTGTTCATTGCCGGGCATGGGCAACTTGACACTATGTTCACTATGTTCCCAGACAACTTGTACAAGAAGGAGGTGGCCCCGAAGAACACACCGGTTTCTCTTGTGACCGTTCAGGGAGTGGCGGCCACGGCGAGAAAGGTGGAAGCCCAGGTGGCTAGGCTGTGCATGGCATGTGCTTGGTGTTGGGAGGCCATTCCGTGTGGGGACAACTGTTTTACGGTGAACTTTCCAAATAAGGATGAGCTATCCAGGTTTGTTGGGGCTGAGCTCGGTGTTCCATCTCAAGCAACTAAGCTCATCTTCAGCGAGTGGAAGCCTGTGGATGTTGAGCATTCGACGGAGCTGTGTCAGATTTGGGTGCATGTTACTGGAGTGCCTAACCCTCTAAGGCATTTCTAGGGGTTGTGGGCTGTTGGCTCCCTCATCGGTACGACGATTGACATCGATATGTTCGCTCTTCGCCGTAGAGGGGTTGTCCGTATTCTTGTGGGGATGGTGGCTGAGGACCGCTTCAAGGATATCGATGAGTTGGGGCCTTTTCTTCCGACTTCTGGGGTGTTGCGTCTGAAGGGCTACGACTTTGTTTTCCGGCCGGAGAAGGCGGATTTTGTTCCGGATGTAGATTTTGTTCCCTTCTTGTGGCAGCGGAAGGGTAAGCATGATTCGGATGACAATGGTATGGACGATGACAACGTGGAAGGCCAAGATGGAGAAGACGGCTCGTCGTCTAATGGGACGGGTGCTTCGAACATGACAATTGAGCCTAGCACGTCGAGTGGTGGGGGCAAGTCCATGGTTCCTTGGTGGCAAAAGTGCTGATGGGGGTGGCTGTTACTCCATTTAACCCCGCCCTCACGACTCCGAGAGGAATTGAGCTGGTTAAAAAAATGGAAAAAAGCTGTTGCTTACCCTACTGTACCTGTGTTTGAGGCTGCCAGCCCATCTGCGCTTGATACTGCAGGTGGCGACCCGGTGAGGTCGCGGCCCATCTCCGCGGCTGCTGTCGGGCCGCTGCTGGCTGGCGGTGGACGGGCCGTGGTGGAGGGCGATGAATGCCTCGCTCACGCCCGCGCGGCAGCTGAGACGCAGCCGGCTGGAGGGCATCTGGTGGGCTGGCATCCACATGCGACGGTTCGTCACCTGCTGCTCGCGCATCGTTTGGTGCGCGGCCCGCTGGAGAGGCGCCTGGTGGGCTGGAGCTGGCAGGCGACGGACAGCCTCCAGCTGCTTGCGCGATGCATGGTGAGGCACCTGCCACGGCGGGAGCTAGGCTGCCTGTAGCCGCCTGTGCGTCAGCCAGTGCCGGGCCATCTTCGGAGGTGTTGATGGTGGGCTCGCTAGGCTGTCCCAAGGTGGACGCCGGTGCGATGTCGTCATTGCAGACGTCGGATACCACAGTGGTGGGGGCTGCTACATCGACTGTGCCTTTCCCTGTGGTGTCTCCGCCGTCTTCGCCTTCCTTGGCGGAGTCTATGGTGGAGAGGGGAGCTACTCCACCTTTGTCCCCTCCCACCATGACCACACCTGTTGGGGGGCACTCGCTACCTGCGGCTATGCCTAGGCATAGTGAGCGCCACCAAACAGGGATTGATGGTGCGTCAGCGACGGACGAGGACACCATGACCAAGGCGATGCGGCGCAAGGCCGGGTTGTTCGCTACTCCGACTCACAGTAAGTCTCCAGTTCCTAAGTCCTTCCTTTTTTTCGCCATCTAAATTGTCAGCTCAGTTGTCTAGTGTTGGCGTCAGTTTAGGGAGAAATGAAAAGGAAGTGGTTTTATCGGCTAATGTTTTGAAACACGTAGAATATGATCGCCGCAAGGTATCACCTAGTGTTTCGACTAAGCCGATTGCCTCGCCTATAGATGATGATGAAGCGAATGACACGCTTGATGGACAGCTTCTATCACATCTTGTAGGAGAGGTTACGGAGGTGGATTTGGATGAGGCTAGGCTGGGATCTTTTGATGACCTGTACGCTACTGGCCGGAAATCCAAGTCCGCTAAAAGTAAGAAAAATCGATCTTCGCGTAATAGCGCGAGAAAGTCAAAATCTCCTATTGTTTCCCAATGAATGGCATATTTGAAAATAGTAGAGGTCTAGGCGACTTGGCTAAACATTTAAATATTGCGCATCATGTGAGGGATCACAAGCTGGATTTTCTGGCTATTTCCGAGACGGGTAGACGAGATTTTCCAAGCGCTCTACTAGACCGCCTCTCAGGTGGTGTGAAGTTTGCATGGCATTCTTGTCCCCCTCGAGTGAGATCGGGCGGCATGTTACTTGGCATTAAAACTGATACCATGGAGTTGTTGGACCGTCGGATGGTGAATTTCACATTAAGTTTCATATCCGGAATAAGTCTGATAATTTTATATGGAGTTTGGTTGTTGTGTACGGTGCCGCTCAAGAGGAATATAAGGCTGCTTTTCTACGTGAACTGGTTAATCTAGCTAAGGATAACCCACACCCTATTCTTATAGGCGGGGATTTCAACATGCTGAGATACCGTCACGAGAAAATAAGGGCAGATTTGATGGTCATTGGTCTCTCTTATTCAATGTTGTTATCGATAGCTTGTCTCTAAGAGATTCATATGATGGGGAGATAATTTACTTGGGCAAATAGTCTCCCCGAGCCGACGTTTGAAAAGCTAGACCGGGTGCTAATGGACTCCCGCTGGGAGGATAAATATCCGTTGGTATCGGTTCGGGTTTTGGAACGTATCGAGGCTTTCTCGGATCATGCCCCCATACTCCTTTCTACCGGATCATTGAAACCGCCCGTTATGTCCCAATTCAAGTTCGAATTAGGGTGGTTGTTACGGGATGGATTTGATGAATTGGTTAAAAGGATTTGGGCTCAACCGGTTGCGGGTACCTCTGCTATCCAACGGTGGAATGGTAAGATACGTAATTTGCGTACATTCCTGCGTGGATGGGCGAGGCATACAACCGGTGTTCTTAAAAAAGAAAAAGAGCGCTGTGCTCAATCATTGAGGAGCTCGATAAACTTGCGGAATCACGCCCCTTATCATCAAATGAGAATGACCTCAAATGGCATTCGAATGAGCAAGTGGGGCGGATGCTGCGAGAGGAGGAGCTTAAATGGTACCAAAGATCTAAAGCTCAGTTCATTCTGCAAGGGGATTCGAATACGAGATACTTCCACAATGTCGCTAATGGCAGACACAGGAGGAAACTCATTCATTCCCTTCACCAGGATGAGGGCCTGATCGAGGGCCAGGACAAGCTCAAAGAGTATATTACTGACTACTATAAAGGTTTGTTCGGTGCTCTGGAGGAAGGCAACTTCACTCTAGATGAGTCACGAACAGATGATATTACCCAAGTTACTCCGGAGGAAAATAACCTGCTTATCGCACCCTTCTCTGAAGAAGAGATTAGCAAGGCTGTTTTCCAAATGGAACACAATAAGGCACCCGGGCCTGATGGTTTCCCAGCTGAGTTCTACCAGCATTTTTGGGAAACCATTAAGCCTGACATGCTCGAGTTATTCGGATGTTTACATGCTGGACAACTTGAGCTCTTTCGCCTTAATTTTGGGGAAATTGTCTTGTTGCCTAAAGTTCAGGCGGCCGAAAGGATACAACAGTATCGACCAATTTGCCTCCTGAATGTTAGCTTCAAGATCTTTACAAAAGTAGCTACTATTAGGTTAAATTCGGTTGCAGATCATGTGGTAAAACCTACCCAAACTGCTTTATGCAAGGGAGGAATATCCTAGATGGGGTCGTGGTTCTCCACGAAACCGTACATGAGATGCATATGAAGAAACTTAATGGGGTAATATTTAAGATCGACTTTGAAAAGGCGTATGACAAAGTAAAGTGGCCTTTCTTACTACAAACTCTCAGAATGAAAGGGTTCTCCGACGAGTGGTGCGAATGGGTGCTCAATTTTGATGCAGGGGGAGTGTGGCGATAAAAGTCAATGATGACGTCGGACACTACTTCCAGACAAAAAAAGGTTTAAGACAAGGTGATCCTCTGTCGCCAATACTATTTAATATAGTGGCTGATATGTTGACCATCATGATTGAACGGGCAAAAACGGACGGCCAAATTGAAGGGGTGGTTCCACATCTTGTTGATGGGGGTCTTTCTATACTTCAATATGTAGATGATACGATTCTTTTTATGGAACACAACCTAGATAAAGCGACGAATCTGAAATTGATATTGTCAGCATTCGAGCAATTATCAGGGTTAAAAATCAACTTTCATAAAAGTGAACTGTTTTGCTTCGGTGACGCACAGGCCGCAGCTGCTCAGTATGCTGACATATTCGGCTGTGAGCAGGGTCAATTTCCTATCATGTACTTGGGTATACCAATACACTTCCGAAAATTGACTAATGCGGAATGGTGACATGTCGAGGAGCGTCTGCAAGCGCGACTGTCTAGTTGGAAAGGAAAATTGCTGTCCCTCGGAGGAAGGTTGGTTCTCATTAATTCAGTACTCACAAACATGGTACTGTATATGATATCCTTCTTCCAATTGCCAAAAGGTGTCTTGAATAAGTTGGATTACTTCCGCTCAAGATTCTTTTGGCAAGGGGATAACGAGAAAAAGAAATATCGACTGGCTAAATGGGATGTTGTTTGTCGGCCAAAAGATCAAGGTGGGTTGGGTATTCATGATCTTTGCATCAAGAACTCGGCCCTCCTTGGGAAGTGGTTGTTTCGACTGCTAACCGAAGATGGCATTTGGCAAACTCTCCTTAAAAGAAAATACATTGGCTCAAAGGCGGTATCACAGGTGTATTGGAAACCTGGTGATTCTCATTTTTGGGCTGGCCTAATGGCGACTAAGAAGCATTTCTTTCGCTTTGGTGTATTTAATATTAAGAATGGCTCGGAGATTTGTTTCTGGGAGGACAAATGGTTAGGCAACACCACCCTCCGGGAACAATACCCAGCTCTATACGATATTGTTCGACAAAAAGGGGATACGATAGCCACTGTTATGCAGAGTTCACCCCCTAACGTGTCATTCAGATGAGATTTAATTGGTCCAAGATTAACATCTTGGAACGCCTTGTTGGCACGGTTGGCTTCAGTCCAGCTCACACAAGGTTCCGATGAATTTCGGTGGAAGCTATGCGGGAACGGAAAATTCTCAGTAGACTCCATGTATAGGGCGCTTGTGCATTCTGATATCCAGTCGATGATAATAAAAAGATATGGCATATGAAGATTCCACTTAAAATAAAAGTCTTTACGTGGTATCTTCGTAGGGGTGTCATTTTAACCAAAGATAACCTTGTCAAACGGAATTGGCATGGAAGTACTAAGTGTATGTTTTGTCCTCAACAAGAGACAATAAAACACGTATTCTTCGAGTGTAGTTTCGCATGTTCTATATGGTCATCCATCCAAATAGCGTCTAACTTATATCCTCCCAAGTCTGTGACCAAGTTTTTGGTAACTGGTTGCATGGGATAGACAAGAAGCTTAGAAAAATTATTAGGGTGGGAGCGATTGCCGTTATATGGTCGCTTTGGCTTTGTAGAAATGACAAGGTTTTCAATGACAAAGATGTTTCCATTTTGCAGGTACTCTACCGATGTACAAATACTCTCCGTAAGTGGTCCACCTTACAACACGCGGGACATCGAGACCTCTTTACGGAGGCATGTGCACGGCTGGAGGAGGTGGCAAGGGACATTTTATCACAACATGGGTGGCCGCTTGATCGCCGGATTGGACCTCCATAGGCTGTTGAGCTCGCTATGTCATAGGCGTTTTACATTACCATGATGGTTGTAATTCGTTTATTTATGCACTTTTTACTTTCTCCGTTCGGATTGCGGCTGTGTGCATTTGTTATGCAGAGGCCGGGTGTAATACTTAAACTTTGAGTAATAAAGCCCTTTATCTAAAAAATGCTCTGTGGTTGCGAAGTGGCTGAACCCAGAACACAGCAGCTCACGGGAACACGCTGGACACAGGTTCTGCGTAAAACGTCGCCGCATTTTCTGCTCTGAAAACGACCTATTCTTCATGCTACGACCAAGTTATATACAGGCTGCGCCATCCCACAGCCAGGCAGCCCTATTTAGCCGCCATGATCCCATGACTTGGTGCTTCCCTGATGGTGATGGATCACAGTGTCGGGCTCTCCAATCAAGCATGGTCAAGGTCTACGACAAGGGGGATCCTCTATCCCATCTCCTTTTCGATATCACGATTGACCCGCTTCAAGCAATTCTTGATAGAGCTACAACTTTTGGTGCCCTACACCGTCTTAGGGGACGTACCGCATGCTTATGCACATCACTTTATGCCGATGACGCGGTGATTTTCCTTGCCCCAGCCAAGGAGGACACTAAGGCTCTCTCTTGCATCCTCAATGGTTTTGGAGAGGTCACCGGGCTCGTAACAAATGTCCAAAAAAGCTCAATTGTTTCTATCCGATGTAACAAGATTGATCTTGATGTCATCCTCCAAGATTTCCCCGCCATGCGCTCTCACTTCCCTATACGCTACTTGGGGCTACCATTGTTGGTGTTTTGTCTCTGCGGCGTCGATTTCCAATTCATTGTTGACAAGATGGCACGCAAGTTTCCCATTGGGCATGGGAAATTCGTCACAACAGCGGGAAGAGTGGCTCTAGTTAAATCTGTCACTACCTCTCAAGCTATATGTCCTCTCACCGTTCTCGCCCCTCCAAAATGTATAATGAAGGCTTTCCGCAACATTGAGTGCGCCTCTCTTTGGGTGGCTTCGGACAAGGTTTCCGGCAGAAAATGCAACGTGAAGTGGAAGGTGGTTTGTAGCCCGAAGAACATGGGAGGCCTCAGAGTTTATGTAGAAAAATTTGCGCGTGCGCTACGCTTGATGTGTCCTTGCTTCGAGTGGACCGACCCGACCCACCCTTGGGTCGGGTTGCGGCTACCTTGTGACGTCAAGGACGCCTCTGTGACCATCTCTATTGGAGACAGAAGAACCACAATGTTATGGGATGCGCCTTGGCTCGATGGCTTAGCCCCTAAAAGCATAGCTCCCTCTATTCATGCTATTTCCAAGAAAAAGTCCTTCAACGTGGACAAGGCATTGAGCAACGATTTTTGGATTCAAAACCTTTGCTTTGATGGTGGCATTTCGGTCAACCAGATAAACAAATTCTACACACTATGGAGCAAGATTCAAGATGTGCAACTTGTTGAGGACCCACGGATGCAATCAAGTGGAAGCTAACCAACAATGGGAAGTACTCCGTGGCTTCGGCTTACTTGGCGCTATTCGAGGCTTACGCAACTACATCCATCATGGAGCCGACGGTTTGGAGGAATTGGGCTCCCCCCAAATGCAAAAAATTTGCTTGGTTGATCTTACAAAATAGAGTGTGTACGGTGGGTCGCCTCACGCGCCGGGGGTGGCCAAATTGTGGCATGTGCCAACTATGGAAAAGGAGGCCCCAAATGCATATCTTGTTCCAATGTAGGTACTCTCTCCGCATTTGGAAAGGTCTCAAATATTGGCTCGGGTTGGATAACTTTGACATCTCCCAATGGAGCACTCACACCACGGTGAAGGAGTGGTGGTGTGCCACCACCGGAGCCCACGGCCATCGGCGCAAGGATGTTGCTTTCTTAGTCCTTCTCGGCGTTTGGGAAATTTGGAATGAGCGCAATCCTCGTGTTTTCTGGAATGGCGCATACATGCCTCTTTCGATTATATCTTGTATTAAGCGTAACGCCGCACTTTGGGGTGTTGCCGGGGCAAAACATTTGAGCTCTCTCATGCTGCGATAGTAGACTTTTTATCCTATTGTAACCAAAACTTCTCCCTTAATTAATGAAATAGGAAAATGTTTTGCCTTGTTTAAAAAAAACAGTGCCAGTCTATCCTATCTGAAGACGAGAACAACGAGAACAACGGCCATGTCGTGAACAACTCTCACGCTGCCTGCCTGCATATGGCTACTTATTTTTCTAACTAAATTACTGAACCACTATAAAACTGAAGGCGCAGCAGGGAGTAGCACGGTATCGTAAGAGTAATTATTTAAGATAGAATACATATGTCCAATGCATTGTTTCTTTAGGTTCTATCTACATTTAATGATTTGGGACTCATTGAGAACTCTTCCGTGGACTAGTGGTAGCCGTGCATATGCGCATAAGGATCAGGTTCCGGGTTCGAGTCCTCACTTCTACCTTAATGACAAAGTCGGGGTGGAGTCCCCTCTCCGGTCTTGTTATGATTTGGGACTCATCCATGCATATGATTGGTCTAGAACCATTTTTTGCCTATAGCCAAGTGAAAGGGTTGTATGTTAGCATTGGCACAAGCCTCACTCTCTTTCTTCATTTACTAATATGCCACGTCCGCAAAATACTTATAAAACCGTGGTAAGAGACTAGCATTGCCACAAGCCTAACAAGCTCCGCGTCTTCTTAATTATTCTCTGTCCACTAGCGTGCGAGCAACTTATTCCCAGCAAGTCACAGGGCCAACGGGAGTACTGGAGACTCCAGTCTGGAGTAGACACGCACGCATGGTGCATCCCCCAATCATCTCAAAAACTTTTTTTTTAGATAAAGGGATTTTATTACTTAAGAGTTTTAAGCATTACACCCGGCCTCTACATAGATAGGATGCACATAGCCACAAGTTCACGAAGTTCAAGAGTACCCAACAACTGAAATAAAAAAAGGCGAATTACATATCATAATAAGAAATTGTAAAGCCGCCTAAAATGAAGGAAGATCGATCCGGAGACTATGTTGCAATCCATGCCGGGAGAATAACTCTCTGGCCGCAGCCTCCAATCGTGACGCCAACTCCAAAAACAATTCTCGGTGCTCCACACGCTGCAGGGCCGACCATGCTCGTAGCGTTGCTGTACACCGATAGATAACCTACATAAGAGAAGCATTTTTATCGTTAAAAACCTTGTCATTTCTACATAGCCACAGTGACCAAATAACGGCAATCGCTCCACCCTACTGAATAGTTTAAACCTAGGATCTACCCGTTTAATCAGTTGCCAAAAATGTTTACAACCGTACACGGGGATGTAAGGTAGAACCTATCTGGATAGCTGACCATATAGACCTGGCTAACTCGCACTGAAAGAATAAGTGTGTAATGGTCTCATCGTGATGACAGAAGACGCACTTTTTTACTTCCGTGCCAATTGTGTTTGGCAAGATTATCTTTTGTAAGAATAACACCTCGACGTAGATACCACGTAAACACCTTAGTTTTTAGTGGTATCTTCATCTTCCAAATTTTGTTATTATCCATAGTATCGACTGAAACATCGGGTAAGATTAATGCTCTGTACATAGAATCAACCGAGAATTTACCATTCTTCGTAAGATTCCATAGAAATTTATCTGGACCATCTGACAGGTGGATGGATTTCAATCGGATTCGCAAAGCATTCTAGGATGCTTGTCTCATTCCAAATAAACTTCTTCTGAACGAAACATTTGGTGGGGAGGATCCCAGCACCTTCGCGATCGTGTCGCTCTTATTTCGTACAATAGCATACAGATTCGGATATTGTTCTCTGAGAGTGGCTTGCCCTAGCCATTTATCCTCCCAGAAGCGAATTTTCGATCCATCCCTAATAGAGAAAGATCCTTGTGGAAAAAAGAACTTCTTCGTAGCCATAAGGCCTGCCCAGAAGTGCGAATCACCAGATTTTCAAAGAACCTGAGATACGGCTTGAGATCCCACATACTTTCTCCTAAGGAGGGTTTGCCAAACTCCATCTTCTAAAAGAAGCTTGAAGTGCCATTTATCCAGCAAGGCTCTGTTCTTGACCTCAAGGTCGTGAACACCTAGCCCTAATTGGTCTTTAGGGCAGCAAACCACACTCCATTTAGTCCGCCGATATTTTTTCTTCTCACAATCCCCTTGCCAAAAGAATCTAGACCGGAAATAATCCAATCGTTTTAAGACTCCTTTGGGTAGTTGGAAAAAAGAGATCATATACAGCACCATGTTGGTTAGTACCGAGTTTATGAGAACCAATCTTCCACCCAGGGATAAGAGTTTGCCTTTCCAGCTATTTAAACAAAGTTGAAGTCTTTCCTCCACCCTTTTCCATTCAGCATTTGTAAGCCTCCGGTAATGAACCGGAATACCCAAATAGTTAATAGGAAATTGTCCTTGTTCACAGCCGAAAAGTTCAGCATACAAGGCGGCGTTTTCTTGAGTCTCGCCAAAGCAAAACAATTAATTTTTATGGAAATTGATCTTAAGACCCGAAAGTTGCTCAAAAGCCGATAAAATCAGCTTTAAGTTACGAGCCTTTTCGATGTCATCTTCCATAAAAAGAATTGTGTCGTCGGCATATTGAAGAATCGATAAACCACCATCGACAAGATGTGGAATCACTCCTTCAATTTGACCCTCAGATTTAGCGCGATCGATCAAGATGGCCAACATATCAGCCACTATGTTAAATAGAATTGGCGATAGTGGGTCACCTTGTCTAATACCTTTTTTCGTTTGGAAGAATTTGCCAGTGTCATCATTGATTTTAATAGCTACACTTCCTCCCGAAACAAAGTTGTTTATTAGCGCTCTCCACTCAGTAGAAAAACCTTTCATTCTGAGCGTCTGCTGGAGAAAAGACCAATTGACTTTATCATAAGCTTTCTCAAAATCAATTTTAAGAATTACCCCATTCAGCTTTTTCCTATGTAGTTTGTGCATTGTTTCATGTAGGATTGCCACCCCATCCAGGATGTTACGCCCTTGCATGAAAGCCGTCTGAGACGGACGAACCACATGATCCACCACACTGTTCAATCGAATCGTGGCAACTTTGGTAAATATTTTAAAACTAACGTTAATGAGATATATAGGTCTGTATTGTTGAATCATTTTTGCCTAATTAACCTTAGGTAGTAAAATTATCTCACCAAAATTGAGACGAAACAACTCTAGTTGTCCATCATGAAGACACGCGAACAGTTGTAGTAAGTCCGACTTGATAACATCCCAAAAGTTCTGGTAAAACTTAGTCGGAAAGCCATCAGGACCAGGTGCCGTATTATGTTTCATTTGGAAAACCACATTTCTCACTTCGAATAAGATCTGGGGAATTAAACGTGCACGCAAGACATTCCGTTCCATGATTATGTTGTATGATTGCTGGACTAGAGTATGCAAAATTGATGCTAAATCATATAGTTGTCACATCATCACTGATTCACTGGTATGAGGTTTCCTACTCCGATTCTTAGCGCGCAAATGCCCATGCTTCATCAGAAAAGAAAGATGGAATCTTGTTTCATTTTCATGGTTTGTTAATTAGCCTGTTGGTGCAGGTGCAGTTCTTTTCAGTCTACTGCCAAATGATTGGAGTGTAAGAATCAACTAGCATCATAATGGATTTTTTAACTGTTCATCCTCCCGGATTGAACAGAACACAAAGCTCCGCTCCCGTGTCGCACCGGGGCGTCACCTGCGCGCCGCCACCAACCTCTCCCTCCGCTCCTTTCCCGCCGTTGCTGTCGTCGACCTCTGTGCCATGGCGGCGGCGGCGCTCCCCGCTGCCACACAACTGGCACTGGGGGTGTTTTCCTCCTCCTCGACGCGGGCGGACGCCGGGCTCGACTGGGATGGCGAGGGCGGGTCGCCGGCTCAGGCACGCCGGAGCGGCGGCTCCGGGACGCAGGTCTGCTGCGGGTGGGGCGAGTTGAGCTGGCCTCGAGGGTGACGGTTCGACGGCGCGGCTGTGCGGCGCGGGCGCGATGGGCCCGGGTGGGCCGGATCTGGGCGCTGACGGGCCAGCCCGCGGGGTGCTCGCCTGGGTGCGGTGCGATGCGGCGGCCGGAGCTCCTCCATGGTTGGCGACGCGATGTGGCTCGGTGGAGAGGTGTGTGGAGATGGTGCGGGTGGAGCTTGGGGCTACCGAAGCGAGTTGGCTGCGCGCGGAAGCCGGGGTGGCGGCCCCGGGTTGGGATGGTGGTTGTCGTCGTCGTTGTGTGGCGGAGCAGCGGGCTTGCTGTGGCTGCTGAAGGCCAGCCAGCAGCCGTGGTAACCGGGTTTCTTATGCCCGGGGAGCGCGACGTCGACGACGTAGCATGGGGTGCTGCTGAGGAGTTGTTGCTGGTGGTGCTTGGTGGACGCTGATGTCGGCTCGCTGCTAGACACAGTTCGGTGTGTGGTGGTTGACCCGCTGTCGGTGGTGGTCGGGTACGATGGAAGCAGTGTGATACGTCTCAAACGTATCTATAATTTTTGATGTTCCATGCTTGTTTTATACCAATTGCTACATGTTTTGCATCTACTTTATATCACTTTTATACATTTTTTGGGACTAACCTATTAACAAGATGCCGAAGTGCCAGTTCCTGTTTTCTGCTGTTTTTGTATTCCAGAAAAGCTAGTCTGGAAATATTCTCGGAATTGGACGAAACTACACGGGGGTCCCTATTTTTCCAGAACACACCTGACGGAGCGAAGGAGCAGCAGAGGAGGGCCACCAGGAGGCCACACACACCTAGGGCGCGGGCCCCCCTCTGCCGCGCCCTAGGGTGGTGTGGGCCCCTCGGGGGTCTCCAGCCGCCGCCCTTTCGCCTACTTATTCCCCCGACGCGAAAACCCTAAGCCTGAGCAAATATCCACGAAAAGTTCCAGAGACGCCGCCGCCGTCAACCCTAGCTCGGGAGGGTTCAGAACCTCTTCCCGGCACCCTGCCGGAGAGGGGAATCGTCACCGGAGGCTTCTACATCGCCATGCCTGCCTCCGGAGTGATGCGTGAGTAGTTCATCCTTGGACTACGGGTCCATAGCAGTAGCTAGATGGTTGTCTCTCCACTTTGTGCCATCATGTTTAGATCTTGTGAGCTGCCCTACATGATCAAGATCATATTATTGTAATGCTACATGTTGTGTTTGCTGGGATCCGATGAATATTGAATATATGTCAAGTTGATTATCAATCTATCTTATATGTTATTTAAGATCTTGCATGCTTTCCGTTACTCGTAGATGCTTTGGCCAAGTAGATGCTTGTAACTCCAAGAGAGAGTATTTATGCTAGATAGTGGGTTCATGCCTCCGTTTAACCTGGGACAGTGACAGAAAGTTCTAAGGTTGTGGATGTGCTGTTGCCACTAGGGATAACCTAACGATGCTATGTCCACGGGCATATGTGTTTGTTTACATTACGCACTTTACTTAATGCAATTATCCGTTGCTTGCAACTTAATACCAACGGGGACTCGGATGACAACCCGGCGGTGGATTATTAGTCATAGATGCTGTTGGATAACGGTCTATGTATTTGTCGTAATGCCCAATTAAATATCATAGTAGTCAACATGTCATGTATGCATTGTCATGCGCTCACTATTCGTCAATTGCCCAGCTGTAATTTGTTCACCCAACATGTTAGTTATCTTTTATGGAGAGACACCACTAGTGAACTGTGGACCCCGGTCCATTCTTTTACACTGATTAAACAACCACAAACTGCAAACTGTTCCTTTTTCATTCTCTGCAATTTAATACTCATTTTCCACACCATACGTTTAATCCTTTGTTTTCAGCAAGCCGTGAGATTGACAACCTCACTGTTTCGTTGGGGCAAAGTAGTTTGATTGTGTTGTGTGCAGATTCCACGTTGGTGATCGTATTGCGCCGTGCGAGCCACCAACAACCTTCTGAAGAGTTGCTGCTCCTACTGGTTCGATAACCTTGGTTTCTTTCTGAGGGAAAACTTGCTGCTGACTGCATCATACCTTCCTCTTGGGGTCTCCCAACGAACGTGTGTTCACGCATCAAGCTATTTTTCTGGCGCCGTTGCCGGGGAGACAGCAGTCTTCTGCAAGGGGAGTTTCACGCTTCCAATCTCTTTACTTTGTTTTTGTCTTGCTTAGTTTATTTTATTTTATCTTGTTTGCTTTCAATTATCAAAAACACAAAAAAATTAGTTACTTGCATCTAGTTTACTTTCAAGTTATTTTCTGTCTGTTTTTAATTCTGCTAAAATGAGTACTCCTGAGAACACTAAGTTGTGTGATTTCACTAGCACGAACAACAATGATTTCATATGCACACCTATTGCTCCACCTGCTGCTTCAGCAGAATTTTATGAAATTAAACCTGCACTTTTAAATCTTGTTATGAAAGAGCAATTTTCTGGTGTTAGTACTGATGATGCTGCTGTTCACCTTAATAACTTTGTTGAACTTTGTGAAATGCAAAAGCTCAAGGAAGTAGATGGTGATATTATTAAACTGAAACTTTTTCCTTTCTCCTTGAGAGGACGTGCTAAAGAATGGTTGCTATCTTTGCCTAGAAATAGTATTGATTCATGGACTAAATGCAAAGATGCTTTTATTGGAAAATATTATCCTCCTGCTAAGATTATTTCTTTGAGAAGTAGCATAATGAATTTTAAGCAATTTGATAATGAACATGTTGCTCAAGCATGGGAGAGAATGAAATCATTGGTTAAAAATTGTCCCACTCATGGACTGACTACTTGGATGATCATCCAAACCTTCTATGCAGGATTAAATTTTTCTTCAAGGAATTTATTGGATTCGGCCGCTGGAGGTACCTTTATGTCCATCACTTTGGGTGCTGCAACAAAGCTTCTTGATGATATGATGATTAATTATTCTGAGTGGCACACCGAGAGAGCTCCAACAGGTAAGAAGGTAAATTCTGTTGAGGAAACCTCTCCTTGAGTGCCAAAATTGATACTATTATGTCTATGCTTGCAAATGGTCAAACACATGTTGATCCAAATAATGTTCCTTTAGCTTCTTTGGTTGCTCAAGAAGAGCATGTTGATGTGAACTTCATTAAAAATAATAACTTCAACAACAATGCTTATAGGAATAATTTTGGTAATAGCAATTATAGGCCCTATCCTTCTAATAGTGGCAATGGTTATGGAAATTCCTATAGTAACTCCTACAACAATAATAAGAGTGTACCCTCGATCTTGAAGTTATGCTTAAGGATTTTATTAGTACACAAACTGCTTTCAATAAAACTGTTGAGGAGAAATTTGGGAAAATTGATGTGCTTTCCTCTAAAGTTGATAGTCTTGCTCTTGATGTTGACTTGTTGAAACTAAAGAACATGCCTCATGATGTTAAAGAGAGCAAAACTCTCAATGCTATACAAGTTAAAATTGATAACAATGTGAGGATGTTAGCTGAATTGCATGCTAGATGGGAAAGAGAGGATGAAATTGCTAGAAAGAATAATATTGCTAGAGTTTATACTATTACTACTTCTGAAAATGCTTCAAACTCAAGTGTTAACAAACCTCCTACCATTAATGGCAAGATAATTGGTGTTGGTAATGTTTCCACTTCTATTGCAAAATGTCCTAAATTGCCTGATAACTCTGAAACTGTCCTTGATAAAGATGCTGAAATTTCTAGCAATAAGGAAGATAATAACTCCATTACTTTTGATAATAATGACTTTGATTTTGATGGTTGCAATATTTCTGAAGTAATTAAGTTCTTGCAAAAGCTAGCTAGAAGTCCTAATGCTAGTGCTATAAACATGGCTTTTACTAAACATATTACTAATGCTCTCATGCAAGTTAGGGAAGAAAATTAAAACATGAAGCTTCTATCCCTAGGAAGTTAGAAGATGGTTGGGAGCCCATCATTAAATGAAATTGAATGACTTTGATTGCAATGCTTTGTGTGACCTTGGTGCTAGTATTTCTGTTATGCCTAAAAGATTATATGATATGCTTGATTTAGCACCTTTGGAAAATTGTTACTTGGATGTTCACCTTGCTGATTCTACTATTAAAAAACCTTTGGGAAGAATTGATGATGTTCTTATCATGGTTAACAACAATTATGTCCCCGTTGATTTTATTGTCTTGGATATTGAATGCAATCCATCATGCCCTATTGTGCTGGGAAGACCTTTTCTTAGAACTGTAGGTGCTATTATTGATATGAAAGAAGGGAATATAAAATATCAATTTCCTCTCAAGAAAGGTATGGAACACTTTCCTAGGAAGAAGATTAAGCCACCTTATGATTCTATTGTTCGAACAAATTACAATGTTGATGCTTCTTCACTTGGTAATACTTGATGCATGCTTTGTGCCTAGCTAAAAGGCGTTAAAGAAAAGCGCTTATGGGAGGCAACCCATTATTTTTACTTCTGCAATTTTTCTTTTATTGAGTCAAGGAGGATGTTTACTTCTGTAGCAACTCCTTTGTATCTTTATTTTCTCGCATTGTTGCGGCTTGGCAGAGTGTGAGTGGCGGCGTCGTGCCACAAGGGTGGCGAGGTTGTCAGCTCGATCGATGCGTCCCAGCGAGGGGCGATCTTCAGTACGTCGAGGCAGCGGCCTCGGATGTGGTGTGGCGGCCGTGGTCTGTGGGTAGTTGCCCTGGGCAGTTCGGACTGCGGGTGGCTAGGTCGTGCGGCGTTGCAGCTCGAGCGCGAGCGGTGGCATGTTGGGGCGGCGACCCCGGAAGGTGGTCCAGGTGGTTTGCACAGGGCGTGATGGAGAGTTGGATGTCAGGGCGGCGGCTCCGAGTTTTCTGCATCATCGAGGGCGTTCGCCTTGTGTCGTGTGGGCGACAAGGTAGTCTTTGGTGCTGTTCGTCGTCGAGGCTCCCTGGTGGTGGCCGCTCTCATCTACGACGGAGTGTCCCACTTCTGCTCCTCCCATAGCAGCCGCGGATTCTTCTCTCCGGCAAGGGTGGGGTGCTGGCCAGACGGCCGCGGAGTGGTGGGTTGTGCTTGGCTCTACGTGTTGTGTGGGCATTGCCCCGTGGTTTTCGTTGTATGATTTTCGCCCGGTTTGTTTCGCTAATAAACCGGGCACCTTCTGCCTAATTAATCAATAAGGCAAAGCTTTTGCATTCGTTTCAAGAAAAAATGGATCTTTTTGTATAGTTGTCTTACCTCCCATTGGAATCTACAAAGACGTTTGGTTCCAGGCTTCCCATAGGGAAAACCTATATGCTGTTGGAAATTCCTCTAGGGACAAAAACACTATTGGTGCAAAACAAATCCCTTGTGTCATATAACATTCCTTTTTCAGATCTTTCTGACATAAAACTCTTCTTTTTGCAGGGCAGGCGAGCTTGGTCTCGCTTAGCAATTTGCCAAATCTTTAATTGTTTAAAGCTCAATGTCCGTAAAGAACACGACATAATTGCCAACTAATCATTTGCTAAGTCATAGATGAGCAACATACACCCCCCACTTCTGCACTTTTTATTCGAAACTAGCTTTTGCTTTTTTGCACTTGGTACAAAAGGAGGGAGAGCCGGTAAATTTCTCAATTTGCCAACCATACAAACCTGTCATCCCCAATTTCTATCTCCTCAGCCAACTCTCCGCACTCCCTCCCGAGAAAAATCTCAATCTCAGTTACCCTATCTAACATCTTGTTCTAAAATGTCATCATTTTGATACCTCCTTAAGGGAAGAGAACATTTTTGCATTCTCTCACTTACACTCGCTACAAAACATGTAGGTCAGGAGGATAACGAACCCACCAACTGCTCAAATGGATCCCATTTTTGTCCCTTTGCAATCCTAATTTAGAAGAACAGAGCAGTCGACCATGTACAAGGTCTGGCGAGCTGGCATTTCCTGAAGAGTGTAGTGATCAAAGATTCTCTAAGCCTGCGCAGACTGAGCTGGCATTCGCGTATGGTTGTGTTCACCCTCGTATGTCACGATGAGCATCGACGCATCATCCACGCAACGTTCGACGTGCTTCCTCGCTGGGCAGCCCCGCACACTGCTACATTTGTAGTACCCCCTGAATTTTGTTCAAGCAATCAATGGGTTAGTCTTATCCATAGACAGATCAAAACTAGCAACACGGTGGATTGGAGATAAAAATAGGAGTACAGAGTTTCTATATCCAGTGTTTGCTAGAAAGAGAAAGATTTGCTTCTATTCAGACAGCCATATTCATGGGTTTGCTATTACTGTGTAGCTATATTTGTGTGTTTTATCATCAAGCAACTTAAGATAGAGGAGGTGGGCAAGTTCGGATAGGATTATTATTATTATATAGACTGAATCACCATAGCATGATCTCAGTTGGATTAAGAAATGGTCACTTTAAGACTCATGATTGATCTATTTTTAGAAAGTGTGCACAAGAATAAATGAAAAAGAATTCTCAAAGTAACTATTCAATGTCAATAGCAATTACGGTATCGACGACACATCATGAATACCAGGAACATGCACACAACCTGCATCCGATGGATAAAGTGTTATGATTATCACTGAGACATGATTTATCACAAGGCACTTGAGCAGGTCATGGATATAGGCAGTTGTGCATATGGTAAATGATGACATGGTGATTATAGCCTCATTACGACTTATCTCTATCACTTATAATCAAGAATATCCGTGCAGCAAAAATTACACAAAATAGTTCATATACCTGGGATGAGGGGAGCCCTTAATTGGCTTCTGCCCATACTTCCTCCATGAGTATTCATCTGGAGGTATATCAGCAATTTTATTACTAATGGCAGGAACTTTAATCGTCCTCTTGACCCGCAACTTCCTGCTAAAGTAAGGAAGAAAACAATTCTCATGGTGTTCTACATCGAATAGAAAACAAAAATCATAAACACTAAGATAGTGTATCTACCTTCTCTTTGAACAATGGCACCTTCCAGTTGCAGCGCACTTGCCATTCCCATCCTCCCCGCGTCCTGAGCATCGCTTCCTCGGTGCCTGCTGTGCATTCATCGGGTCACTCATCGCAGGCCCGCCGATCAAATGGAACGAGGAAGACTTGGCATCCAGGCTGGCCACACTACCATCCATGCTCAAAGATGACAAGAAAGATCTCGCGGACGACATCGTCCCCGTGGCGCTGGGGCTGTCAAATTTCAAGTTAATCCCACTGTTGCTCCTCTTGAACATCTCAGCCTGCATCTTCTGCTGCTGCTGCTGCTGATGCTGGAACTGATATCGGGATACATTGCCAAACTGAAAATGGGCAGACAACGGCTGGACCAGCTTGGGAGGTCCTCCGATTTGGTGATGCGCGCTCTGTGAATCCAGAATGCTGTTTCTAGGATACACCTGAGAAGAGCTAGTGGAAGGATGGGCGCTGCTATTCAGAACCACCACCGGGGTGTTGTTATCCAGGAAGCCCTTCTGGCTCAAGAACCCCGGAGTCTGTTTTCTGCTTGCAACCTTAGCTCTAGGATGGCTTCCTCCTGCTGCTCCCGCTCCTCCTTCGTTGCTGAGGAGGGAGACCACCTTCCTGAACTTTGCGCAGGCGTCATCCGTCCCCAGAGCTATGCTCCTGAGCTGCGCCGGTCCTGCGTCTGGGAGAGCAAGCCGAGCACTCTGTGGCAGCTCTCAACGGCTATCCTGTTCGCCTCCTCCACTTCTTCCATTATTAGTAACAGAAACAGAGACAATCCTTTGGTGAACTCTCCTCAGGAGCACCTCAGCTTCTTCGCAGCTCACACCGCAGCAGATCTGAAGAGCAGAAAATGAGAGGGAAAATTTTACTCAGATCTCAAGAAAAGCTCAACCACAGCTGCTCTTCTATCGCACATCCACGCAGAACACACCAGAGGAGCATCAGACTCAGGACCAAGAAAAGAAAGCGTTGCCGGACCGGATCACGGGAGAAGCCGCAGGCAGGCAGGACTGGGCACCGAGGCGGACGTGGACGGCCGCGAGGCGGAATCCGCGGCGGCAAGATGCCACCGGCCAGGTGCTTGCGTGCAACCGCATCAAACAGGGCAACAACAAGCCCACCACCACAACCTCCCCACCCAAGATTCCCCCCGCAAGAAAGAAGAGCTCGCCCAAGCAAGCACCGGAAGGCGATGCCAAGCCCGCGCGCAGAGACACCGCGAGAGCTCGCGAACTCACCTCGGGCAGGATCCGCGCGTGTGAATCTAGGAGCTGCGGCTGCGAGCTCGGAGGCGACGGTCGTCGTCGCCCACCGGAGACTAGTGGTGGAAGGTATGAAATGAAGAAGCGAACGGAGACCAGAGACGCACGCAGGGGCGAAGAAGAAATTAATTCCCGTTTCCTCAATTGTTTTTTATGCAGCCGAGGCCGCCGGCTAATATAATATTGCGGTCTGGCCCCTCCCACCACTGAAAAAGCGTCTCCACTGGGCGTGTAGTTTATTAAGGGACTGGATTAAGTAGTGAGTGGATGCTGTGCTGGGGTCAAAATGTCGAGGGACATGCGTCAGTCAGAGTGTGATTGTTGACCATTGCTCCGCTCACACATGGAATTGGTCAGGGAATAATACACTACACATGCGTACGATTTGTTATTCCATACTTTAATGTCGCGAATTTTGACAAGGTTAACTCTACCAAACTCAGATCAGCTCCTTTAAAATTTTCGTCACAATCACAATCTGTACTTGGAAAGTTAGCGAATGCAGGAAATGTCAATTGGAACTTGATATCCACATTACTCCTACAGAGTTCTAAAAAATCCAACTATGAACACAAAGGTAAGTATGCGGGCAGAATTAAGCCACCACATACAGATTAATGTGTGATATACCTGCATATTTGTTTGCTTTTTAGAAATGGGGTTGAAACCTCCAAGACTCTGCATCAAGATGATGCGCACAAAAGAAGTATACCTACATATTTGTAGCCGTAAACATACGCTATCCAATTCAAAACGAATTGAAGGCAGAGAGATGGATGTGGAGTATGAGTAATATAATAAGAAGAAGATGAGAATGCTTGTCTGAAGAACAAACTTGGCGTGTGGGGCATCGTTGTGCTGCATTATGATTCTGCAATAATTGTATATTTTTTTCTGCAAACGAGACCATGATTGATTTATCTGCTAATAAACGAGTAGTACTAATAGTAGTAGTAGGAGACACGTGAGTTCGTCGGGCCCCTTGGATCACATGTTCCTGTTCACAAGCATCCAGGTTGCCCAAAGGTCAAAATGACAGCTCCACCTGCAGGAATCTCCCACGTAGTTTCCTTTTTTTTCTTTTCGCTCCTTGTTTTATCGAGTAGTAGAGTGTCAAGCAATGCGCTCTTAATTATGAGGGATTTTGGCTCATATAGGTGTAGATATACCTATTATGGAAATAAACTTAAAAATTAAAATGTAAAAATATTCCAAATAAAAATGTCGGGTGTATCCGCACATTCTCTATCCGCACACAAAACTTCATGAAAAAATGACAGTTTTGTGGCTTCTGTAAAAAGACAAAAAAAAATTATGAAAATCATTTTAGAGGACCGGAATTTGTCTTTTTTACCCTGGGCACAAAAATGTCATATTTTGACGAAACTTGTTGTGCGAACATGACATATCCTAGTGTATGTCTGAAATTTTTGTTTGAAATTTTTGACATTTTGGAAAACTATTGTTGGTTAGTTGGTGCATCTATACCTAAGAGCAAAAGATGATTTTCCTCTTAATTACCAACTACATTCACAGTAGTGTACTCGCTCCATCCGTGAATAAATGCATTTCTAGTTTTGTTCTAAGCCGAACTTATTTAATAGAAAGAAAATTAAACATCTTTTGTGATGTGTACTTTTCAAGTTGTATTTTGTACAATGCCGATCACCTATAATTAGTATAGCACCTAGTATGCCCAATGTTGGAGGTATGCCCAACAGACAATAAGAAATGTTATTAATATTTGTTTTTATGTTACATCTACACATATACTATGACATAAGGTTCGTCAAAATATTTTTATCATCCGTGATCTACAAAAAAATTGTGGAAGATTAAAATGAGTTTTTTTACACGAAAGACAATACGGAAGGTCCCTAGTGTGTCATTTTTCGTTTATAAATTAGAGAATATTTACATGGGCTCGGGAGGAAAATTCAAATAAAAGAAATTACAAGGTATCCACCTACTGAGACATGCCTTCCTTCGTACTGTGCTTCGCTTTATGCATAACAAGAGCAAAGTTTCCTTGAAGAGATTGAAACAATCAACTGATTGACCTATGCTCCATCAAAAATAATTATGTTCCTATGATTCCAAATACTCCAGCACCCACAATCAAAATTTCTTTCAAACACATAATGTTAAATATATTCCTTCCTTGAACCGACATGTCATGCACAGAGTACTTTTCTTTCTAGGGACACAGTATTTGTCATTTTTGTATAGCCCAAAATACAACGTATTTTTTAACAAAATATTATAGATAGTTAGATTGTATAAACATGTATCCACGTAGCAAAATAAAGTGGAAACTTCTAAAAAATTTAAATACCAGGCTCCATGGAAAATTGTCCAGCTCCCACTCATCTAGCAATCTGCGACAAAATTTTAGCCTCGCCCCTTGCCTTGCATTAATGGACTATACGAGAATTTCTTATTAGTTGGTCTATGGTCTAAGACCCATTATCTAACAATATTTCAGGTTGGCTGATAGCTAGTAAATTCAAATGCATGTAGTTATGTCACTCCAAACAGAGCAAAACGGACATTTTTCGTGTCCAATTTGGTGTGGCCCATTGGATATTCCCGTAGTCCGGATGGCGGACTGCGGCGCGGGGCACAGCGCAACAACGGAGCCCAAAGAAGTAACGACAGAGGCGACAACATTGGTGGGGACGATCAGGAGGTTTTTTCTGTTCTGGTTGGCTGTTTGGGAGAGTGTCGGTAGGGGATAGAATTAGCGGTGTATTTTGGAACGGTCAATGTGATGAGCCGCTAAATAGTGGAAGGATCTGAATCGTTGGATATACTAATTTGACGGCCAAGATTTGTTCGAGCTAACCCTCAGGATCTATTTTTATATTAGTGTAGATTTAGATTAGAGTAGATTAGCTTTTTTTTTTAGCATGTGTAGATTAACTCATTGGACTACACACTTGCAGAACGGGAGTACCCAGAAACCTTCACAACTTATAAGTAGGCAAGTAGTCGTTCCCTTCCCTCAAAAAAAAAAGTAGCCGTTCCCCGAAGTCCCGGTTAAGCTACCAGCAGTGAGCAGTGCTAGCAATCTCCCGCACGACGACGAAAGCTGCAGCGCGCGCAGCCACCGAACGGCATTTCTGACGTGCTCCACGCCATCTCCTCTCCCAAGCCGGTGCCGATACCGATCAATCCGGGCACGCCGCCCGGCGCCCCTCCGGCTGCCACCATTATATCTGGGTTCAGGTCAGCTGCGGCTGCTGCAGGCCGCGGTGGTGGCACTGGTTGGTACAGAGGCGCCGCGGCGGCTTGTGGTGGCGGCGGAGGCGGCGGCGGCGTTAGCGCTGGGGAGTACAGGGCCGACGTCGTCGCCGCCCCAGGGATTACAGCAGGACGGGGAGGCTGCTGGCCACAGACGCACGGAAACAGCAGCGGCTGCATGCCGTAGCCGCTGTTGGATAGCACCTGCCACGAATTGACCGTAAACACATTTAGATACAGACATGCGGCACATTGAGCAGATGCAGAACGCTAGAGAAATTAATTACCTGGATTTGTTGCTGGAGTGACTTCATGTACTCAATGGCATGGTCCAGCGTAGAGCATTGCTGATTTATCTGGGTATCAGAATTGTAATTACTGTTAAGCTAAACTAGGTCGCATATTGATGTTATCGATCTCACTGCCTTGATGATTGGTCGATATAAGAACCTGTTCAGAGGAATGCCTTTGCACACCACCGCTGCCTCTCGACGCCTCCGAGCTTGGTAACAGAGAGTCCTCGTCTTTTAACGCCGAGTTCTTGCTCGAAGAAACCTGGTAAAAAACATATTCTCTTAGTTACCTAAAGTGTGCAATTTGAGCAGAAAATGTTGCTGTAACTTGTGTAGGTAACCTGAGGCGCGGAGCTGCCATGGCCTTCTCTCCACGTCCTCCACAGCTCGTCCGCCGCCGTGCGCGTCTGGTGCCTCGGTCCAACGCTCGCCGCTGTTGCCACCTTGGCATTCACCGACGATACATCATCGATGACCTGCGGGTAGACATGCGCGGCCGCAGCGGCGACACAGCCACCACTCTCCCCCTCCCGCCACAGCTTCCACCAATCCTCTATCGCCTCGCCGCCTCCAGCGGCCTTGTCTTTCTTCTCCTCCGGCGAAGAAGCGTCACCGGCGGCGGCGGCGTCGCCGCTGCCCCGATCACCGTCGAGAACGGGCTGCTCCACGGGGCAGCCGTCCCGCCACTGCAGCTCCAGCAGCTCTGTTCTGCAGCACGCACGCCAAGTACCATTTACGTGTCAACGACAATTAACTTTTGAGCAATTGGCAGTGTACAGGAGTACACATTATCGATCACCTTTCGTCGCTGAGCTGGGAGGGACAGTCGCCGGCCATTTTCCGATGGCTGTCGTCGGTGGAGTCGTCGGAGTACTCTGGTGCGTGGTATTTCATCGCTCGTCGATCGTCAGTGTTACTTGCCACGAACCAATTACGTGAATCGATCGACATCAATCAATCCTACTCCTATATATACTGTACCCCGCAAAAAAATCCTACAGTACATAACAGAATTGTCACTAGTGGAAAACAGGCCAAAGGTTTGGAGCTTTAGTCCCGGTTAAATACGAACCGCGACTAATGGGGCCATTCATCCCGGTTTGGACGGCCAGGACGCCCCTGAGCATTCGTCCCTAACACCAACCGGGACTAAAGAGGCTGCGGCAGGATGGGACCGCTGCAAGGAAGATAGACCTTTAGTTCCGGTTGGAGACACCAACCCGGACTAAAGCCGTCGGCATACCTTTATTTTTTCTATTTTTCATTTAACATGGAATAATGCATATCTTCAAATCTGTAAATCGAAATTTAACAAATAACATGTCTAAATCGATTAGAAAAATGAGAGGAATCCAAATTTAACAATTATATCATATTTTGCATCACAAGACTCATTTAAATAGAAGAAATTACTTTCAAAAAATCAGCATAAACTCATTTAACTAGGCGAAATTAGGTAAATATCAAGAAAATTCCTAATACTTGAGGATTATTCATAAAATATGGATTACTCTTTGTGAAATTATATGGGTGCCATTTTGCACCATATCTTTTTTAGAGGTTTTGTTTACTTTATTTGATTGTTTTCAAAAAGCGGTTAAAATGGCCACTATGACTCTTATCGAAGAGGTCAATTTTTTTAAAACTATCTATATTCTTGTGATATACTCCGGTGTGTGACCAGCTTTACCGGCTTCACTTTCTCTCTAGTAAGTTGATGGACTTATAGCTGAAAATTTCCACTTCGAGCGAAACAGAGGGAATCTTTACAAGAGTTGGGTGGATCTTGGTTTTGGATGTTCCTATGTCCTAACCTAACACAACCAACCAAAAAAATTCACTGGCCTACCCCTTTCGACTCCGTTCAAAGGGGTATATGGGAACTTTGACTTTTTTCCAGCGGGTCTAGGGGTTCACCGAAGCGGGGCTCCGGAGCGTCAAAAACCCCACCAAAACCTAGCTGGTTTCATACCATATGTATATAAGTGTGTTGGGTGTTGTACATGTCCAAGATCCTACTTCGGTGTGTGACCGGCCTTACCGGCTTCACTTTCTCTTTAGTAAGTTGGTGGACTTATAGCTGAAAATTCCCACTTTGGGCAAAACAGAGGTTATCTTTACAAGAGTTGGGTGGATCTTGGTTTTGGATGTTTCTATGTCCTAATCTAACACAACCAAGTAAAAAATTTCACTGGTCTATCCCTTTCGACTCCGTTCAAAGGGGTATACGGGAACTTTGACTTTTTTCCAGCGGGTCTAGGGGTTCACCGAAGCGGGGCTCCGGAGCGTCGGAAACCCCACCAAAACCTATCTGGTTCTGTTTCATAAGTATATAAGTGTGTTGGGTGTTGTACATGTCCAAGATCGTACTTTGGTGTGTGACCGGCTTCACCGGCTTCATTTTCTCTCTAGTAAGTTGGTGGACTTATAGCTAAAAATTCTCACTTCGGACGAAACGGAGGGAATCTTTGCAAGAGTTGGGTGGATCTTGGTTTGGGATGTTCCTATGTCCTAACCTAACACAACCATGCAAAAAAAGTCCACTGGCCTACCCCCTTTCGACTCTGTTCAAGGGGTATATGAGAAAGTTTGACTTTTTTCTAGCGGGTCTAGGGTTTCACCGAAGCGGGGCTCCGAAGCATCGTAAACCCCACCAAAACCTAGATGGTTCCATACCATATGTATATAAGTGTGTTGGGTGTTGTACATGTCCAAGATCGTACTCCGGTGTGTGACCGGCTTCACCGGCTTCACTTTCTCTCTAGTAAGTTGGTGGACTTATAGCTAAAAATTCCCACTTCGGACGAAACAGAGGGAATCTTTGCAAGAGTTGGGTGGATCTTGGTTTTGTATGTTCCTATGTCCTAACCTAACACAACCATGCAAAAAATTCCACTGGCCTACCCCCTTTTGACTCTGTTCAAGGGGTATATGAGAAAGTTTGACTTTTTTCTAGCGGGTCAAGGGTTTCACCGAAGCGGGGCTCCGAAGCATCGGAAACCCCACCAAAAACTAGATGGTTCCATACCATATGTATATAAGTGTGTTGGGTGTTGTACATGTCAAGATCGTACTCCGGTGTGTGACCGGCTTCACCGGCTTCACTTTCTCTCTAGTAAGTTGGTGGACTTATAGCTAAAAATTCCCACTTCGGACGAAACGGAGAGAATCTTTGCAAGAGTTGGGTGGATCTTGGTTTTGGATATTCCTATGTCCTAACCTAACACAACCATGCAAAAAAGTCCACTGGCGTACCCCCTTTCGACTCTGTTCAAGGGGTATATGAGAAAGTTTGACTTTTTTCTAGCGGGTCTAGGGTTTCACCGAAGCGGGGCTCCGGAGCGTCGAAAACCCCACCAAAACCTATCTGGTTCCATTCCATATGTATATAAGTGTGTTGGGTGTTGTACATGTCCAAGATCCTATTCCGGTGTGTGACCGGCTTCACTTTCTCTCTAGTAAGTTGGTGGACTTATAGCTGAAAATTTCCACTTTGGGCGAAACGGGGAGAATCTTTGCAAGAGTTGGGTGGATCTTGGTTTTGGATGTTCCTATGTCCTAACCTAACACGACCAAGCAAAAAAAAGTCCACTGACCTACCCCCTTTCGACTCTGTTCAAGGGGTATATGAGAAAGTTTGACTTTTTTCTAGCGGGTCTTGGGTTTCACCGAAGCGGGGCTCCGGAACGTCGAAAACCCCACCAAAACCTATCTGGTTCCATTCCATATGTATATAAGTGTGTTGGGTGTTGTACATATCCAAGATCCTACTCCGGTGTGTGACCGTTGAGTATGCATGCAGCATGCGCCTAGTAGTATTTGCGTTGAGGGCCTGCGCGGACGGTGCCGACGCAGTGCGAGCTGCTGTCCCCATGGAAGACGTACACCTGGACGTAGCACACCACCTCGACGGTCACGCTCACCTTGAACACGCGCAGCACCAGCGCCTTGCCGTCCAGCCTCACCACCGCCACGAACGGCAGCGTTCCGGACACCGCGTCACCGGCGAAGTGCGGGTTCTCGGCCACCTTGACCCCGTCCACCTCAGTCAGCGGCGCAACCCACGTCGTCGTCCGCCCGCCGACCCCGCCGGCCGGCACCACCGTCGTGCCAACCGGCTCCCCGTGGTACGTCACCGCCGTCACCGTCTCGCCGTACCGGAACGGCGAGCGGCTCGGGTTGACAACCTCAACGTGCACCGACGCGGACAGCGTCAGCGACGGAGGGAGGAGGCTGAAATCCTCCAGGCTGATCTCCACGGGCGACGTCAACACGCGCGGCGGGAGCGGGCGGTACAGAAGGTAGAACACGAGAGCGAGGATGCCGAGGATGAAGAGAATGACGAGACACACGCAGCAGGACAGGACGTGATGCTTCTTCCTCCCTTCATGATGAATTTCCTTACTCGATCGATCGTCCCTAGAAGGTTCATTTTGGCTATGGTATGTGTACGTGACTGTGTTGCGTTGATTAGGAGCTGCACCCCGTTTATATTTGCTACGTTTGCTGTTTATTTATTTAGCGCCTGGTCCGAGATTTCTTGCCTATGGGTTTTCAGTTTGGTTGTTTGGAAAATCGTGTGCATTTTAGGGCAGAAAACGGCTTGTTGGTGGTGAAGGCGCTTGTGGACGCTATGCAGGGTATATGGCAGTATGGTACAACTTCCTCGTTTTTGTTTTTTACTAGAATCGCCCGCTCTGCTTAGATAACCTTGGACTATGCCTAATCCTCAAGGAGGCTCATTTGACTCTGTTTGACCATTGGATGGACGGCGGTCCCGGAAGGGGTGCTGGCGGCGAGGCTGTCGGGGCTGCTTGGGCAGCGGCAGCAGCGGTTGCCTTTTAGGCCGGGGCGGCGGCCCCGGATGCGGATACGACGGCCGTGGTCTGCGAGCTGCTTACCTGGTGCAGCTTGGGCTGTGGGTGGCTGTGTCGTGCGGCGTCGTGGCCCGGGTGTGGGCGGTGGCATGTCGGGGCGGCGGGCCCTGAAGGTGGTCCAGGTGGTTTGCGCAGGGCGTGACGGAGGGTTGGATGTCGGGGCAGCGGCTCCGAGTTTTTCTGCATCATCAAGGGCGTTCCTCCTTGTGTCGTGTGGGCGACAAGGCTGCTCTCGGTGCTGTTCGTCGTCGAGGCTCCCCGGTAGTGGCCGCTTGCTGGCCGAGGAGTGGGTGTTGTGTGGGCTTTGCCCCGTGGCGTTCGTTGTTGTTGGTGTTTGTTGTTTGGTTTTCGTCCGGTTTCTTCCACTAATAAACCGGGCACCTTCTGCTTAATTAATATAAGGGGCAAAGTTTTTGCCTCTCGTTTCAAAAAAAAATGACAGCTCCACCTGCAGGAATCTCCCACGTAGTTTCCTTTTTTTCTTTTCGCTCCTTGTTTTATCGAGTAGTACAGTGTCAAGCAATGCGCTCTTAATTACGAGGGATTTTGGCTCATATAGGTGTAGATATACCTATTATGGAAATAAACTTAAAAATTAAAATGTAAAAACATTCCAAATAAAAATGTCGGGTGTATCCGCATATTCTCTATCCGCACACAAAATTTCATGAAAAAATGACAGTTTTGTGGCTTCTGTAAAAAGACAAAAAAAAATTATGAAAATCATTTTAGAGGACCGGAATTTGTCTTTTTTACCCTGGGCACAAAAAATGTCATATTTTGACGAAACTTGTTGTGCGAACATGACATATCCTAGTGTATGTCTGAAATTTTTGTTTGAAATTTTTGACATTTTGGAAAACTATTGTTGGTTAGTGGGTGCATCTATACCTAAGAGCAAAAGATGATTTTCCTCTTAATTACCAACTACATTGGCAGTAGTGTACTCGCTCCATCCGTGAATAAATGCATTTCTAGTTTTGTTCTAAGCCGAACTTATTTAATAGAAAGAAAATTAAACATCTTTTGTGATGTGTACTTTTCAAGTTGTATTTTGTACATTGCCGATCACCTATAATTAGTATAGCACCTAGTATGTCATCTCTCCTAGTATGCCCAATGTCGGAGATATGCCCAACAGACAATAAGAAATGTTATTAATATTTGTTTTTATGTTACATCTACACATATACTATGACATAAGGTTCGTCAAAATATTTTTATCATCCGTGATCTACAAAAAAACTGTGGAAGATTAAAATGAGTTTTTTTACACGAAAGACAATACGGAAGGTCCCTAGTGCGTCATTTTTCGTTTATAAATTAGGGAATATTTACATGGGCTCGGGAGGAAAATTCAAATAAAAGAAATTACAAGGTATCCACCCACTGAGACATGCCTTCCTTCGTACTGTGCTTCGCTTTATGCATAACAAGAGCAAAGTTTCCTTGAAGAGATTGAAACAATCAACTGATTGACCTATGCTCCATCAAAAATAATTATGTTCCTATGATTCCAAATACTCCAGCACCCACAATCAAAATTTCTTTCAAACACATAATGTTAAATATATTCCTTCCTTGAACCGACATGTCATGCACAGAGTATTTTTCTTTCTAGGGACACAGTATTTGTCATTTTTGTATAGCCTAAAATACAACGTATTTTTTAACAAAACATTATAGATAGTTAGATTGTATAAACATGTATCCACGTAGCAAAATAAAGTGGAAAGTTCTAAATATTTTAAAAAAATTAAATACCAGGCTCCATGGAAAATTGTCCAGCTCCCACTCATCTAGCAATCTGCGACAAAATTTTAGCCTCGCCCCTTGCCTTGCATTAATGGACCATACGAGAATTTCTTATTAGTTGGTCTATGGTCTAAGACCCATTATCTAACAATATTTCAGGTTGGCTGATAGCTAGTAAATTCAAATGCATGTAGTTATGTCACTCCAAACAGAGCAAAACGGACATTTTTCGTGTCCAATTTGGTGTGGCCCATTGGATATTCCCGTAGTCCGGATGGCGGACTGCGGGCGCGGAGCACAGCGCAACAACGGAGCCCAAGGAAGTAACGACAGAGGCGACAACATTGGCAGGGACGATCGGGAGGTTTTTTCCGTTCTGGTTGGCTGTTTGGGAGAGTGTCGGTAGGGGATAGAATTAGCGGTGTATTTTGGAACGGACAATGTGATGAGCCGCTAAATAGTGGAAGGATTTGAATCGTTGGATATAATAATTTGACGGCCAAGATTTGTTCGAGCTAACCCTCAGAATCTATTTTTATATTAGTGTAGATTTAGATTAGAGTAGATTAGCTTCTTTTTTTTTTTAGCATGTGTAGATTAACTCATTGGACTACACACTTGCAGAACGGGAGTACCCAGAAACCTTCACAATTTATAATAGGCAAGTAGCCGTTCCCTTCCCTCAAAAAAAAAGTAGCCGTTCCCCGAAGTCCCGGTTAAGCTACCAGCAGTGAGCAGTGCTAGCAATCTCCTGCACGACGACGAAAGCTGCAGCGCGCGCAGCCACCGAACGGCATTTCTGACGTGCTCCACGCCATCTCCTCTCCCAAGCCGGCGCCGATACCGATCAATCCGGGCACGCCGCCCGGCGCCCCTCCGGCTGCCACCGTTATATCTGGGTTCAGGTCAGCTGCGGCTGCTGCAGGCCGCGGTGGTGGCACTGGTTGGTACAGAGGCGCCGCGGCGGCTGGTGGTGGTGGCGGAGGCGGCGGCGGGGAGTACAGGGCCGACGTCGTCGCCGCCCCAGGAATTACAGCAGGACGGGGAGGCTGCTGGCCGCAGACGCACGGAAACAGCAGAGGCTGCATGCCGTACCCGCTGCTGGATAGCACCTGCCACGAATTGACAGGTAAACACATTTTCAGATATACATGCGACAGTAGATGCAGAACGCCAGAGAAATTAACTACTACCTGGATTTGTTGCTGGAGTGACTTCATGTACTCAATGGCATGGTCCAGCGTACAGCATTGCTGATTAATCTGAGGATCAGAATTGTAATTATTAAGCTAAGGTAGGCTGCATATATATTATCGATCTCACTGCCTGGATGACTGCTGGATATAAGAACCTGTTCAGAGGAATGCCTTTGGGCAGCGCCGCTGCCTCTCGACGCCTCCGAGCTTGGTAACAGAGAGTCCTCGTCTTTTAACGCCGAGTTCTTGCTCGAAGAAACCTGCTAAAAAAATCATGTTCTCTTAGTTACCTAAAGTGTGCAATTTTAGCAGAAAATGTTGCTGCTGCGACTTTTAGCCCGAAATGTGGTGGGTCAAAGTAAGACTATGTAGTGTAGCGGGCATGTGTAGATAACCTGAGGCGCGGAGCTGCCATGCCCTTCTCTCCACATCCTCCACAGCTCGTCCGCCGTCTCGTCCCCCGCCGTGCGCGTCTGGTGCCTCGGTCCAAAGCTCGCCGCCGTCGCAACCTTGGCATTCACCGATGATAAGTCGTCGATGGCCTGCGGGTAGCCATGCGCGGCCGCAGCGGCGCATCCACCACTTTCCCCCTCCCGCCACAGCTTCCACCATTCCTCTATCGCCTCGCCGCCTCCAGCGGCCTTGTCTTTCTTCTCCTCCGGCGAAGAAGCGTCACCGGCGCCGGCGTCGTAGCCGCTGCCCCGATCACCATCGAGAACGGGCTGCTCCACGGGGCAGCCGTCCCGACACTGCAGTTCCAGCAGCTCTGTTCTGCATCACGCACGCCAGCATATATGCATCATTTACGTGTCAAAGACGAATCTTGCCCAATGAACAGTCTACCGGAGTACACGTTATCACCTTTCGTCGCTGAGCTGAGAGGGACAATCGCCGCCGGCCATCTTCCGATGGCCATGGCTGTCGTCGGTGGAGTCGTCGGAGTACTCTGGTGCGTGGTACTTCATCGCTCTTCGTCAGTATAACTTGCCACAAAGCAACCATGAATCGAGCGACATCAATCCTATAAATATATATACACACACAGACAGTGGCGGAGCCAGGAATTGAGACGAGGGGGGCGAACAGTGGCGGAGGTAGGAAATTATCAAAGGGTGTGCCACCGACGAATTTTTTTTTGACAACACATGTAATCCACAATTGTACGGAAAGACCAATGTAAATAAGTCGAAGTCTCACAATATGAAACAGGGAAAAATAGCTGGGAACAGGGAACTACCTGCGGAATCGGTGTGCTGCTGCTCGGCTGGTCGCCCGACTCCTGGAGCAGTCGACGTCTCGGCGGACGGCGGGGCGGGCCAGCGGCGCCCGGTCTCCGCCTGCAATTTTGAGTTTTGGCTGCCGCCATTCACGCTGCGAGCTCTGCTGCTTCCTCTGGATTCTCCAACTCAAATGCCTCAATCTCTTCTACAAGACCTCTCCGTCCATCGCCGGCGCCCGGCGGCAGCGCAGCTCGCGCGAGTCAGGGGCGAACCAGACTGGGGCGAACGACTGGGGGAGCGCTGGATTGGGGAATCGAGCAGGGGAGGAGCGACGGACTGGGGGGGTAGCGTTGCGGCGGTGGATCGAGCAGGGAGCAGGGCGTAGGCGAGGAGCGAGCTGGGATTGGGGAATAGCAAGCAGGGGCGCGACCTAGCGAGAGGACAGACCAAGCGCAGCGAGGGGAGCAGCCGGACCAGGTCGAGACGGACGAGTCGTGCTGGTTCTGCCAGTTTTTTCTTTTTTTTTCTCCTCTCCGTTCACGTATATTCAGTATAGACTAGGTATAGTCAAAAAATTCTCAAAAGTTGAGGGGGGGGGGGGGGGGGGGGGGGGGGGGCGGCCGCCCCACCTCGCCCCCTGGTGGCGCCGCCCCTGCACACAGAATTGGCTGGACATGGGGGATGCATGCATGCGTGTACACGTATTCAGGTCTAAGGACGCAGCTGGAACTGCCAATCGTATAGGTAGTACTCCCTCCGTTCGGATTTAATTGACACACATTTTGTTACACATGGATGTATCTAGACATTATACAAGTATAGATACATCTATATTTGGACAAAACCAAGTCAATTAATTTGGAACGGAGGGAGTAGCAGCTAGCGGGTACAGGCATAAGATCGACGAGGTTTGGACACGTCGGGCTCGGGGTTCCGGCCGCCATGGCCGGTGGGCCAAGCGAGGAGGTGGACGATGGATATCGAGAGCAAAGAGACAGGGGCCTGAGTTTTGCGACCAACAGTTTGCACTCATGCGTACGTGCAACTCGATCAAACGCATACGAATTCCAGATATACACGTGGGGAAATCCCACATCGTTGCTTGGTTCCCGTACGAAATGGACGGATGTGCGTATACATTATTATCCAAGAAATATCTCGCATTCCGGCCGGCCGGCCGGCCACCGGCCAAGGCCAGAATGCCGCCGCCGACGGCAGGGGCAATGGCGTAGCTAGAATGTATAGCCACTTAGCCAGTCGGTCGTCGTATGTGCACAGCACACCACAATTTGTCCGGGTGCAATTTGTGTCTTTGTTTATAGCGGCGTGATGATGTCATCATGATGAGTATGCCACTGATTTTTTTTCTCGTACTATGTCCATATGTACTCAAATATCCCCTCTTCTAGATATATATACCACCGATATTTTGGACCACGTACAAATTTATCACTGCCTTCAGTTGATTGGGAGTTGGCCGTGTAGCTGATTGAAAACATGTACTCCCTTCATCTAGGTTTATAAGTCACATTTCCAAATTCTTTGCGACCAAGGTAGAAACTGATTGGTAGGGGGAAATAGAGTAAACGCTCATTAATTCTCTCGTTAACTGTGGCACTTTATTACGGGAGGGCAAAGACCAAGCTTAGGCCCACTTTGCGCTTCAACGTTTTCACACGCATGGATATTTGGGAGAAGAAGGTTAAGACGGCCATTAACACGTGTATTAATTGCTAATTGTGCCCTATGGAAAGAGAAAACCTGGTTTTGGAGAAGTGGCTTATAAACCTAGACGGAGGGAGTACTAGGTTTTTCAAAAAAAAATTGAGCAAAAAACACTAGACTTTATTATTGGATCATAAAGGGTACATTTTATTGAATAGTTTACCATGAGCCCACCGATCAAGAAGATGGTCTTCCAAAGATGGACGATGAAGCAAGATCATCCAGGCCTTGCACCCATCTCAAAGTTTTATAGCCACCTTGAGGCTTTCCTTTTCGCTGGCTGTTTTATGCCGGTTTCCAGCACCGGCTTTTTAGCTGTTAATAACATAAATAGACTGCGCGGAATAGTTTCAGCTTGACAGATATTCAAAATAAACGAAAAAATAAACAAAAACAAATTGGTACACAAGCTTCACCGTTCAAAGACGTTGCCCAAACAACCCATAAGAACGATAACTGAACTTATCCACGGTTAGGCAGTGGAACCAATATAATCGAGCTACATGTCACCAGAAAAACTAGAAATCTTTTGCATGTTAGACTCGGAAGAAATAAACTCCCATGTGTTACACTAGCAAGCACCATGAGAACGATGTATCGCGAGGAACCAAGCACCTGAAGTAGAACAGGTGCCACATGATTTCACACTCAAAACAGCTCCAGTACTCAACTTCAATCTTCCTCCAAGTTGATAGCATCCTTAAACTTCCCGTAGAGGATCTTCTTCAGTTCAGCCATCTGGGCAAGGATGGATTCCTTCTCCTCCTCCAGCCTCTCCAGCTTCTTGGCTGCATCCTCTTTCATCTGTTCCAGCCTAGTTTCCACATCGTCCAATGGCATGTGGGCGAACACTTCTCCAATTTGGAACCGCACCACATCTTCATCGCACAAGATAAGTTCATTTCCAGCATCCTCAAGGTTTTCATTTGCTTCCTAGAAAATAGAGTAAACAAGCAAGTGGCTTTTAGGACTGTGTTCTATGGGCAAAGTTTTGGTTTCAGGTCCAAGTGAAACATCTATCAGAATGGACAAAGGAGCCTACTGTACTCTATACACATATTGGCAGACAACTTTGCTAACACAAGATGTCACAGAGAATGCAGTTTTGGAAAATGCCACTGGATATCTCAATGGACATGCCGGACTGGATACACATGACATTCTCATAGCCAGTGGCATTCTTCTCAAGTGTCAACTTTGCAGTAGTTTATGGTTCCATTTTTTCTAAATAGGAAAAGACTCTCATTAGGCAATCTACAGTTGCTCACTTAGGCCTGCAAAATACTTCATATGAAACAAAGCAGCAGTAAAATACCGAGATCAGAAGGTCATATTTAGATAAAGGTAAAAGACACTTGTATAGATTTATAAGCCATCATATAAACTGGAAATTAAAATGCCTCATGTGCATACATCAATCAGCATCTGGAAGAATTAACATATATATCTACGAAACATAATGATCAAACCACTGTTATTTCTCAGCCTAGCACTCTTATCAAATTATTTATATGGCATCTCTCGAGGTAGGTTCAGATATAGACTCAATGAACCGATGCACACTTCCACACAGTAATATTTTGCAACTATCCTGTTCTATTCATCTAGAAACTGAATGTTAGCAGGATAACAGGATAAAATAACATATGTCAAGCCATGATGTCGTAGCATGGTTCATACTGGATTCCCCGTCAGCTACCACACACTCACACACACACACACACACACACACACACACACACACACACACACACACACACACATAATGAGTAAGCAACATTAGTAGCGCAGTTAAACCCTCTGCCTAGTGAAAAAGATTGGGGCATGACTTAACAAGTACAAATTATGTGAAGCTTTGATAGTCCCAACTGCTAAAATACCGAACCCCCAATTGGGATACTATTCCACCAAAATGTTGATCGCGAGTTAAACCTATGATGTTCACTTGTTTGGATAAAGTAGGATTGCAGTTATAAAAAACGTATATGGAGCTATAAAAAAAATTTGAGCGGTAACAACTTTACAAGAAGATTTAGTTCCTTCACAAACACTTCACAAAATCTCCCAACCGTCGCAAAAAAGATCTCAATAATATCCCCAGTTCCAGTAACCCACAAGTCAATGTGATCCTATCCTATGATACTAACTCCCAAGGTCTCCATAACAACAATAGCCTGGAAACCTCCCAAAAGCCCTTGCGTTTCTTCCAACTGGCAAAAGCCCTAATCTCCATCTCGTTGGGAAATGAACACCAACAAGACAATCATGGTCTGAGAAACAGAAGAGGGGCGCAAAAGAGAAAGATACCTTGGCAAGCCTGATCTCGTCGGCGAGCTCGTGGAGGCGGTTGTTGAGGCGGCCGAAGCGGTTGATGTTCTGCTGGTCCTCCATGTCACCTGCGCCTCCGTGCCGTCGCCCTGCAGGATTAGCCCCCCGGCACCGCAAGAATCACATCAGATCGGAAGCACGCGCGCACAAAACAGGAACAGATGATGGGACGCCGACAGAAACAACAACCCCTTGCCGTTGGGGGATCGGATTGGCGCTAGGGTTTGCTCCTCGCGTACCTGCTGCATCTCCGATAACCTTCGGGTTGGGTCGGCGTCGGCCCGAGATGAGAAGCGCCGGCGGTGGCTGCTGGATTTGGGGGCGGTAGTCGGAAGAAGGGGAATGAAAGAGAAAATGAACACAGATGGTGAAGTATTGGCCGTTGGATTTCCCTGTAATGGCAAGAGGAAAGGAACTATGACTAGGTTAGAGCATCTCCAACCATTTCCCCCAAACCGGCCCCAAAGGTCCGGGCGGACAGCCCGGACCGCATTTGGCCCAAAAACCGCCACCCAAGTGCGGCCCCCAAACCCACCCCAAACGACCGGGCTGACCGGCAGTGGGTTTGAGGTGGCGCGGACGCGACCGGACGCGACCGACCCGTGGGTCGCTGACAGCTCGGGCCACGCGGAGGGAGACTGACCGGCACCGGCAACGTGAGGTGGACCGCCGGCGCGGCGTCCAAGGCGGTCGCATCCTTTCCCCACCGGCCGCGTATTAATTCTCCCCCTCCGTCTCTCCGCCTCCGCAGTTCTTCTCCTCCACTTGGCCGCTTCTCCGCCTCCCGACGCCACCGCCACCCGCAATGTCATCGTCCGACTCCTTCGATTGGGAGGATCTGGAGCCCGAGGTGGAGTCACGGCGTGCGGCGGCGCCGGCGCGCTCCGGATCCCCCGTCGACGAGGAGGAGCTCGCACTCCGCCTCGCCATTGCGGAGTCGCTCAAGGACACGGGCCCGGCGGCGAGCGGGCAATGCAGCCGCGCTCCGCCGCGTAGATCGGCGCCAGCAAGCGGGTGCGGCTCCGCGCCCATCTACCGCCGGTCGGCCCATCCGTCCCGCTCCCCGCCGATGCGCTCGGCCGCGCCGCACATGGGGAAGGCGGCGTCGGCGCCCCGCTCCGCCGTCCCGCCCATCCAAGCTCCTCCGGGTTGGAGGATGCTCCTCGGTGGCGCCGGCGGGTGGCGCTTGATTCCGGTTTCCCCTCCACGGAGGGCACCGGAAACGGAGGGTCGCGCCTTCCGTCTCCTCCGCAACGCGGATCCTAGAGCGGCGGCGGCGACGGTGATGAGGACCGCCCGTCAGGCGGACGTCCCATCGGAGGTCGTCGCGGCCTCCTTGACGACGACGGAGACGGACGTGCGGCGCCGCCGCCGCAAGAACAAGGAGATGTTCGATGCCGCCAACGCCGAGTCCATGCGGGCGACGGAGGCCAATGCGGCGGCCGCCCGCCTCGCCTCCGAGCAGGCGCGCCATGTCCGCCTCTTGGCGGCGCGGTCCAGGAGCGGCGGCGGCACATCAGACTCCAGCGGCGACCCGTACGCCATCTTCGAGCGGCTCCGCCGCCCCGGCGCAAACGAGAAGGGGAAGGGCAAGGCGCCGGAGTGAAGCTCCACCGCCGTCGACATCGAGCCTCTTCTGTCGCCGCGAGAAGAGAAGATTTATTTTGCTAGTGTTAATTATGTAAGTACTATGTAGTATGTCCGAATGTTGAACTATCTATGAACGGAAGTGATCGACGTTATTTGCCTACGTGCATGGTTTGCATGGATATAGGGTTGAGAAATGGGGGATACGGTTGGAGGAGGCCACATTTTGGGTCTGTCCGGTCACTGTCCGCGGACATGCCCAGACGTGTCCGCTGACAGTTTGGGGGCCAAAAAAGGCAACTTCGGTTGGAGATGCTCTTAACTTTTTTTTTTCAGAAATACAAACTACTTCATTCGTCCCACAATATGAAATGTATTAACCGAGAAGTTCCTTTGGAGGACGGGCTCCGTAGAGAACGTTTACTTTATCTTTAAAACCGACATTTTGAAGTTTTAAAAATTCCGAAAAAAATAGATGTTGACAATGACGTATTCTATGGTGCCCGTTGTCCATTATGTGGTCATGACGCTTGAGTTCAGTTCATGTTGGGGTTCTTCTGTGGGTGTGGCGATGATCTCCACTTTATATTCTTCGTGGTCTCCCCTTGGAGGTAGATTGCTGGAGCGCTCTCGCGACTCCTGACTCTCCCGAGCGCTCTCGCGACTCCCGCAGAAAACCCTAGCCGCGCCGCCGGCCCGCCGCTCCGCCCTCCCCCCCCCCCTCCGCCTCCCCCCTTCTTCTTCCCGCGTCCGCGCCGCCCCCGCGGCGGCTGGGCGCGGCCTCGTAACTCTTCCTTCGAGCGCAACCTCCGGTAGCTCCTCTCCCGCCGCCGTCGGCGAGAGCCCCCGAGCATGGCTCGGGTGGTGCCGGCGGCGGCGGTGCTCCTCTACCCGCGCACGAGGGAGGCCGCGCGGGGCGGCACCTCTCCTGGCGGTGGTGCGGCTTAGGGCGATGGTGACCCGGGTGGTGCTCCTCGGCGGCGTCTCCGGCACGGCGGCGAGCTCTTCCTGGTGCAGCGCGGGTGGCCAAGGTGGTGGGGTGCTGCCGTTGGTGGCTGGGGCAGCGGTGGTGAATCCGACCCTGCAGGCCCAGATCTGGGCCCTTTGGGCCCGATCTGGGTTAGGGCGGGTTTGCCTCGTTACCCCGGTTTGGCCTGATGCGCGGCTCGCGACGGAGATGACAGCGGTGATGCCACCCTTGCTGCAGCGTGGCGGTGGGAGCTTCACGGGCCTAGCTGGGTCCGGCTGAGCCTAGGAACCGAGTGGGTAGCGCCGGTGGCGGCCTACGTGCAGCAGCATGGCGGCGGGGACTTTACGAGCCCCCGGGCTCGGCCGGGCCTGCTTGGCCTGGTGTGTCCCTGCTGCCGTGTCCGGTCAGCACCCGCCGATGGCGGTGGAGGACGCCCTCCAGGTGGCTGCGCTGCTGCCGCCTCTAGTTCCAATGTGGCTCGGTGTGCTCTTGTCGTAGCGTCCGGTTGGCTATCGTCTTTGACGGTGGAGGTTGTTCCCTCCCGCGTGGTTGTGACTCTGTCGGACCTTGTCTACGGCTGCTTCATCTCGGGCTGACCGGCCCTGCTATGTTTGCCATGGTGAGACGACGATGGTGACTTCAAGACCGTGGTGGCGTTTGTTGGTGGGCGGCAAGATGGATGGAGCGCTACAGATTGTCCGAGACGTGGTTTTTTGGGGGTTGGGAGAAATCCCTGCCGTTGGCACCGACGTGGTGACGCTTGAGAGTGTCACCCTTCCTTCTTGAGGGGCGTCAGGTATACCTCTTCCCCATTCCTCGGAGCGTACCGGGGGAAACCCTAGATCTGTCCGGGCAGCAGCGTCATCGTCGTCGTCGCTTTCCTTCTTGGAGGTGCTGTTTGGTACGCGGTGATTTAGAGTGCTAGGTTTGTGGTGGGACTTCGCCGGAGAGGGCGCAGCGGTTGCGGGTTACTTTCATTTTCGTTGATCCGCCGGTGTCGGCTTTGTTTTTTTTTCTGTTTCTCTTCCTTTTCTTTTGGGCATGATTGTGCTGTTTGCCCCAGCGGTGGTCTCAGTGTTGTATCGGGTGGTTGCTATATTAATATAGCGGGGCGAAAGTCTATTTCTTCCGGTAGATTGCTTCACGAGACAAGACTCGTGGCAACGTCCAAGAGTGAGTGGGAGACATGGGTCAGGAGAAATGTGACGAGAAATGTGACGAATTTGTATGGGACGAGAGAAATGATGATACTGAGGGCCGTGACCGAACAAATAGAAGACGAGATGAACGGGTGAGATGAAAAGTTGGTTGTAGGAAACCGAGGAAATTTTCACTGAACCTAACAAGTAACAAGTCTATAATGGACGATATTATTGTGTGCCTACTTTGTTTACTTTACATTACTGTAACTTCACTATTATTTCTTTTGATTATCTTGGACGCTAATAAAGAGTGTTCTTTGATGTAAGAAGCCAAGAAAATATAGGTGTGCTTCGAACATTTAAGATATAAACGGCATCGACTATAGTTATGGTGTTTCATGATGTTTCTCGCTCTCCATCTTGGTGTTGCTAAAGATAACCTTTTATGAGCTTCAAGCTCTCCTAGACTTTGACTTATTTGTTGACTGGTAAAGGTTGTTACATATTGTATGTATGCTGATCCTTGCTACACTTGTCTCTTTGGAGTTCATCTCGCAATAGTCTTGTGTTTATGCTAGTGTTAAGAGTTAATTTAAGTTACATGCATTTCTTAAATAAGTTGAATAAGTTTTTGTTTATCTAAATGGTTAATATGTGTATTTGGCATATATGTAAACTTTTTGTTGTAGCTTTTTAGCTTTTAGTTGTATTCATTTCCATGATACTAGTGTGTGCCATTTGTGCATAATTTTGTTAGGAACGTGTGATTCAAACGTAAATTTAGCTTTTATCACATGACAAGTTGGTTAATTTGGAATTTTGCACCATATTAACGGATATTTTGGTAGCCACTTTGGAGCAAATATTTACAAGTTTCTTAACTTGTAAGCACTTCTGAGTGCGAATGTGCCGTAGCTGAAATGATGCAACTAATACTTTTTTTTAACGAAGGCAAAAGTTTTGTCTTATTCATTAATTAGGCAGAAGGTGCCCGGTTTATTAGCGGAAGAAACCGGTCGAAAACCATACAACAAACACCACGGGGCAAAGCCCACACAACACCCACTCCACGGCCGGCCGGCCAGCAATCCACCCTTGCCGGAGAGAAGAATCCGCAATTGGTATGGGAGGAGCAGGTACGGGACACTCCGTCGCAGACGAAAGTGGCCACCACCGGGGAGCCTCGACAACGAACAGCACCGAGAGCAACCTTGTCGCCCACACGACACAAGGAGGAACGCCCTCGCTGATGCAAAAAAACTCGGAGCCGCCGCCCGACATCCAACTCACCATCACGCCCTGCGCAAACCACCTAGACCACCTTCCGAGGCTGCCGCCCCGACATGCCACCGCCCACACTCGAGCCACGACGCCGCACGACTCAGCCACCCACAGTCCAAGCTGCACCAGGTAAGCCGCTCGCAGACCACGGCCACCGTACCAACATCCGGGGCCGCCGCCCCGGCCTAAAAGGCAACCGCTGCTGCCGCTGCCCCAGCAGCCCCGACAGCCTCGCCGCCAACACCCCCTTCCGGGACCACCGTCCCGACATAGCATCGCTCGCAACCGAGCCATGACGCCGCACGAACCAGCCACCCGCAGCCCAAGCTGCACAGGGAGAGCTGCTCGCAGACCACGGACGTCGTACCAACATCCGGGGCCGCCGCCCCGACCTAAAAGACAGCCGCTGTTGCCGCTGCCACACCAGTCTCGACACCCTCACCGCCACCTCCCGCAACCACAGGTCCCTCCCGCCGGTCACACTTCAAGAACGATGCCCCCAAGGGGGAGCATGACGCAGGACGCCACCACCGCCCGATCCCGAAAGATCTAGGGTTTCCCCCGAAGTGGCACGAGCAGAAGGCAAGCATCGCGTCTCGACGGTGCCTCCAAGGAGGGAAACGGCGCCCAGAGGCGCCGCCACCGCCTGCGCCGGGAAACACCAGCAGCAGAGCTTTCACTCGACGACGACGTGCCATGAGCCTGCCGCGCAGCCCGACCGACTCACCCCACCAGCCTCCGCGCCAGCTCGGAGAAGATCAACCCCAGCAGCACCAACCAGCTCCAACGACGTGCCGCCGAGCATAGCCCAAGCACCGTCGCCGGCGTGAGATTTGGGCGTGGGATCCCAGATCCGCCGCACCCCGAACCTCCACTGCTAGGAACTCCCAGCACTGGCACACCACCATGGATGAGCGCCGGCCAAGCTCCGAGGCCGTCGCCCCGGCTTACGCTCACTGCGAGCTCCGACGGCCGCCCCCAGCCGCGCCCGCCAGGCTCCAGCGGCCCCTGCGACAAAACGAGCCCTCGACCACCTTTGGCAGCGAGGGCGGGCTGCCACCACCGCGGAGGAGGCCAGCGGCGACAGCGGCCGAGGGAGGCTGGGCGGGGGAGAAACCTGCGGCGGCGCTGGGGTGCGCCCCTGGCGTCGCCTGGGGGAGCGACGCGAGGGGAGGGGATAAGGTTTGCGCTGACGATATCAGTCCTTCTGTTCTTCGTCTTTTTTCTATAGATGCAACTAATACTCGTGGTGCAGTTGAGTGACATGTGCAAATGGCATGATGGAGTTGGGACACACAATGCAACTGAAACATGTTCTCCACTATCACTCCCGGTAAAATCATTGTGATCTACTTCGCCTTTAACTGCATCGCATCATTCTAAACTGCATCGCTCGCAATTGCATCCTTGTTACCGATCTCAATCACGTGTACAATGAGAAGCACAACAATTTAGTCCCACGTACATCAAGTAAGTAGATTGAGCTAGACCGGAATATAGGGTTCAACTTCAACCGAAACTCGTTTAGCATTTGACATAATCTAACTCAGGAGGAGAAACACATATGGTATGATTCAAATAGAGAATGAGAAATGCAGTTGAGAAGGATAAATACATTCGAAACTATCAAGTTTCATGCACTAGCCAACATAATCGAAAGTCCTCAATGGTAGAAAGGACTAGGCAACCTACATACACACTTCAACACCCCTCTCACGTGTGACTCAGAGAGGTCAACAAGTGCATAGAAATCTGAGATGTATGATTTCAAGAGGCCGATACGTGGACATAGAGGGGGCAACAACATTTTTTTGGAGAAATTGCGAAAGTGATGACTCGAACTCGATACCTATGGCTCAGAGAGTGGGTGTTGAGCTATATATGTGGATTGTCTTGTCATTTCCATCAGTTCGAACTTTTTATTGAGTTGGCTAGTGCATGAAACAAGACATGTGCAGTTGAAAACAGAAAACACAGTTGAAAGGACGCAATGGAGAAGGAAACAATTGAAAAGACATTGCTGAGAAAAAAGAGTTGAAATGATTGAACTGAGATGAAGAAACACGTTTATTAGAACACGGTTGAAAGAAAAAACACGTTTAAAAGAACACGGTTGAAACTGTGTGGTTGAGAAGAAAAACGTGGTTGAACAATTGAGAAGAAAAGATAGTTGAGAATGACAAACATAGCTTGAAGGACGCAACTGAAAAAAAAACACAATTAAGCACTGAGTTAAGAAGAAAAAACACATTTAAGATGATTTTTGTTGGATAAACTCGTACTAATCAACAAAACACATTTTTAGGTAGATTAATCTATCTTAATAAGCCATTTGAATATTCTTCTTTCCGCTGTTTCCTGAGGCTGTAGCATCTCCCCTCCGTGAGTACTATGTTGGTATGCAATGCATGAACATCAACAAACAGTTCTGGGCTTTCTCAGGGAGAAATAAAAGTAGTACAGTTTGAAACCATGATTCAGGATGCTGCCTTGAAAATAAAATATGATTCAGGATCTAAGTTGGCTTTGAAACCCTTGTCCGGCCTCTCGAGATACCATAAAGCTACAAAGACCGTGTCTTTTATCACGGAATTAACTGTAACATAACATAACAGCAGTACGAACTTGCCCCTGCATCTTTTATCACAGAATTAATTGTAACATCCGTGCAAGTTTTCTTTAGGAGTGCATACATACATTCATAAATAACTGACATGTGGTGCTACAGCAAGTCATGATACAGCCAAATGTCAATTTGCAATCCACTCTTAGTCATCTCTTACAACCAAAGCATCAACGGTTGAGACTGTCCCCTCTGTTTATATCCCTCTAAACATCAATTTTCATCTATCTTTGGGTATAATAAATAATAAATAAGAAAAAAAACATCATAATGGAATCGAACAGCAGCAGCAGCATCTACAAACATCAATGAATAGATGAATATGTCGCCGAGGGCTGGCTGCCTCAGGAGCCAGCCGCATTGGAGGGCTGTGTATCAGTGGACACTTCCATTTCCGACGACCTCGTCCATCGGCCCAGCAAAATGGCTGGCTATGGCAGAATCAATGGACCCCGCCTTAAGTCGAAAGGAAATATTTGCTTTGCACTCACGTGCCATGGCCTTTGGCCGTCCGTAGGTTAGCACCATTACGAAATCTTCAGCAGGGGAGCCTACGGTGGCCTGGGTTGCCTGCGTTGATCTCCCCTTCAGCCACAGCTCTACTAAATTGCGCAGAGGCTGTGAGGGTCCACTGGCTGCCCGCAGCAATTTATTTCCACCTGTAAACATGAAGATTAAGTTGTACATTCAGACAAGTGCACGTGCTCAGTTGAGCTCACACGCACAGAGCTCAAACAACTGGCCTGGCATTTCCTTGTGCAAAATGTTGTTGAGAGGTAACAGTTCAGGTGTTACATGTATTTTCTTTTAAAAAACTCATGAACCGCAGAGGAACTACAGGTTCTATGACACATAAGCAGTCACAGAAAAAAAACAATTGCGTATAAACAGTAGTGTACATCATATATGACAGATATTGCTCTTACCTCCGACTCGCTCGGGAGACTGAGTTTCTGCACGAGGTACTTTTGGATAGACGAAGCAGGTATATTTGCATCCCTGATGTAAAACAGTCAGTGCATTAGCCACATGGAACTCTCACGGGATATACAGTTGAGAAATGACAAAGACACATGATTATGGTGCTGCTTTGAAGGTTGACATCCGATTTCAATGTAAGGCAATCAGCGTGCTAAGACATGGCAGAAATAAAAGCATAAAAAAATCAGTAGCAATATACTGAAGTACTGTTTCAGTGTAAGTATCCTACTCATTCTGTTCCTTTGGAATGAACATTCTTAAATTTTGTTTTCTATCTTAGTGCTTATTTGTCATACATCTAACTGACAATCCTTTTTTGCAGGGATCTAACTGATAATCCCACATATGGATTTAAACAATATTTTATGTCAACGTCAGATCATGAATTGTTTTTAACCAGACTATTCATAAAATCTCAATAAACATAGAGTAAAATATGAGCTTACTTTATTCGCAAATACTGCGAAGGTATCTGTGGTAAAGGTGTGTCTCCTTTCCTGATAATAATTAGTGGCACAAGAAGTAAGATACAAACTCGTGCGAGCTGTCGCTTTTTAAATTTAAAACAAAGTGAGATGAATTGACAATGCTTACTGTTCGAATGAGCAACCAACGAAAACCATATGGAGCTGAATCTCTTTTCCTTCTGTGTAAGTGCACCATCAGGATTCACGTCTGCTGGAGCTCGAAGTCCTCTCCTTCTCCGCCCAGTCCCTTGAAGTTTCTTGTTTAGTCTCACCGGTGTAACTGGAGCATCTTTCTTATCATCCTCCATTTTGGGTTTCTTCAGATGCTCTTTTGGATTTGTTTTGTTACCATTTGTACTACTGGGAGAACCATTAAGCTGCTCTCTTTTAACGGCTGAACTCTGTAAACTCGACCTAAAGGCCTTTGTCCTGTTTGCAGCTTCTACCAAACAATTTAAAGGTTTCCAGAGCTCAGCATTGTCGGCCATATCCTTACTATCATCTTCGTATCTTTATTGGAGGAATGGTTTGATGCTTCCCCGTTTGACAAAATCTGGAAAATAAAAGGATCAAGTTACTACAGACTTGCGCATTTATTCTAGCTAATAATCTATTTTATTTTGGAAATTTAGTATGCACATTTTATAGCCAACTCCAACGCAACTAGCATAAAGATGCTATGGTGGGTTTGTTACCTGTCTTCTTGTTTTTGGCACTTTAGCCAAATTAGCAGGCAAGCTTGAGCTATGAGCATTTTTGTCAATCGGATCAGTTTCCTTTTTCACAGGATTGTCATTAGTAGGACCAAGGCCACGCAAGGCAGCAGCAGATTTCCTGGTAACTGCCCTTGTTCGCCGTCCAGTCGATCCTGTCGGTGTTAATCTAGGTGTATGGACCACTAATGAAGAGATAGATCTCTCTTTTCTTTTATTGGGAGGTGAAATAGGAGATGCCATCTCCAGCCTTAATCTTCTTTCTTTTTAATGGAAATATTTTTGATCTTACATCTTGTAACTGTGATCAGCTCTGAATATAGATAATGCACGAATATGAGTACAAGGAAGACATATATAGAAAAAAATAGATCTTTTAAGAAAACCAAGGACAAGTAGACACTAGACACACAGACAACCACACACACTCACACAGCACACTGAAGACTGGAGTCCAAGAGCATCAAGATTGACGTACTATTATGGTCTTTGCAAAACTAGTTAGTTGTATTTTGGATGCCACATATTTTACGGTAACTATAACACACTTTCACAGGCTATCAAAGAACTTGACATCAACCGACGTTTTTCACAGGCCATCAATGAACTTGACACCAAAAAACCTTTTCACAGGCTACCAGTAGTCCAATATATTCAAGTTGGCATGAAGGCACTGAAAAAGACACTGCCAAAAAAAGAACGAAAGCAAGCTAAGTTGGAGGAACTACATGTTCAATTTCAAGTTGCATAGTACTCGAAGGGCCAAGGGCCAACAAACATCTTAGGCTGGAATAAAAGGCCCAAGCGCAGCCAATAAGAAAACAGTCTACGGATGAAACAACTTCTTATGAAGTTATGATACCCTCCGCATAGAAAGCATACAACTCAAGCCAACAGCATTGGTGTATCACAATCCTACTTCGTATAAATGGCTTGTTGTATTGTCGAGAATTTCGAACGCTAGGATCTTATATCTACAACATGAGGGACCCGAAATCTATGTGTCCACCTACTTGCTCAAATAGTTACTAAGTCTCCCAGATAAGGTTGCAATATTTCTACAATTTTTTCCATTACCTCCTATCGTGTTCTCCTGAATTTTGTTAACATATTGCCAAAATTGGAACTGGGATGCTAATTTCTACATGTACTGCTAATGGGAAGTTATTTTGTGATAAAAGAATCAAGAAAAGTAAACATTAAGGTGAAAACTGGAAGTACCGACACACAGTTACATTGACCTCAATAACATCTACACATCAACAAACAAAGTGGATACAGTGAAGTACATAGTCAGAAGCATAAGTATACCTAAGCTTCTCAACTGGAGTGCAACCAAGATCAATCTCACACACCGGACAGGATTCTACCTCCTCGTCATTAAACTTCTTGTATATACACTTTCTACAGACTGCATGAAAGGCAAAATTAGAGCTCTGAAATAATAAACACTGGCAGATATTTTAGTTTATAGAGTAACAAATGAAGTCGAGACAGGAAAGAACATGTAGTTCCCACTACTTTCATTACTCTGGTGTTCACTGAGCTCTGTAGTTTGTTACAGGGTCAGAGTCGGACACCAACCTGACTAACTGCAGAACATACTATGGAATAAATAATACAAAATGCGTACACTGCTACCCCAGATAGTGTGAGGGTAACATGGTAACAGCTTCCATGCTGCGTAGCAAGCACAGTCAGCTCACACCCATACGATGCTGAACAGTTCAGACAGAAGGTGCAAGAGCAGTGTCCTTCCGAATCGTGAGCCGAAAGATCACATGTCACATTGCCTTGATCCCCAATTAAAAGCTAGCGTCCACGCCAAAGGACCAAATTTTAAGGCAGCAAGGCATTTGTAAGTCCCGAAAGCAGAACAGTAATGGCTAATTAGGCCTCTCTGTTGTTTTCACTGGGAAATACTCAAATACACGATGGCTAATCAAGTCTTGGATGAGGCATCGTCCGTCGATCGCAATCTGGAGCAGGCAAAGTCCACTGGTAAACGACATCTGCTTAAAGAGCTCAGTGAAACAAATTCCATGATGCATCCATATCCATGCCATGCAGATGGGTAACTCGACAGTTCCACCACGCGCACTGAAGAACAGAAGCAGAGGCCACGTAAAACAGAGCATGACTGGGCATGGGGTGGAACGGCAAACACTAAATTAATCGGAATTCCAGCGTCAACGCGCTCGGACGCGCCAGCGCCCACGTCCCGGAGCCACGCCGGCAGCGGAGGGGCCCGGATCCCACGTCCCCCCCGGCGCCGTACGTGTTGGCCGGGACGCTTCAGATCAGGCGCGGGCGACGTCGGAGAACCCGAATCCTGGCAGGCAAGCCGGCAGGCGGAGCTTTTACGCGGAGGCAGGTAGAGGGAGTCGGAGTCGGAGGAGACTCACAGGTGTGGAGGCACTCGGAGACGGTGGTGGCGTCGCGGAGGAGGCGGTTGCAGAGCGGGCACGTCATGCAGCGCGCGAGCAGCTCCCGCTTCACCATGACCAGCTCCCTGGCTGCCCCGCCGGCGCCGGCCCTCCTCTTCCTCCCCCTACCCCTCTGCTCCTCCTCCTCCCGCGTCTCGTCCCCATCCTCCTCCACCACCGCCTCTTCTTTCGTGACTTCCTTCAACTCCGCATCCGCGGTGGCCGCAGTACTGCTGGCCTCGGGCTCCGTCGGGGGCGGCGGCGGTTGGTTGTCCCCCTCCTCCTGCGACGATGCGTGGGCGGGCTGCATCTGCATGGCTATCGGCGCATGGGGGTCGTCGTTGGTGGGTCGTTGCGGATGGTGGAGGAGGAGGAGGAGGAGGTGAGATCGAGGGGGAGAACAACGTCGATGCGTGCGTGGTGTGGTGTTGAGATTGAGAGCGACCAAGACGAGGCGAAGAAAAAGGCAAAAGGTGGGCGAGCAGCGAGGTGGTTCGTTCGCCTCGCCTCGCCTCGTTGTTGGCGTGCCAACGTGTGTTTACCGTCATGCTCTCCTGCTCCTGCTGCTGCGTGTTCCTTGTTGGCTTGCTGCTGACGATCATGTTCTGGCTACCTAGTGCCATTAATTCGTACCCCAGATGCGATGGGTTTACGTGGAAACAATATGTTTTCTTTCCCGAGGAGGATAAACAACGTCTTTTCCCCACGTGACTAATGTTTTATGTGGTGTTAACTTTGGATGCTGGGGGTAGTACTAATACTCGTACTGTATTTTCACAAATACATGCAGGTCTATACTATGTGTTGAAAAATCAGTCATGTTGAATCCTCTAGGATCAACTAGCAAAAGCTTAAGCCACAACCAGGAGATGATTAACATACTTACCTTGATTCTGAGTTCCTGCCATATCTTTATTGCTTCCTTCTAGATCTTGTGCGGGTGTGACACGGTTCTTCCCGGTGCTTGCAGCGCTTAGCTCGATCGGTGAGCATAGAGAGACACTGGCGGAGCTCCCTTTAGGCCGAACAGGGCCACGGCCCGCCCAGGTTTTTTGGCAAAAAAAAATTGACTACTAGTAATCAGCAACTGCGGCCCAGCCCATCAAGCTACACAGGCCATTTTCCTCTCTCTGTGCCTCGTCCTCTCCTCTCACACAGTCAGCTGCTCGACCACGGCCATGGACAGAGTCACAAAGCTAGGTCTAGCGATTTAGACAGAGAAAAGGGGGGATCCGTGGATGGCCAGCAGGCAGCAGCAGCGCCGCCGCGCCGCCCGCGGCTTGGGGGGCGGCCAGCCAGCCACCGGCGTCGGGCAAGCAGTGGGGCTCTCAAATCGAGCTGCGACCTCAAATCGAGCCCACTCTTCTCCAATTTTGTTGCTCAGGTTGATGCCCTTCTTCTCCTTTCTTTCCCCAATTTTTTGGTTATCAATTTGATGGCACGGTGACGGTTGATTCATTACCGATTTGTTGTTCAGTTTTGCACAGCCATGGAAAGGCAACTCAGAGAAGGATTGATTTTGTTTTGAAAAGGAAAAGAGATGGAACAACAACAGCAACAAATGATCCTTTGCTCTTGCTTGAATTGGAACAACAACAGCAGAACCATGCCGAAGGTCGCACAGATGAACCGGTTATTTTTCGAGGTGTCGAGTTCTTGCAGCGAGACCCAGGATTACGCCCCCAAATTTGGCAATATCCACCAGAACAAAGAGATAGTGTGAGAAGAGCATATTTGTTGTTAGGCCCTATGCAGCCGCGTCTAACAACTTATAAACTTTCGGGTGAAGAAGGGCATCAACGCCGCTTTCAGTTTAGTTGGTTTGGTCTTTTTCCATCATGGCTTGAGTACTCGGAGGACAAAGATTGTGCATATTGTCTATTTTGCTTTCTAGCCAACAACAAGGAGACTGTACGAGGTGGTTCGCATGTCTTCACGGTAGATGGATTTAACCGTTGGAAGAGGATAAGTGGGAAAAATTGTGCATTCTTGACTCACATTGGTTCTGGACCATGCTCACCACACAACAATGCATCAACTAGTTGTCATGCTTTAATGCATCAACCGTGCCACATAGAAATTTTCCGTGCAACATTGGACACTCAACTATTTGAATTAAATCGAAGGTTCAATGAGAAGGTAATGGATCTTTTATCTACTAGTGCCACTTTGATTCCTAAATACAAATTCAAAGGATTCAAAGCTAGTGATATATGTGAGGTGGTGAAAAAGTACTATCCAGCTGATTTTGCCCAAGATATTTATGGACTGCAACAACAACTAAAACATTTTGTTTTGGATGCTTCCAAAGATGAAGAGTTGAAGAATATATCAACATTGATTGATCTTTGTCGATGCCTTGTGGAGACAGGAAGACATACTATTTACAATTTGATTGACAGGCTACTCTACTTGCTTATTACCCTTCCGGTTTCTACGGCGACTGCTGAACGCGCATTCTCTAGTATGAAGATAATTAAAACAAGGTTGCGCAATAAGATGGAAGATGACAATCTTACAAACCAGATGTTAATTAACATAGAGGGTGAAATTCTGGAGAACTGCAGCTACGATGATGTCATTGAAGATTTTAGAAAGACCAAGAATCGAAGTGCTGATTTGTAGTATGTATCTGAGTAAGTGAGTATCTCCCTGCGTACACATCTCTTGACTGAATATTGATGTGTAGCTTCTTTTGGTATAGCTTCTTTTGTTTAGTAGTAATTCTATATATATATATGATGTATGCATGTGCTTATGAACAAAATGGTATTGGTTTAGAGCAGTTTTTTGTGCTTTCTTATAGTCTGGCCCGCCCAGAAATTATTTTTGAGCTCCGCCACTGTAGAGAGAGCTTAGAGTGGAAAAGGAAACTAAGAGCCATAGTCACTCCTCTCTCTCTAAAATGCTTTATATATGCACTGTGCATCAGGGAAACTGGCACCTGGTTGGATAGGTTTGCCCCCGATCAGGGCACATCATAAAACCGACCTAATGTAGCAGTGCTACTATAGCAGCCAAAATTGTTAACTTAGGAATTTCCTTAGGAAAGAAGCCTAGATCATTAAAATATTCCAACAAGTCATTCACAACCACTGATGAAGGGTTTCTCGAAAAGTTAAGAATTAGTGGTTCTTTTTCGAAATCGATTGTCTATCGATAAAATGAAAAGAAGAGAGTTCTTTTTCTACGTGTACATTAAGACGCGTTATCTGCGTAGCATTTGCTCACCATAAAATGGAGAATTGGCTCACGGACGCCACTAATTTTTTTTGCGAACACGCAAAAGCCTTGTGTGTTCAATGCAATAGAAAGAAAGGAGGAAGGTACAGCGATTCCAGCACCGTAATGATGTGGCTACAGGATCAAGTTAGGTGGTAGGGCATCCACCGAACAAATACAGCGCCCCGAAACAAAACAACCTAGGCTAGCTCCAGATAAGACCCAATTTGACAGCGCCGACTATCTTCCAGAGCTTCACTTCTTCATCTATCCGTCTACAAATCTCACGACTGGTTGCAGCTGTCCGTTGGAATACCCGGGCATTACGTTCCTTCCAGAGCATCCAGACGGTGAGCAGCACGACAGAATCAAACCCTCGACGATGCTGCCGTGGGACGCGCAAGCATGCATCAGGCCACCATCCAATCAAGGTGACATCTGCATCCGGTGTGAGGTGCTGCAGGTTGCATCTGCTCAGTGATTTAAACCAGATTTCCCGAGCAAGCACGCATTGCACCGCGATGTGATCAGCGGTCTCATCTTCCTGGTCGCAAAGGGGACACCTTGTGTGGGAATTCATGCCACGGCGGCGCATGCGATCGGCGGTCCGGATACGGCGCTGAAGGGCCAACCAAAGGTGCACCTTGCACTTCGCCGGCGCCCAAGTTTGCCAGATTTCCTTGCCACAAGGGAAGAACTCCAGCCCTGCAAAGAACGCCTTGTATGCAGAGCTAGCCGAGTATGAGGCGGAAGGCGTCCACTTCCAGACAACGCGGTCAGGCGTCTCAGCTTGCAGCGCCACCCCCTGCAGATCGTCCACCAGCTCGAGAAATTGGACAAGGACGGGTACTGTGAGGGCACCAGTGATGTCACGTATCCAGCACCGGTTCGTGAGCGCATCATGGACCGTGCGGGTGCGGCGCATAAGGGGGTCAACCGCCGCAAACAGCGCCGGCGCCTGCAGCCTAACAGAAACGGCCTCGAACCAGGCGTCAGTCCAGAACAACGCGGTCCTGCCATCCCCAACCTCCACTCTGACGGAGGCGTCGAACATTGCCTGAACCTCAGGCTCCACCTCGAGCTGCATCCCTGACCAGCATCCCACCTGCAGTTTTTGGAACCACAGCCATCGGATCTGTAGCGCATAGCCCAGCAACTTGAGATTGAGTATCCCAAGCCCTCCAAACTCCACAGGCCGGCACACCCTATCCCAGGCCACAAGGCACTGCCCGCCATGAACAGCGTCAGTCCCCTTCCAAAAAAAGGCGTGAATCCTTTTCTCTAGGAAGGTCAGCAACCACGGCAGTAGCGATATGGCGATGGACAAGTATATGGGGATGGAGGTAATGAGTGATTTGATGAGGACGAGCCGACCAGAAATGGTGTAGAAGCATGCTTGTCCAGGAGCAAGCCGGCGGCAGACCTTGTCAACAATGGGTTGGAGGCTTGCCTTGGAAGCCTCTTGTAAGACAGCGGGAGCCCTAAGTAGGTGCAGGGGAATTCCTTCACAACGCAAGGGAAGTGCGTAGCAGCCACATCGAGGTGCTCTTCCGTGCATCGGATGGGCGAGATGGAACACTTGGCCAAGTTGGTGCGCAAGCCTGACGCACCACCGAAGCACTCCAACACCGGTGCACCAAACCTAGGTCATGCGCGGTCGGGGAGACGAAGATGACGACGTCGTCCGTGTACATAGATGCACGAAAGCGTACACCACGGCAGGGCAGTGGGGAGAGCATCTCAAGAGCCTCGGCACGTCGGAGCACGGCATTGAGCACCTCCATGACGAAGAGGAACAGCGTCGGCGACAAAGGGTCTCCTTGGCGTAGTCCCCGGCGGTGTGGGATCACCCTTCCCGGCACACCGTTGAGCAGAATTCTCGAGGACGCCGTGGACAGAATGATGCACACCCATCCAATGAACTTCCGGCCAAAACCCATATGCTGCAGAACTCGGATCAAGAACGGCCACGACACGAGTCAAACGCCTTTGAGATGTCAACTTTGAGGAGCATGGCGGGGATGCGACCAACATGCAGCGCCCTGGTCGTGAGCTGGATCATCTTGAAATTATCCTGAATAGACCGTCCCTTAACAAATGCCGACTGATTTTCCGCAACCAACGCCGACAGCCGTGGGGCGAGGCGGTTCGCAAGCAGCTTGGAGAACAACTTGCCGAAACAATGTGTGAGGCTTATCGGCCTAAAGTCCTTCACCTCAGAGGCGCCGTCCATCATGGGCAGGAGCACAATCATGGCGCCATTCAACATGTCCATGCCCCTGGACTGCAATGCATTCAGATGCTGCACAGCTCGGAAGATGTCGATCTTGATGATGGCCCATGCAGCTTGGAAGAAACGGACCGAGAAGCCGTCAGGCCCAGGGGCCTTGTCCACGGGCATGTCCTTGACCGCAGCCCATAACTCGTCCAGCGAGAACGGCCCATCAAGCTCGTTGCGTCCTAGCGATGTCACGCCCAAAAAATCAAGGTCGATGTCGTGCTCTCTCGCGAAGTCTGAACCAATGAGACCAGAATAAAAGTTGAGAAGCATAGCTTCCTTGTCATCATGGTTCACAGCCACATTGCCGTCGTGGGAGAGGGCGACAATATGATTGTTCCGCTGCCGTTGTCGAGCCCTCATATGGCAGAATCACGTGTTCGCGTCGCCCTCGGTGATAACCCCCAAGAGCAGGGGATCACTGTAGCACCTCTCAATGTGGAAGTAAGGTATCGATCCGCAGGAGCAAGAAGGAAAAGTTATATATTCCCTACAACTAAAGTATCACAAGTTTTAGTTGATTATGCACTAAACAAGTTTAAAGAACAAGGTGGTTGATTTAATGGATGGAAGTTTAATGTAACAAAACAAGAATGTAAAAGTGTCCCAATCCTCTTCAATGCAAGAGGACAAGATAAAGGTTTTCTCTTATAGGAATAATGGACATGGGTTCATGGGTTCACTTAATCCTCTCTCTCATCTACGGTGATTATCATGTTATAGATAAAGTACACATAATTGTCATGTTTTAATGGTAGCTTTTATGACGGCTATATGTCCTAAAACACATAGTTGAAAGAAATACTCATGTGTGTTGCCAGGTCACCCTCGTAAGGCTAGCGTGGTTGCTGTCACTCCCACATCATACTCTTTCTTTTTACCCCCAGATAAAAGATGTTGGGCTGTATTCATGTGTCACTCAATACATATGCCGTGTCACATCGGCCATCCTATACCCACATACATCATACTTCTTAATGGACAATATTCTAAACACTAGTACAATGATTTATATTTCGTGTGTGTGACCACATCTCTCTCATCTATCTACACTTGGTGGTGTCAATCACCTCATGACAAAGATAAACAAGACATTATGAATAAATCAAACCATCACATGCATCATAGAATATCTCCAAAGTATGACAAGTCATAAAAGTTCCAACACAACAGTAAATACATAACAAATCATCTCATACCACAATATCCACTATAGGAATTACATAGATGACCGTAATCATGTTCAGCAGCTCATACAGTACTAATTAGTGAAGCTCAAAGAGAGGAGAGATACATAAGTTACCACCACAAACCCAAATCCAGGGGGTGGACTACTCCCCTTCATCATGGAGACGGTGGAGAAGTCGTTGGAGAAGATGGAGACCACCCCGACAGCGCCCCGCCGGAGTTTTCCCCCTCCGATCTGCAACTCCAGGTCTCTGTTTTGTGGTTTCTGTGTTTCGGCGGCGCTCCCTCCAGAGAACGTCGGGGGACTATTTTTATAGTCGGTTTTAGGTCAAGACGAGGTCGGTGGAGAAAAGATCAACGGCAACGGAGCTCCGAGGCCCAAAAGGAGGGGTCCCACGCGGCCAGGTACATGGGCTGCGTGGGCTCACCTATTTTGGCCCTCGGGTCTCCGCTTGTTTGCTTCCTTCGCCCCCAAGTCTTCTTCCTTCCAAAAATTGATGCTCGTAAATTTGCAAGTCATTTGGACGTCGTTTGGGTCCCTGAAACATTAAAATAAAGAAATAAGGTTTTCTGCCTGCGCAGGGTTAATTCCATAAAAATAGGAAATAAATATAATATTCCCAAAAATCATTATAAAACATTGATATAACCCTTATATGATGCAAATATGATTGGAATACAAGTAATATAGTGCAAAGTTCATGTATGCATTTTACATGCATCAACATCTCCAAGCTTAACCAGGGGCGAAGCCAGGAAAAAAGGCCGCCGGGGTCAAAACACAAGTAGCACTAATTCATCTATTGTAACTATAATATATATTGTAGAAACTGACATAACAATAATAACAATAGTAAAGGCCAATATTTCATAATAAATTAAATATGTTTAGCAATGTAGTTAGCTCTATTTTTCTTGGCCTCTACGTTGTTATTCTATCGACGGGATTATAAGGAATCTCATCTTAATTTACTACCCATGAATTAGCAAGAAATTCCTAATATACCTATCTTTATTAACGTAAGACATTTTGGGTGTTCAATCTGAAATGCCAAAACGTTTTTGTATTAAGGAGTAGAGGTAGCGATAAAATTTATACCAACTATACACGTGAAATTACCTAATTAATTTTTGCTTGACATTGCGCTGGGCGGTAGACGATTTGAGGCCTAATTCACGCCGTGCAACTCAAATCTTGTACTAATTTATAGCCTTCCAAATGCAAAATGAACAACTGTCAAACCCTAAATAAAAATAAAGAATTGAGAACTTGGGATATCATGTAGATTCTTCTTATAGTCTGTACGTTGGATCAACGTTAGTGGGTTGTGGTTGTGGCACTTACGGCAAATCGGCGGGCGCGCATCAGGAATGAAAAGGAGAGAGACGTCTTGCGACTCGTGGCCGGCGGCGTTCAGAATAGAAGTCGCGGAGCGGACGCGGTCATTTTTTAGCGATGTTTTCGCTGGATTCAGATTCATCCCTCGCTGCTTAATGCAACCAGCGATTTAGTGGGTGGCTTGGGCCTATACGAAGCCCAACTGGGCTGTAGGCTGTAGCAGTCTGCCCGCATGGACAGGGCCACATGGATCAAAATCTGATTTCCACCGGGGTCTTTTTTACTTTTGGGCATTCAATTCAAAGGTCGGGGCAGAAGTCATCGGGGTCATTTGACCCCGGCCGAACACTGTAGCTCCGCCCCTGAGCTTAACCAATACTCGTCCTCGAGTATGAAGGTCATAAAACTAACATGGACTTTGCAATTTAATACTAATAATGGATATCAAAGATGATTACTATTGCTACATAGAGTCAAATGATTCATTCTTAAAGGAGTAGCAATATGCAAGATAGTTTATGAAGTGATATCAAGTATTCAATGCAAGGATGTTCAATGATAATTCACAAAGTGTAACATGAAAGAAAGTAATATGGACCACATGTATGCATAATGATAAGTAAGAACATCCTACAATGGTCATAGAGTATTGATGAAAATCTGAATATAAAAGGTGGACACTTTGGAAAGATATATATGTGAGTAGAGGTAAAGCATGCATAAGTTTCATCTAACTTCCAAACTCTCTACTTAAGTTAATGATTGCAATGTGGTAATCCTTGGTGTCAAGCTCTCATTACCCCTATCATAGCATCTTGAATGATTAAGTTTAAAGTGAAAGCAAATATGAGTAGTGTGCTTGACAAAGTAAAGGTTAATGTCTCATGCCCCTTGAATACAAGTACCTACACCATGGTTACTCAACTTGGGAAACAAAGCAAGTTCAAGTTAAATATCATTGTAAGTAATAATAGTATCAAAGAGCGTCAACTGGGGTACCTCTTGTCCCAGGATATGGAACAAGCCCATATCAAAATGACAAGACAAACAAAAAATGAACAACTCAACACCCTTTTTATTTACCATTGGAATAGCTTTTTATTGTAAGGTGTATCACAGAGGTTCACCATAGTATGTAAGTAAATTTCCACCATGAATGATGCATGGCTTAGATTAGCGGCCCAGGCGTCTCTCTAACCATTTATACAAACTCATTTAAACTTCTTTCTTCCACATTTATTTCACCATGATAAGCATCCATAACAAAAGTACATGATATCAACTAAATGAAATGAAGAGCATGTTGAAAGCTTGCCATGTGACAGCACATATGAGCTAACTCCCAACCTCGACATTTGTCAAGCCACAACATCATAATTTAATCACAATGGGTCATGTTTTATTTATGCAATAAAAGTAAAGTGTGCATCAAGTTCGTGAGAGCTATATAACCAACTTTTCCCATAACAATCAATAACATAAACATTTTCATTCAGAGGTATAGATAACACAAATATCATGATAAACATACTCGGAATAGCATAAAGCTAATAGGTAGATATGGTGGACTCACTGGAATAACTTTGGTTGAAGGTGTTGGAAACAAGTTTTTACTTGTTGGAATTTTTGGGCTAGCAAGAGGGAGAAAGTTGACCATCTAAATGCATGCATGAGTGTCCATAGAACTAACTAATCCATGTTAAACAAAGTAAAATAACATTCAGCATCAAAACATGAATAAGAGATAGCTCTTGATAAAGCATTTGCAAATTATTACTCATTAACAAGCTCATGAATCATGCAACTATATGTATCTTTTAAAATCAACTCAAACATCCCTTTTCCCAATCTTATAATAGCATCCAACATAATTCAACCCATATTTCCAGTAGCTTTCATATATAAATGATAGTGTGGTGGTCTCACAAAATAAAAATCAAACCAAAACAAACAAAAAGACGCTCCAAGTTTATGCGATAAAGTGTTTCGATCGAAAAACAGAAGTTAGACGTGTGCAAACCGAGAGTGTGTAGGTCCAGTGGGGTTGTCTTCACATCCCCAAGCTTATGGTCTTCACCATCCTTGGATAGCTCTTGGTGCATCTCCTCCAATCCCTGTGAAAAAACTTCAAAACACCGTTTCTCCCATTTCTTTTTCTGTGGGGTGCATTAGTAGTGATAAACAAATAGATTTCTTGCTGCATATAATCCTTAACAAAAATTCATATGAATGTCCAGAAAGTGTATAATGTTGTATGCCTACTCATAAACTCAATTGGATAAAAAAGATTCAAGTTAAAAGTTCAAAGCATGCATCAAACAAAATGGGACAGAATCTGTCCAGAAAAACAGCAGCAGCAAAACGTATTTTTCTACCCTACTAAACTTTGTCAAAAATTCCAAAAATTCATGCATACAGAGGATGAAAAGTTGCAACTACAGTTCAAATATGAGCTCATTCGGAGTTACAGAATAAAATTAAAAATCATACCGTGCACAGATTCGTGCAGGAATAAAATCTCCGAACGCTATAAGCAACTTTTCAAACCAAAATGGTAAAACTTGGCACTTTATTAAAAATTCCAGAAACTAAACTAAAAACTAAGTCTCTTGTTACAGCAAGAGGACACAAAGAAAATCACAAATAAAAACAACCGGGTTGCCTCCCGTAAAGCGCTTTCTTTATAGCCATATAGCTAGGCTTCTTACTTGATATTTATTGAAGATGAAGCTCATGAGGGAGCTTGAACTTTGATGTGCCCCTCTTCCTTGGAAAGTGTTCATGAATAATACCAGGGTCCCATGGTGCTCTCAAACCAATCAAAATAATAGTCAAGTTGAACCTAGTAGAGAGAAAAACAAAACACAAAAGTAATAACAACGAAGTCTAACTTTCTTTCTATGCATTGGCATTTTGTATATGAATGAATCACAATAAATAGAAGTTTTCCAATGCATATTAACAATAGTTAGCATACATATGGTTCTTATACCACCTTTTTCATAATAGTTGCAAGTAGTAGAGCAAATTCAACCATATAACCACAAGAATCATTCAACTTAGATAATTTAGGCAAATAAAGAGGATCATTAAATTTATTTGGAATTCATTAGCATGCTTCCCTCTTTCAAAATAGTTATAAGATCAATATCAAGTTTAATATCATGGTTGCAACAAAGATTTGGAACTAAAGATAATTGCAAACCACATAAGTATTTCTCAACATAAGCAAATTTCTCCTTTATGGTGTTATTAGAGAATTCAGGAACAAAGTAGGACTCTCATTAGTAAGAGTATTTTCACAAACAGCAAGTATATCATTTTTATCCTCACATAAAGTAGTAACAGCTAAACATGGAGGATTATCAATAAGCATAGGACCATCATCTGAAGCATTATCATATAGCATGTCTAAACCATACTCCCCATCATCATAATAAGTTCATTAGTTTCATCATAATAGCATGGGTTATCATAAGCTTCTTTAGAGTAAAACATTTAAGAAAAACCTTCCTCAAAATACTCCATTCACTTTTCACTTCTTCATCCAAAGACCTGTACCAATCACGAGCATTACTAGATAAAGACAAATATAATAGTTTCCTTTTTACCTGATCCTCGGAGATACCAGGAAGCCTAAATAAACCACATATTTCTTCAATTGTCTCTATGTGTTCACGTGCAGACTTAGTTCCATCCCCTGTAAATGGATTTTTCATAACTCTTTTAACATGACCAAGGGGAATTTTATATCCTACTTTAGGTACCTCAGACACAGTAGTTTCAACCACTTTAGGAGTAGTGGCATAAGCACTTTCATATAAAGCATGGTGTAGTGATGCACGATTCATAAAAGCCATAGTAAAAGTATCAATAATTTTTATGTATTTAATGTTTTTAATGAGAACTGAAAATAAAACTAATGAGAAACTCACAACCAAACAAGTTTAAAGGAACCTCCCAAGCTTAGATGATTGCAAGATATAAAACAAGATAAAATAAATCTAAAGTCTAGTGCACACAAGAATAGAAACTTAAGCGCTACGCTCCCCGGCAACGGCGCTAGAAAAGTACTTGATAACCCCCAAGAGCAGGGGATCACTGTAGCACCTCTCAATGTGGAAGTAAGGTATCGATCCGCAGGAGTAAGAAGGAAAAGTTATCTATTCCCTACAACTAAAGTGTCACAAGTTTTAGTTGATTATGCACTAAACAGTTTAAAGAACAAGGTGGTTGATTTAATGGATGGAAGTTTAATGTAACAAAACAAGAATGTAAAAGTGTCCCAATCCTCTTCAATGCAAGAGGACAAGACAAAGATTTTCTCTTATAGGAATAATGGACATGGATTCAAGGGTTCACTTAATCCTCTCTCTCATCTACGGTGATTATCATGTTATAGATAAAGTACACATAATTGTCATGTTTTAATGGTAGCTTTTATGACGGCTATATGTCCTAAAACACATAGTTGAAAGAAATACTCATTTGTGTTGCTAGGTCACCCTCATAAGGTTAGCGTGGTTGCTGTCACTCCCACATTATACTCTTTCTTTTTACCCCCAGATAAAGGATGTTGGGCTGTATTCATGTGTCACTCAATACATATGCCGTCTCACATCGGCCATCCTATACCCACATACATCATACTTCTTAATGGACAATATTCTAAAAACTAGTGCAATGATTTATATTTCGTGTGTGTGACCACATCTCTCTCATATATCTACACTTGGTGGTGTCAATCACCTCATGACAAGGATAAACAAGGCATTATGAATAAATCAAACCATCACATGTATCATAGAATATCTCCAAAGTATGACAAGTCATAAAAGTTCCAACACAACAGTAAATGCTTAAAAATCATCTCATACCACAATATCCACTATAGGAATTACATAGATGACCGTAATCATATTCAGTAGCTCATACGGTACTAATTAGTGAAGCTCAAAGAGAGGAGAGATACATAAGTTACCACCACAAACCCAAGTCCAGGGGGTGGACTACTCCCCCTTCATCATGGAGACGGTGGAGAAGTCGTTGGAGAAGATGGAGACCACCCCGGCAGCGCCCCGCCGGAGTTTTCCCCCTCCGATCTGCAACTCCAGGTCTCTGTTTCGTGGTTTCTGTGTTTCGGCGGCGCTCCCTCCAGAGAACGTCGGGGGACTATTTTTATAGTCGGTTTTAGGTCAAGACGAGGTCGGTGGAGAAAAGATCAACGGCAATGGAGCTTCGAGGCCCAAAAGGAGGGGTCCCACGTGACCAGGTACATGGGCCGCGTGGGCCCACCTATTTTGGCCCTCGGGTCTCCACTTGTTTGCTTCCTTCGCCCCCAAGTCTTCTTCCTTCCAAAAATTGACGCTCGTAAATTTGCAGGTCATTTGGACGTCGTTTGGGTCCCTGAAACATTAAAATAAAGAAATAGGGTTTTCTGCCTGCGCAGGGTTAATTCCATAAAAATAGGAAATAAAATATAATATTCCCAAAAATCATTATAAAACATTGATATAACCCTTATATGATGCAAATATGATTGGAATATAAGTAATATAGTGCAAATTTCATGTATGCATTTTACATGCATCACTCGGCAAGCCACAACACGCGGGGGCGGTGTCGCGCGATGGTACGCTCGAGGGATGCAAACCCAAGGGCTTTCAGCTTCATCTCGGCACGGAACGCGAACTCGGCATCAGATAACACACGTGATTCCTGCGCCACATCGAAACGGAAGATGAGCTCTTTCGCAACCAGAAGTTGTCGGCGAACACTTCCAATGTGCCGATCGCTCCAAGACTGCAGGGCCTTTGCTGTTCGTCCCAATAACACGTTCAGGCGAGCCAAGGGTCCAAGTGTTCCGGCGCAACCCAAGCCTGCGCCACAACCTCCAGAAACCGTCATATTTGGGCCAAAACGGTTCAAACCTGAACCCGTGGTAGCGAGGAGCCTGCAGGTCAGTATGCAGGAGGATGGGGCAGTGATCGGAGGTCAGAGACGGCCCAGCCTACAGCAAGCAGTTGGGAAAACGTTCCTCCCAGTCGGCCGAGTAAAACCAGTGGTCGAGCCGGACCAGCGTAGGAACCCTGCGCTCGTTGCTCCAAGTGTACCGCCGCCCATGTAGATTCAACTCGGACAGCTCTAGATCATCGAGGAACCGCCAAAATCGCGCCATCCAACGCCTGTCTAGGTTCGCATTGTTCTTGTTAGCTGCCTGGTATATGAGGTTGAAATCCCCCATCAAAGACGACGGCCCAGGATGCGTGGCTCAGAAGGTGCGCAACTCCTGGAAAAACAGCAGCCGGTCTACAGCAGCAAAAGGGCCGTTGACCACCGTCAACCACCATGGCGGCGAGGGATCACACCGCTGCCTAATGCGCTCCGAGAGGGCAAACGAGTGGAACGCGACGTCGGAGACGTCCCAGACAGACGTTACGCCAGGCGATGAGAATCCCGCCTCTAGTTCCAACAGTCGGCAACGAAAAGAACTCGAAGCCGGGCCCAAACACCCGAAGGATGAGCTGCGCATCCACTACCTCCAACTTCGTCTCCTCGATGCAAATAAGGGAAGCATGCTCGTCCCTAACTGTGTCTCTCAGCAGATCACAACGCGCGATGGAATTGAGACCACGATAATTCCACCCGCAAATAGTCTCGTTTGGTGTAGTCATTAAAAGAAATTCTTACAACCAAAGGGACAGCAGCGGCCTAACAGGCTGCCTCCACCTGCGCGGCGACGTCGAGGGCCGCGGGGGACCCACGCGCAAACAACTCGCGGAGGGCATTCAGCCGGTACACAAGAACCTCATCGGCGAAGAAGTTTCTGTAGCGCTGGAGAGTGCCGTCGTCGATCTGCTCCGGGCGGTCCACGAGACCAAGCTTGCATATGATTGTCTTTTGCGCCCAGGAAACAGTGCCAGGAATCTCGTTACCGCAGACCCTAGCGATACGTCCGCTCCTACGCGGAAGCAGGGGAAGCGGCGACATGGCCAGATGCGCGTGTAGCAACGGCCTGGGCAGCGGCTGGTGGCAAGACTGAACGAACATTGACACGACCAAGGGTAGACCACCACCGGAAGACGGTGAGATGGACCCCTCCGAGATGGGCACCTCAAACCACTCAGCGGCAGTTCCGTCCGATCGTCTGCCAACGGCGTCAGGGCGCAACCACGAGGAGTCATCAGAGGTGGACTCGCAGCATGGGCCAGCAACAGAATTGGGCGAAGTGGGCGAAGCAGGGCCAAGCTCTTGCCCAGCAGAGAGATCCAACCGCGATGGCGTGCCGTGCACACAAGACCCAGAGGACCCCACAGGCGAGGACGGCCTCACGGGACTGGCTGGTTCGTGCTCCGGAGCCGGGTCCACAATAGCCTCGGGCAGCTGTTCCTGCGACAGGAGATTGGCAGTCGCATCCCTAGGCCCCAAAGCTTCCTCAACAGGAGCAGCAGCCAGATCCGCATCGGGGGACACACCCTGAGATTCCAGCAAGAAAGCGGGCTGGTCCTCCACCACAGCGAAACACTCCAAGACTGCAGCGACCTCAGGTGATAGTTCCGCGCATTGAACTTGGTCTTGGTTCTGGTCCGCGGCCTCCAACTGCTGGTCCTTGTCCTGACATACGGAAGGCGACGAGGGAGGCGCTGCCACGGCTCGCTCCAACAAAGCGGCATTATCGACCACTTCCAACGGGCCGGAGGAGCCGCACACAGTGGGACCCTCCATGATCTCCAGGGAGGCACGTGGCACCCAACGTGTCACGACCGGGACGGGGCCCACACCTCACCGGCTCCAATCGCGGCGCCGACGGCGACCGCGCACAGCTCGTGGAACGGCGGAGCCGTCACCAGCCGGGGTTGAAGCAACACCCTCCATAGCGACCTGGCCATCCACAGGTGGGCCACCCATCCTACGGCGGCGGCGGCGTTGCCGACGGTTTGCACAGCGCGGAGGCTGATCCATGTCTCCATGAGGGCCGCTAGGCCCAGCATCCGAGCCGGAGCTAGGCACGTCGTCCCCGGCCCGCGCCACACGCCGAAGCTTGATGGCAACATCGTAGTGCAGCAGGCTGCGGGCAGCCACATTAGCCGGGGCAGGCCCTGGCGGCGTCTCTTCCGGGATGGCCAGGGTCCGCCTAGCCGGGATGAGCCCTGGGTTTGCCGTCCAAGCAGAAAGCCGGAAGCGGCGGAGGTCATGGCGCAGGGTTATCTCATCGGCGACGGAGTCGATGCAGCATGAGGACGACATCAGGGAGGCGGCGGTAGAACGCAGCCAGGCATGCGTCGGGATTCCCTCGACGTGGAGGTCGACCTTGTACCTCATCGTAGCACACGTCGCCTGTGCCTGGGACGTCCACGGCTTGATGCGGAGCTCGAATGACACCGCGGGGATGACGGGGTTGGCCACGGCGCGGTCGCGGTCTTCCATTCTGTCGAACAGAACGAGGCACGCCTCCGGCGTAGTGGTGTGCACGGAGAAGTCCGAGATTGAAACCAACAGGACCTCAGCGAGCAACGCGGCGATGACAGAGCGGCCGACACCTGCGCCAACCACCGAGACCAGGACAGCGCGCCTGAGGTGCAGCACCTCAGCGTCGATGACGGCCGTGCGCTCAATGACGCACAGCTCTGGCAGGCGATCCTCGACGTCAGACTCAACACGCGGCGGCGATGGAGCAACGAGCAGCGACCTGGGAGGGGGAAGAGGCGGTGTAGACTCCCGGGACGCCGACGACGTATCGGCACTCTGCTGCCAAGCTGCACGGTTGCGCACAGCGGGCGGCGCTCGGCGCTGCCCGTCACCGTTGCCGGGAGGGCTGCGCGGACGCTTACAGTCCCGGGCGACATGGAGCGTGCTCTTGCATCTAAGGTAGCGTGTGGGCTGGGTGCAATCCTTGCACCGGTGCTCCGTGGACATGCAGTTGAGGCACATCCCGTCGAGCTCGATGATGAGGGAGTTCCGAGGTGGAGGGGACGGCGGGCTGGGGGCGGGGTCGCGGTGTCGGCGCTGTGGCCCGTCCACCAACCAACCCTCAGCGTTAGGCTGTGCCCGCAGGCGCGGCGCGGCGAGAGCGCGGCGCGGCGCGGTGAGGACGGGGCGCTGGGCGAGGGCAGGGGGCGTGGCAGCGGGGGACGGACGACGCGACGGCGACGGCGTGGCCGAAGGACGAGCCCTCGGCGCCATGGCGGCGATGCCGTCGTAGGAGAGACGTGGGCCTATCGGAGGGGAGGCAGCGGCGGAGGACCCCGAGCTGGAGCTCGGACTCGTCTCCATCCAGCGGTGTTCCCGCTCGGAGATCTGGCGCGGCTCCACCACCACCGAGCGCAGGAGAGGCGCGGCCATGGGGGAAAGGAGGAGCGAGTAAGGGGCTGGGAAGGGGCAGGGGAAGGTGGACGCGGCGACTGGAGTGGCTAGACGCGGCGGCGGAGGGAGGTGGGCGCAGGGGCTAGGTGCGCGGAGAGGAGAGCCATGTATTTTGAAACGAAGCAAAAGATTTGTCTTTTATATTGATATAGGAGAAACAAACATGATACGACCGAAGTCAAAAGAAAAAGAACCATACATGACAGGTCCTACTAAACGGACGCCACTAAATCAAACATTGTTGGTCGGAGAGTTAAAATGGTTTAGTTGGGTGTCGAATTAATCATACTCGGGTTGCTACATGTTTAGCCCTGGAACTACTGAACCAGTGACCTGGACACCCCAGTTTTTAGAGGACTCTCGCACTGATTGGCCATGCATGTCATACACTGCCGGCCATTGCACTCGCTCCGCGAGCTGCCGTCTTGAGAAACAATGGGCAGAGCCAGGGAGCTGAGGAAGAAGCCGGCCGTCATGCGGTGCCGGCCAGGCCCATCGGCTCGTCGGATTGCGTCGCGTAGCGTGCCTGGGAGCTCCTGCAGGTGGCTCTGCAGTCGCCCGTGCGGTTTGGATGCATGGGATGGGACGGCGATTTGCAATGTGGCTCGCATTCTTGTGCCGTGTTGTGTTGAGTTGGAGAAGAACAATACAGAAGGCCAGTTTGCCCAAACTACATACTGTTGGTCTATTAGAGATTACACGTCAGCTATTTGTGTAGCAGTTGCACCTACTAGCTCCAAATAAGTGTACTTCTAATTTCATCCTAAGTCAAAAGAAAAAGTTTGACCAGGTTTATAAAAATGTAACAATGCCTAGATGTTGTATATATTGGTATGTTTTTTATAAAATTTACGAAAGTTTGACTTAAAAAAAATTAGAAGTACACTTATTTAAAAACGGAGCGAATAGGTCTAAATCACAGTTTAGCAGGCTTAACTGCGCTTTTGACGGCTCACGGCTGGGTACTGCACATCATATGTCGCTCTCTGCAAGCTGTTTGAGCTGGATTCAAGGGCGGAGCTAGGTGCAGTTAGTGGGTCAAATGATCCAAATAACCCAAGGGAAATCCTTGGTAAATTAGTGGCAATATGCCTCATCAGTAACTCAATATAATGGAAATGATCCCAATGCAATGAAAATGACCCCAATACTTTTATAGGCTGGCTTCGCCCCTGGCTGGATTCGGCCAAAATTAAACTTTAAAACTAAGCTAAGGAAACGAAAATATTGAGATCATTTTGCCATATGGTTTTAATTTAACCAAAATTTCCAACTTTAAAGAAATCTGAAACAATTTTCGTACCTCGAACCATGTTCACGCATGATCATTGATCAACCCGGGAAAGTTTGAGCCCATTTTGCAAAGTTGTTTCAAGTTTTGTCTAAGTTTTTACTAGATTCAGCTACTTTTGGTCAAAACTACATTTATTGTAGAAAAGAAAACGCTGATTCTCGGTGAGTTACACAAGTGCTGGCCTGCATTGTCGTCATTTCTCCTCGTCATCTTCATCCAGTAAGTAGTATACACCGGATTTGGTTCGATCGAGCGGTGCTGCAGAGGTAGCAGCTAGCGTCACTGGGTATTGGATGGTAGCGCTTGGATTGGCTGCTCTCTCGACTCTCTCGTTGATTTCTTCGTCAGACGCGAAGGTGCGCACTGCTAGCACGTCAGAAGTCCAACTTCCTGTGATTGAGCCAAGCCAACATCAGCCAACACATGTGCCTATCAGCCAACATCAGGGTTTTAATCTCCACCAAAAGGTGTTATATATGTACTTGTTGAGGAAGAAATTAAACAAATTTGAAAAATCAAAACAAAAATAAACAAATTTGTTTCTAACTTTCCCCTTCCATTTGAATATGCTCTCAACGAGATCACGCCGACACCACCGTTGTCTTGCGTCAGGGGGTTGGGTTCCAATAGACGGGGTCGTCAGGAATTAGTGGATGAGTTAAACAAAGCTCAACGACATGATCAACACGTGGATTCCCGGCCAATCCGTTGTTGGCGTAAAGCTCTCGGGAATCCATACATCGGACGAAGAGTTCGTTTCCCTATTCTTTGCCAACCCAGCGGGTTCGAGTTGGACACGGAGTCCTCCTGGCGCCGCGGCTATTTGATGGCTTGCGTCCGCACCGCTCCAGCCCACAGCCCCTGCGCCCTCGGAACTCGGAAGTGCCGTGACCTCCGCCGGAAGAACCCCACCAGCGAGAAGATCAATGGCGACCGCCAAGTCCTCCGTTCTGCTCGACGTGAAGCCATGGGACGACGAGACCGACATGGCCAAGCTCGAGGAAGCCGTTCGAGGCGTCACCATGGAAGGACTCACCTGGGGTGCATGTACGTTGTTGCTAGCTACCTACCCGTGAATTTGTAATCGAGCTCTTCGATTTGGGTTTTAACTTGATCGTCTATCGACTGATCACCCTGTCCTTGCAGCCAAGCTTGTCCCGGTAGGCTACGGGATGAGCAAGATGCAGATCATGCTCACCGTCGTCGACGACCTTGTCTCCATCGATGACCTCATCGAGGAGCACCTCTAGGCCAAGCCGGTGGACGAGTACGTGCAGAGCTGCGACATCGCGACCTTCAACAAGATATGTGAGTAATCTCGATCGCGCCTGACTAGTTTCGTACGTCTCTGCTACTAGCTTATTCACTAACGTCAGGATGAACCTCCCATTGTATCATCGCAGGAAATCCCTCGTCGCGCACGCAGAGCGGTCATGGTGGAGATCGAGCAACGGCAGCACAAGATTTTATTAGTTGGCCAAAGCTAGAGTTTCCTTTTTTTTTGTTATATCGAATAAGTCTTAGCTATGGTTCGTTGTAGTTTTTCAGTCGAAGCATAGATATCTATCTATATATAACTGTACTTAGATTCGTTGACTTTCTGTTTCGACAATGACAAAATTATGTTTCGGAAAGGACTTGGGTTTCAGGCATTGCTCGTGTGCCCTACCCTACCTACACTTTATGCGGTGTTTAATAAACGATAGCAAAGAATCGACGAAGAAAGCGAAAGATCAAACCAACGGGGACATGAGATTTAACGTGGAAAACCCCTCCAACAATGGAGGAGAAAAAACCACGGGAGCTAGCCAGCAATACTTCACTATATCAGGTGAGGTTACAAACGCCGGGGATTTACAACATGCGACTTATCTCAACCGGCGGCTTACAAGATATATTTATATGGTGGTGCAAAACCCTAAGTCGGTTGCAGTCCGACTCGGAACCGATATGTGCCGTACCGCGGGGGACTGCCGCCCCCACACCCCACGAAGTGGGCAACCGGATGAGCTAACTTCTCCACTACGCTACGGCCCAAGTCTCCCCGCGACGGACCTCCGCTTTGCTCCGAACTTAGCCTCTATCTTTATATGAATTTGGATCAACATAAAACAACACTCTACCTTGAGACAAATTCCATCTTGTAGCATAAATGAGCACCTTCACCCTGAAACAACAAAGAAAACAACATTACGCACATAATGGTATTTGATATCAATGTGCTTTGTTCTCTCATGAAACATCTGATCCTTATTAGTAAGGTAAATAGCACTCTGACTGTCACAAAACAGGTTAATGCAAGTATCATCTCCACAAAGCTCAGCAAACAAACCTTTCAACCAAATAATTTTTTTAACTGCTTTAGCAATAGTCATGTATTCAGCCTCCGTGGTAGATTGGGCAACAACCGGCTGAAGTGTTGCCTTCCAACTAACAGCACAACCACCAATAGTGAACACATAACCTGTGAGGGATCTCCTCTTATCCAAATCGGCAGCAAAATCTGAATCCACGTAGCCTACGAGCCCCTCACCAGTCTTGCCAAACTTCAAGCAAGCATTAGACGTGCCACAAAGGTACCTAAAAATCCACTAAACAGATTTCCAATGTTCTTTATCAGGATTAGCCATGTATCTACTCACCAAACCCATAGCATATGATAAATCGGGACATGAACAGACCATATCATACATCAAGGAACCAACATCACTAGAATATGAAACTCGAGACATGTACTCCAAATCATCATCAGTAGTAGGACATTGTGTAGATGATAACTTAAAATGAGGAGCAATAGGAGTACTAACATACTTTGCATCATGCATATTAAAACGATGAAAAACTTTCTTAATATAATTTTGCTGAATAAGAAATAAGAAACCAGATTTTCTATCACGTGTAATTTCCATACCTAGGATTTTCTTAGCAGCACCAAGATCCTTCATCTCAAACTCGCTACTCAACTATGACTTGAGAGTAGTGATTTCTTTCTTGCTCTTGGCAACAATCAACATATCATCAACATATAACAACAAGTATATAAGTGATCCATCAACAAACTTAATGTATACACAGCTATAAAATTCAGACCTCTTAAAGCCATGTGACAACATAAATGAATCAAACCTTTTATACCATTGACGAGGAGATTGTTTCAAACCGTACAAGGACTTTTCAACTTACAAATAAGATCCTCCTTACCCGGTACTATGAACCCTTCTGGCTGGTCCATGTATATTTCCTGCTCCAACTCTCCATGCAGAAACGCAGTTTTAAAATCTAACTGCTCAAGCTCAAGATCACGCATAGCAACAATGGAGAAAAATGTCCGAATAGAACTATGCTTGACATCCGGAGAGAAAACATCATTATAATCAATACCTGGGATTTGACCGAAGCCTTTTACAACTAACCTTGCCTTAAATCTTGGAGGCTCACTTGGAGATAAACCCTCCTTTCTCTTAAAGATCCACTTACAGCGGACGACCTTCTTTTGGTTAGGCAAGCGCACAACATCTCATGTGCCATTTTTCTCAAGTGACTGCATCTCTTCTTGCATAGCGGAGATCCACTTCTCACGGTCACTTGAATCAACAGCTTCAGTATACGTGGACGGCTCATGTCCATGCTCCACCTGTATAGGCCCAAGCCTCTCGGCGACGGGCCTCCGCTACGCTCCGAAGTCAGTATCTATCTTTATATGAATTTGGATCAACATAAAACAACATGCTGCTGGAGCATCGCTCTTTGCCAAAACTTCTTTTGTCGTTGTCGACTTATAGATTTTGAGCACGGCCGCTTTGGGCTTCTTTTGTCGAACTGTAGCTTTTGATCCTGAGAACTGCTTGGCTAGTTGCAGTCTCGTTTTTACTTTTCCGCATTATGACGAACGATGTTGGTTTCATTTTCTGATGAATTGGAAGGCACTTTTATCTTATATTAAATAAGAAGAGTTTTACATAAACAAAAAGGCAAAATGGCTAAGAAAAATAGAAAAGACTACTCTTGCGATAAAATAAAACTCAAGGGCTTCGCACTGACCATGCAGCAGACCTGGAGCTCACATTCTAAAAACTCCCGTGTTCCGCTCATTCCAAATCTTCCAAGATACCAACATGGCTAGCAAGGCCATAAACATTCTCCTATTTCCATAAGCGTTTACTATCTCCTTGAAGGACTACCAAAACATATTTGCCATGGCCCACTACAGAAAGGCATGCATGTCGTATTGTCATGTCCACCAGAGTCCGTGCACACACTTGTGGGGTTACATATGTTGTTTATGAAGACTAGCTCATACCAGCATATAGTTATTTAAAACAGACCACCGAAAGGCCGTTTAGGTAGAGATTGTGCCTTCCACACTTTTTTCGAGAAACACATAAATAATGTTCGTGACTATTTGAACCATTGGCTTTGCCTCTCAAATTTATCTTCCCTTAGAGAATTCAGTAGTTCTCTGTAGTCCGACCGAAGAGAGCACGTCCCGCTTTTCTACTCCTTCCAAGCCCATAAATCCTCATATATTTTCCCAAATGGTATACGCTGGATAGCTCGTACATTCGGAAACGAAAATTTGCTTCCAAGGCTTTACCATTCCATCTCATGTATGCTTCATTGAATGTTATGTTCGTTTTCTTTCCTTTAAATTATGTTCACAATGTTGCTATGAAATTTAATATATTAAAAGTATTCAAATTTTTATATCAAACTCTTTTACTTATCATAAGTTTTTTAAACATAATATATTGATTGGTATATTTTATTGTTAACAAAAAATAGCCATATATATTGGTTCCCCTAAATTTTAAGATCTTCATGTTTTAGGACATCCTTCTTTACAAATAAATATGGGATAATTAAAAAAATGTATTCTTCATTAAACGTTATGTTCGTTTTCTTTGCTTTAAATTATGTTCAAAATGTTTTTATGAAACCTTTTCTTGAATTGAATGTCTAGTAAAAAATGACAAAATTGCATTTGTTCGTGGATTGCTATGAATATAATGTGTTGGTGTATTCTATGGATTCACAATTATTTCGGTAGCTTATTGTTTAAGTACCGATTTTTAGAGAGGGTACGTATCTAGCAGATAGTTTGCTAGAACTTTCTAGAATTTATGATTGTTATCATAGACATAATAAACTACATGAGATGTCTACGAGTGTTCCAAGATCGTATCTTAGCATTGACAAGCTAACGCATTTGTGTACTTGTTTGATCCACATCACTATCAAAACCACGACTCACCACGATCTATGATTTATTGTAGCTCTACTACGACGAGCTTTATCCGACTCCGGTGAGTGAGGGGTGAGGACAACGACACGCTTTCACCTCGCTCCGGTGCTTGTTTTTATTACTTTTCAAATTCTTTGTACTACGGTTGATGATAAATAGGTTGGTTTGACCTTTCCGCAAAAGAAAATCAAATCAAGGATGGCCAACGAAACAGTAATAAAGCTGGATTTTTTTGACGGGTAATAAAGCTGGATTTAATTACTTCATCAACCTGCTGTCTTTCTTTCTCTGGTCAAAGTTGCTACGATCTCTCAACCGAAAAGAGAGGAAAGGGAAACTATAACTGAAACCGCACCGGTTTTCCATCCGAAAACGTAGTAGACGCACGCACGTGTGGGAAAATTTCTGCTGGAAAAAAACATACCACCACCTAGTATAAATCTGACAAGGAAACAGTTGGCTCACTCCTCCACCGTTCTCCAACCGTCGACGTGGGCATTCACTCCACTGCTGGGTGCTGGGTAAACGAACTCATCTCCGCCACGGACTAGTACCTCATCTCATCTGGTCCGAGGTCGTCTCGTGCCCGTGGCAACCCCAAAAAATGGCGCCAACCCCTCCCCAATTCCCCACCCCACCCTCCCACTATTTCCCCCTCCTGCCCTAGCCGCGCAGCCAAACCCTAACCCCCATGTCCTCGCCGCCGCCCGCCAATCCCCCCGCGCCGCCGCGCCCCAAGACGCGGGGCAGCTACAACTGCGGCCGATGCGGACAGCCCAAGAAGGGCCACGTCTGCCACCTCCCCTCCCCCTCCCCCGCCGACGGGGGGCCCGTCAGCCCGTCCCCCTCCTCCTCCGGGCAAGGGGGACAGCAGCAGGCTCCGCCGCGCCCTCTCCTTCGACGACGCGCCCTCCTCCCCCGAGAAGAAGCCCAGGCCCCTCGTGGAGGAGGAAGGCGATGACGAGATGGAGGAGAGGATGGAGCTGGGCGGGAGGGCGGTGCCGACGGAGCTCGTCGCGGAGGTGCTGCGCCGGCTCGGGCCCAGGGGCGTCCTGGAGGCCGCCGCGGTCAGCCGCGGCTGGCGGGACTGCGCCGCCCGGGTCTGGCGGGCCGCTGAGGAGCTCCGCCTCCGCCCCGCCGGCGGCGGCCTCGTCGGGGCGCTGCTTCCCCGGTGCGCCGCGCTCTCGCGCCTCGTGCTTCACATGGAAAGGTGAGGGACCTGCCCTACCCCGACGAATCTGAACAAATCTAGCCCGGGAAGATGCAATTTTGACGCGATCTGGTCACCCCGCGCCGAGGTCGATGCTGGATCTTCGGCCGGCGGCTGCTCCGGACATCAACCCTTATGCACAATTTGTCGTTAAAGGCTGCAACGGGAACCAGTAAATATATCCCCGAAAAGACAATTACAATTGACTAGTATATATCGAGAACGTGACTCTCTGAATGACTAACAAGATGAACGGAAGTCGGATCTGGTACTGGCTGCGGGATAATTATCCCTGGATCGCTAGATGGTACATACTGTTGAGGGATATTTGTCTTTGGGCTTAGGAAACTTAGTCAAAGTAGAGGGTATCATAAAAGATGCTGATTGTTTGTGCTTTTGTTAGCTCTGGTTGTGAAAGATCATGCATTTATTTGTGGATAACTTATCTTGTTGTCTAGAGAATGAATTTGAACTGTGCTTGGGTAGTTGATCTCACTATATGAAACTCATGTAGTGTAGGAAACTTTGTAAGGTATGGGCTTGGAGATTTCTGTGCTTTGGATAATACTTTGTTGGTGCTGCAAGATTGGTTTGTAGACCTTTCACCATTTTCATCAGTGCTTGGTTGGATTGTCATGTTTGTAGAAAGCAAATAGCCAACGAGGATCTTGGTCTATGATGTGAAATGCACAATTACCGTGAGAACAACATATGCCACTTTTGAACATAAAAAACGTTATTTTTTTAATGAGCATACAACCACAAACTAGTACCTAGCACTTTAAATTGCTTCTGTGTCTCTTCAAGGTTTCCCACCCAATTGTTTGCTTATGTATAGTGAAATATCAGATGCACTTAAACTTGATGCAAGAGAGAAGTAAATACCTTTGTGGTATTCTGGATACGGTCGATGTGATATGTTAATCTAGCTTTGGCATAAGTTTCTCTGTCCTACTTGATTTTGGTGAAGCTTATTTACAATGAAAGTATCTTACGCGCTTAAGTTGATGCAAGAGTGGATAAGTAAAATCCTTCACTGTTTTGGATCTGGCCAGGGTGATAATTAATCTAGCTCTTGTCCTCCTGTGTATGTTTCCATTGCCGAGAAAAGATGTTCCACTGACGACATGTATCTTTTTTCGCCTATGTTCGATTCAGTGATGTTGATGCCACTATGCTGGCATGCCTTGCATGTTCCTGCCCAAGTTTAGAAACTCTGGAGATCACCATGGCTGACAAGGCAGTCAACAGTATGACTGGGTATGTTGTAAATCTCTAACATCGTTTAGTTCACATTATATTATTTCAAATATGTTTGATATGTTATAGTTTGAGTCACTAGTTTTAAATGGGCCTTACCATTTTTCAAGTGTGCTTCTCACCTAACAGTTGCCTTGTAAGATCAGATACATTCAAGGATTTGTACTTAATTTGAAATTTCACATATAGAATGCAGTGCAGTTGATTTTTATTTGTCTTAATTTCACCTATAGGATGCAATGCAGTTGATTTTTATTCGCCTTTTCTTACTGTTATAGTCACGCCATGTTATGTTATGCTTGCAAGAAAAGTAGTCTATTTCCCATATCCGTGCCATGCAAGTTGGGTTGAATATTTATTGATTTTGAAATAGAAGTCATGCAAATTTGTAGAAGGTTTTCGCGATCTTCATGTTCAGCTCCCATATTAACTGAAGCTGTTTTATTCTAACAGAGAGGAGCTAAGTCGAATTGTTTCAGAGAAGCATTTTCTCGCAACTCTAAAGATTAGTGGTTGCTCTAATCTTGGTTTTCTTGATCTAAGCTCTTCAAGCCTTAAGGTTCTTTGGCTGGCAGACCTTTGCTCCCTTTCAAAATCGGTAATACTGTATTCTATTACTCTTTACAATAGCGATAAAAATATTTTGTGCATGAATTCATTTGACCGAGTTTGTTTTAGGTCATAAGCTGCCCTAATATGAGTGAGCTTTCCCTGTGTTTCGCACAAAAAAGTAACGATTGCACCGATCTGGTTACTTTGATGGGTGGCCTGGGTCATTCATGCTCTAACTTAAGAAATTTGCACATATCATCAATTCAATTATCTAATGAAGCTGTGTCTACTCTAGAGAGTGCCAACCTCAGGTATACTTCTACTCCACCATGCTCTCAGCACATAGTACATCTTGTCGGAATTGAGTTATAACATTTTAGTTGTCTTCTCATTAGAATTCTAGTTCCACAATATTTCAACCTGTCCCAATCTCACTATTTCTTCATCAGGGGCTTGTGCATGCTATCCTTGATACTAGGTTCAAAAGTAACAGATGCAGCTGTTGCATCAATTGTCCGATCTTGTGCAAGCTTGGATATGCTTGATTTAAGTGGGTAAGCTCCAATATATCTCTCTGGCTATAAAACTAAAATTTGGAGCTACATGATGCGTTTCTGATGGAGTGCTACTTCAAATTAGCTTATGCAGTTACTCGTTTTGATTATACCACAGATCTAGCATCAGTGATAATGGTGTTGGGATGATCTGCAAGGCGTTCCCTCATACTTTATCTAGGCTGCTCCTTGCTCTTTGCCCAAATATTACTACAAGTAAGTCTCATATTTCTTCTCCTGTTTTTTCTGCTCTACTAAAAATGAATTCACCAGTCAACCATTGTGAGCTCTAATTTGAAGAATCCACCTATGTGGTTTTGTAGGTGGGATCCAGGTCGCAACAGCACAATTGCCACTTCTTCAGCTCATGGACTGTGGAATGAGCTTACGGTCTAGCCTGCAGAGTGAAAAACAAGGGGCATATTTTGGTGAAGTTAATGGAAGGATTAGATTGTGCCCCAAATTACCCACTTTAAAAAAGCAACCAATGCGCCAAAAGCTTATTATAAAGCATGATAATTTGAAGAAGCTCAGTCTATGGGGTTGTTCAGCAATAGATGTAAGCCTTCGAAATTTGCCTGCAGCGATTCATTCAAATCCTTGATGTATATGGTGTCATTAGTCATCACTAATTTCGTTTCACATATGACAGGCTTTGTATGTGAAATGTCCAGAGTTGAATGATCTGAACCTCAACTCTTGTACAAATCTACACCCAGGTATTATGTTCTTCCCTGCATCAGGTTATCAAATCAATTGATAAAACTGTTATTGTCGTTGTCAAAAGTTTTGAATACTTTCCACAGAGCGGTTGCTACTTCAATGCCCTAATTTGAAGAATGTGCATGCATTTGGATGTCAAGATATGTTGATTGGCGCAATCAAAAACCAGGTATTACTTTGTTAACCCCCTTTTCACTCCCAAGTAAATTTTTGTTTCAGCTCAAGCTTCCTTTCGTAACTCGTTCGTTAAGTGTGAACTAGCTAGTAATTTAGGTTATTATATGGACATCTGTGAAGTGCTAAGCAGCAAACATTTGCTGTCAGCAACTGGAAAATGGAAGATATGCTATCGTAGAATTAGCTGCAGTTGTTTGAGAAAGTTGCTCACAGGTGTCTTAGCTCACCTGATGTCGATGTAAAAGCGTGTGTGTAATTAGACTGGACCAAACAAACCCAAACCCAACTAAAAAGTTCTTGCTCCTGTTTGAACTGCAACTCAGTAAGAAAAAATAGTGTTGTTTTTCCAACTTGGTCGAAAAAATTATTTAATTTGGCTTTTGGCTTGGTTTTTCCCTTCAGAAATTGATAAACAGAAAGAATCTAATGAAGCAATGTGTATCAACTGGAGTCTAGCAAGGAGTAAGCAGTGAAGCTGAAGGTGTATCAGGCCGTAAGCTTCTTTAGCTTAGGAATCGTATTATTGGACATGGTGCATATACATTATAAACAGTTTGTGTCCTGCGTAGCGTGTGTACCTATGTTGTAGCCTAAGGGTTTGTAACATATTCCATATCTCTTAGTGCACTGCAAACAGTCCTTCTGGCCTACTATAAAACCATAAAGTAGCATACTTCCCAACTGTGGATTTTCCGCTGCTGATCTGTTTTAAACAATTAAAAACATCACTCGAACATTGTTTGAAAACCAGAAAAGTAATAGTATATGTACATTATGAAACCAATTATGAACCTGAAATTATTGGACAAAAAATGGGACCATTTATGTGATATATGCAAATGAATAAACAAGTTAGGTGGGTAAAGTAATTGTAAATCTCCGCAATATTTGTTACACCACAGAAACGATCATAATTTGTGCCCAAAATTTACAGGTTCACATATCATGCAAAATGTACACCCATGATTTTTTTTCATTTTTGTCCAAAACTTGGAAATGAGTGTTTTGGCCCAGGCTCATATGGACCTGGGATCATTTGATTCCTTCTAAAAGAGATATAGCGGACTTAGATGACATCCTGGGCCCTTCAACTTCGTAGGTCCACAGGCCCAAACAGAACACATGAAGGCTACTACTAAAGCACCACATGTATACCCACAACCTAGCTACACTAGTCTCCTGACGGTTTTGAGTTCTTGCTCCTATCAGGTTGGCACTTGATCTACCGTGCATAATATTATTACCTTGTGTCCTTTTTTTTCATAATCCCAGGCATCACTGGCATCCATTCGGACTATGTGGGCGTGAGGCACATCAGGGTAAGCTACACTAGTTGTGATTAGTTGTGACTCCCCACGTTATCCATATGTGAGGCCACGGCTGATGGCCTGTCAGGTTACCTTGTTAGAAAGGACAAATTTGTTTTTTTTTCATTATTGGGACTTTAGAGTAGCGATAAGAACTTTGGTGGTAGACTGTATAATCAAGTCATAGTTATAGTATGATGCTGTTACCCAACAATGTTTTTCGTGATAGCACAGCGTTACTGGCAGTTGCCAATTTGTTTATTCAAGTTTTATTTTACTGCATATTTAACACGAACATGAACCGGGCTAAAATTTGGTTTGGAATTTTAGAACTGAAACAACCAAACAAACTATATTGAGTTGCAATAAATTAAAGCTCACCTCTTAACAAATGGAGTCGGACTGCATCCACCAAATTAACTCATAAGGTTAAGAAACTTGGCCAACTTTACAAAATTTGCATCTGAGATGTCATTTGTTTAACAAAATTGGAAGAGCATTATACCTGTCTTTCGTTTTCCAATGTATCGCCACAAATTTTGCCAGGTTCTGAATGAGTTCGCTGCAGCTGAACCACAACTTCCTTGCAAGCGGCTAGCAGATGGTTCAAAGCGGGTTCAACTCTCACAGTTCCAACAAAAACAGGTAAACATTGTTTCACGATCTTTTTTGTATCTCCTAAGCATCATATCAAGGCCTCTGCTAACTCGTTTGTTTGTTTCAGTCTCCGGAGGACAAAAGATTGATTGGGTTAAGGCGGGCACGTTGTACTGTGCATCTTGATTCTTGATTAATAATCACATAACCATAGCTAGAGAACTGAGCATTGTGTACACTCTGATATGTGAAACTATTCAATGGTGAATATTATTTATTTGTTGATGTACCTCCAAACCATAATATATGTAATGTGCTTGTTGTATAAGCTGCTACCTGTAAGTGAAAATTGTATCAATTGGTATTGGGTTTCCATTACTGTTCTCCGCCTGGTTTAACGTTTAGCCATAATCTCTGTATTCTTTTTGACGCAATAAATATTTGACTTGTTTGGACTGTTCCAATCTCATTTTCATCTGGCTTGCTTAGTACAGACATCTAAACCCAAGTTTTCTTGTTACTAAGACGAGATGCCTGCTGAAATGCTACCCTGTCAAGGGAAAGAAATTCTAGAAGGTCAGCCCTTTAATATCCACAATCTCTTACTGTCATGCTACTTCTTGGGTTGCCAGAAGAGAATAATGATGCAAGATTCTTTAAGTCTCGATTCTTCTGTTTGGTCTAGTTGGAGCATATGAAAATCACCAGATTGTTTGAACTTGAAGCTTGTCATCATTACAAGGGGACACAAGATCCCTGGAAGAAATAAATAATAAACATGGCTTCAACTCGCAATTACCTTTTGGATACAATAATAAAGCGTGGAAGCAGCAGCCCAAAGTTGCTGCAAACAAATAATGTCAATTCATTTTTGCCAACCTTGCAGACATTTTGACAAGTTGACATAGATCACAGCGACGCAAACAACGTATGATGCGTCGTAGCCACTGAAACTTGTACAAGAGCATGATCCCCTATCTGTGAGCACATGGCATGTCTCCTCCTTTAGCTGGCTTAGACATATAAAACGTACCGTGGAGATGTGCATTTTTGAGTATGCATCACACCAGCGCATGAAACATTGGCATTGTTTCTTGTGTGCACAACATTGAATCTGGACACCACTTAGTTAACAACGGTGCGTGGGCGATTATTTGTCCAACGGCACCATGATAATTGAGCACTGCTGTTGGGCAAACTGCAAGATCCCTGCAGTGTACTAACTTTTCTTTTGATAATAATGGAAGGACATCTGCTGCCTTTTTATGTGGGTTTTCTCTAAAGGAAGACGATGTCAAGAAAAACAGTGACATGCTGATGACACCTTTCTTACGTATGTACTCCACATATATATAACAAGAGGGAAATACGCAGGTAATACATCAAAACGCTGCCTTAACTACTAAAACATGCGATAGAAACTTTAACCTGATCATCCCGAAGTCACTAACAGTAGTACATATTATGGTACAGAGTTGAGCAAATATTGAAATAAACATCCTTCGTCGATCAGCTTCTGCTCTTGCATTTCTCCATTGCCCTTGGTGCTGAAAATAAGAAAGACAAACATAATTGACAATTTCATCATCAAGTTAGCATCGATCGTTGTGAAGTATGTAAAATACTAAAATCTGACGAAAGCGTTCTCAAGGTACCCACCAAGTCCGATGGCTTCTGATCCTTTCATTATCCGGAGACGCTTGCACGACGCGGCGAACATCCTGCAATTCCACGGGGGAGGAAACGAAGATTAGCAACACCAACATCATGTCATCGGTCTCGACGGAGCTTCGCCGACGACGGCGTTGATGCATAGCCACTTACTCCCAGGGGACGTCGCCCACAAGCATCCAGTCGCCATCCTTATCCTCGTAGGTGGGCACGTAGTCGGAGCCGCTGAGCAGGTCCACCAGCTTGCTCTCGTTCATGCCCTTCATCCCACCGCAGCTGCCGGCCATGGTGAAGGAGCTGAACATCTTCTCCAGGGCCTTGCAGAGCTCCTGGTAGCTCTTGCACGCGCCGATGTCCAGCTTGCGCAGATATGGCGCCCCGTCCATGCTCACCTTCACCAACGCCGCCGCCGACTTGTCGGCCTGCACGGCCAGGATGTTCTTCCGGAACGACCGGACCGGCGGCCAGCCCACCGCCTGCGCCCTGGACACACCAAGCACAAACGAATTATTTATTAACTGTTCAGATGAAAAACGTAATATAATTGAGAAGTTAATTAATCTGATGCCGTATTCTTGTGCAGGTCTGTATGGATCTGAATCAAAATAAATACGACGTAAATTATCTTGGGGACTCGGGTGGTGATGATGATTACACGCAGAGACATTTTGCAGGTGAAAAGAGACCCTTTTTATCGTGTCGGCAGGGTACTAGCTAACTGCATGCAGTTCTCCCAGTGCATTGCCACCCACATGATCTTGTACTCTCTTCATCACTGTACCCTCGTATCCAATTTGGATCCAAATGTTCCCCCAAAAACGCAGATGCAAAGGTACTTCATTTTCCTCGCACAAGCAAGCCTGCGTGCTACTGAAATATTGTGCTTTACAACGACTTCATCTAGGAAACCTAATTAGTGGCTCACTGCTAGAATGAAGCATGCTGATACCTGATACTCGCTACTGAAAACTTTGGGTTAGATCAAGTGGTTTCTTAGCTTAGGTTAATCATATTCGTCCAAGCAAACTTGTAAGTATCCTCTCCTTTGGGAAGATGGAAAAGGGTTCTTGAGATTTTGGGAATGCTCTGTAAGTATGCAGATTAAGCGAGTTTATTCACATGCAAACTAACGAGGGTGACAGAAGACGTACTTGGGCGCGCGCGGCTTCTCGGGGTTCGAGGTGACCACGCTGCTCTGGCTCGGCGACCTCTTCATCTGCCCGTCGCCTGCAGCAGCGGCCGCCTTAAGCGACAGCGTCTCCGCTGCGGCGACACCGTCGGCCACTTCCTTGTCGCTCACCGTCGGCGCGGCCGCCGAAGCTGGCTCCAGCTTTAGCTTGAGGTCGATGGTCTCGGCGAAGCCCCTCTTTCCGGAGCTCTTCACAGTGGCGCCCGCCTCCTCGGCGTCGTTGCCGCCGGGTAGGCCGAGGCGGAGCTCGGTCTCCTCGAACCCGAGGTCCGCCATTGATCACTGCTCCAATGCAGCTCTTGGCTGAGGCTGAGGGCTGAGAGGCTCCTTGAGTCCTTGTTAAGACGAAGAGAGCGCAAATGAATGATAATGGCGGGTGTGGATGGTTACAGAGAAGAGTTTTGGTTTCCTTTTGCTGGAAGTGGCGTACATAATGGAGATCCCTATATAAGTACTAGCCTTCCTAGTGTGGGCAGAATACATCACCGCTAATATAAAAAGGCACATAGTGTGGGGATCCAAACGATCTTAACCGTCTAACGCTAGATCCAACGGACCCAATCACCACTAAAACACATTGTCAGTCTTCATTCTTTTGGACGGTTTTGCCCTACCACCAAATAACAACCGAGTTAATAGGGGAGTAATCTAGAAAATTAATTTAGGGACGCGGATTATTAGAGGAATTAAAACCTCCAGCCTTGCATACCCATGTGGTTATTTTGGAAACTGCCAGTAATTTGCCATAATAGCGGCAATCAATAGAGTACGGTGTTTTGTCTCCCGGGCTACATGTACCCCAGATTTTTAAAAATTCGAAATCTACAATTCTAAGTTTCAAAAAATTCTGAACATACATAATAACGATTCCTACCTGTGTGCAAAAACGAAATGCGAAACATTATGTATTTCATCCTGTGTAAAAATAACAAATTTCTAGATCTAGGTGGAGATTCAAAATCTTTCAAAATTATCAGGATTTGTCATTTTTGTGTAGGGCGAAATACAAACTATTTTGAGTTGAAACTTAGCAGAAACATAGATCAAGTCGTTGGCAACATCCATTATTTTTCCCGGATTTTTTTTGAAACTTTAAATGGTGATTTAAAAATAAATAAAAAAACAGGCTACATGTAGCCCGGGCTATAAAGAGACTTTTTGCAATCAATTTGGATATTATTGGAGGGTAGGAGAGTGTGAAAATTAATGCAGTGATTTTATAGAAGAAATATCATGGCGATGATATGTGATGTTTTGACCTTGGATAAATACAGTCTTAAATTAGACATTACCACAAAGACCAGTTTCACGAGGGCACAAAACTTAGATGCGCATTGCACGTGCAATATTACTAGTGAAGGAAATATGGCCACATTTTTTGCCCATGTCACTGCAAAAATAAGTTAAGTAGTACACGGGTCCATACCGAAATAGTATTACTCCCTCCGTACTAGTTAGTAGGGCATAATGCCAAAAATAGTTAGTCCCAAAACTCTCCACCTCTTAGGCATAATTATATTTAATTTCCTCTTAATAATTGGCTAGTTGCCTCTCCGACTAATGCATGCAAGTTTTTAGCCCCAATTAGCTAGCACCTTGGTTAAAGAGATTTGTAAATTATTCCCTACAAACTAGGACGGATGGAGTACCATGCACGTCATTATATCACCTCTACCGATATCCAAAATATAGTGATGGTACTCCCTCCGTTTCTTTTTACTTAGCGTTCTAGCTTTTCTAGGAATTTCCGTTTTACTTAGCGTTCTGGAATCTTTGCTACTTGACTTCCTAATTTACCCTCTCGTGGAGAGTAGCGTGCGCACAGATGGAATTTAATAGGGGAGGAGGTGAACCGATGCAGGCCAATGCATGCAAGTCTTTAATGGCTAAGGGCTGCATTATTTTCTGGCCAGCGTGCACACCAGGGACAAATTAGTCCATCAACTCACTAATTTAGCTCCTGTCTAGCTTTACTTGGTATGCGTGTTTAGCCCAGAACACATAGTAAAAAGAAACGGAGGGAGTATTAGCTAGGCAGTATCACAGTGCCAATTCTATATTAGACTAGCCATGATGGGAGTATCATAATTAGTATCATGCATGCCATGTTGGCAAAAAGATGACGTGTCACTGTAGTTAATGATGAGAGTGATGATAATAGTATCATAGGTAGATACCGTAATATAACGGATTCCAATACAAGATGAGTGTATAACCTAATAAATACACTAGTATATGATACTACAAATATGTTACTACCTTACGTAGTAACATAGACTAGTATCATATGCATGATACTAGTGTATGATACTCCCCACTATGACTAGTCTTACTAGAAGCATCAAGATATATATACTTTTGTACTATAAGCATTTGATATTTTAGCAAGTACTCCCTTCGTTCGGAATTAGTTGTCTCAAAGTTGGATGTATCTAGACACGTTTTAGTGTGTAGATCATCCATTTCAAAGACAAGTAATCCCGAACGGAGGGAGTAGTTTGAAGCACGGGAGTGTAGCAAAATCCTCTCCATGGTAATTTCCCGGTTCAACCTTAAACTGTCGGTTCACTCGATTTGGCGCATGGGAATACCTCCGTATCAAAATATAAAATGTTTTAGATATCTCATATATGGACTACATACGGATAGAAACGAGTGAATCTATACAGTAATACACGTCGTCTAGATACATTCGTGTCAAAAAAAAACTAAAACACTTGTATTTTGATACGGAGCTAGTAGCTTTCAACTGTAACTGTTCTAGGGTCCCTTGATGTGAATGTGGTGTACGGAGTGTCTGACGCCGCCACACACACCACACGTACGCTTCCGGCGTCGGTATGATCGATGGATTGGCCTGCGTTGCACGCTTGTCAGCATGTGCCGCTGTTTTGGCTGGAATAAGCCGTAGTACAAGCAAGCAAGCAAGAAAACAGTACGGATGAATATCGGCTACGGGCTCGTGACTTTTTTTTTGCTTTAATTAAGCAGGCAAAGCAAAGCTAGGGACGCACACGTGAAGCAACAGTTTGGACTGCTGGCGCTAGATATTCCCGAATCACTCGATCGATCGTGCACGCGCCATTGTCGGGCGTGGTGCACATCGCCGGCTCGCTTTGGGTTTTCGGCAGTCTGCCTTTCCGGTGGGCTTTGTGAAAATTTCAGGACATGTTTGGTTGTTCTTTGTTCTGAGACCCTTCTAAACAGACTGTGGCGATGCAATTTTGGCCCGATTGGTTGCTCGCGGGAGGGTTTGGCCCGCGTTCGCACGGAACTTAAGACAATTCTCAGCTAGACCCGATAGGAAAGGTCGATTCGGCCTTTTTACTGCCAAGTCCAGGAGAGCACTGTTCAGGAAGAAGTCGTGCGCGGGGGTGCACGGGAATACAACAATGAAGATGGCGGGAGACATAATATTGGTGTGGCTGTATGGCGTGAAAGTTAGGCTCACCCCCTCTTTAGTCGATCACCTCGAGCGCGAGCGACGTCCCCATTATTACGGTACACAATGCGGCGGCGACGATTTAGATCTGAGTCAGAACACGACGGCGGCGATTTAGATTTGAGTTTATAGGTACCAGGTATCATCTCAATGAGTTCTCTGCAAGAAACTATCTTAATGATGGCAAAGAACTATCTTAATGATGGCAAAGGATTGTTCAATTTAAGACACTCTACGCTTAGAGTTATGGTTGAGTGGGAATTTGCTGCCTTGAAGAACAAATTTAAGATCCTTGATCAAAAGACATTACACCCATTCGTCACCCCAAGTTAATCTTATTCTTGTATGTTGCATTCTGTTTAACTGGATCTGGGGTGTAGTTTTGATGAGTACTTCCGAGACGAGAGGATGATGTGACACCAGATGCCGATGACTCTGGCCATGGTGTCGAAGCTCATGATTAAAAAGCTTGGAAGAACAAGAAACAAGAGTGGGCTGACGCAATGTGTGCAGATAGAGGTAACACTAGGATCCAAAGAAGAGAAGGAAGAAGATAAAAAAGATGAATAAGAAGAGGAAGAAGAGAAGAAGAAGAGGAGGAAGAAGATGATGGTTCCCCCTTACAACTACCGTCTAACTTCCCCCCTAATATCGTATGCGTGTTAAAACTGTCATTTGTTAGTAGCTAGGACAAGTGTGATGTCGCACTAAACTGCCATTTGCTTGTAGCTAGGACTAAAACATGGTTAATTTGCTACTCTATTTATATGTATGTATAGTTAGTCCGTGGTAAGGTCACCACTAGTGAAAATAGGTGACCACAACAACCGTCCTTGAGCAACCAAACACAAGGAGTTTGCATCTGTGAAACACACACATGCATCCAAACACCTGGTGCCTTTTAACTCGTTCCTAGCCGAACGGGTCAGGATGGACTTTGTTGGCAACCAAACGGGCTGCACAATTTGACTGAGTCCTCGTTTCTTCAAGGCCAGGACTTGCCGGGCCACGGATGCAAAAGGCTAAAAATCAATGCGAGCAACCAAACACGCCCTCAGTGAACCAGCGACCAGGACACTTCCCACGCATTGTCTGTATGCTGACCAAGCGGTAGCCATCATCTCCACATCGCTCACCTGCCTCCATATTTTTAAAAGAAAAGTCACACGCTCTGCCATCTAATTACTACATAAAATAGTGTTTAAAAACAAACTAACAAATTATTAACGGGAAACTTCCCCTAAGCCCAAGCGGCCAAGCCTAAGCCATCGCTTGACGGTCTCCGGGATCCTACGTGTGCGCGTACGCCCACATCGTCATCCCTAACAAGAGATGCTACCTCAAGTGGCTGTAAAGTGACATTCCGTAACACCCTCCTGTTTCATTTTTTGCACACTCCCTAAATGGCATAGATGATTTCCCGACTCGCCTCCCTTCTCTTCTCCTTTGGCAGCTTAGTGATGGTGTCATCACACCATGTGTTCAGGTTCCTTCTTGCCGGGTGGGGGACCCCAATCCTACCATCCCACTAAAAAATCCTCTCCCTAATTAACCGGCATCGAGAAGTTGTAGTAAAGGGTGAGGTGTTGCACCGTTTTTGTTGTGGATTCTGCAAAGCTTGCATATTGGGTCATGCATCCAGCCGCAAATGGCCAAGTTCTCGGCCATTCGCACCTTGCCATGCAACACCAACTAATCGAAGAATAGACATTTTGCTTCTATGTCAGCATTCTAGAACTTGGTGGTCTTGAAAGGGGATGAGGCACAAATGAATTGGCGCATGTATGCCGAAGCCACCGAGTATGTTCCCGACTCCGTCCACCGCAACCTGATGGTATCCGAGGCCTGCCATAGCACCACCACACATATCCTCTCTCCTATAGTTGGAAAAATCGTGACAACTGCTCCATAGTGCATAGGCGAGCCAATGCCTGATCCAACTGCCATGCAACAACTCCTTATGCATCCGATATTTTTGACCAAAGCCAGCATGGAATTGCAACTTCAAAGCACCCTGGAGCCGTCGGTCAAGCCAGAGCATGCATCTAGCACCATCTCTCAACTCTATGTCGGTTGAGGCACGAAAGAGCGCTCCAGGTCTGAGGCGTCGCACAACAACGCCGCACTCGGATCGGTCCAGGCTAGCAAAGGCCAGCTGAGCCTAAGAGCTTTGCCAAACTTCTCCAAATCCATCACCTCCAGCCCACAAGCTCATTCAAGCGAGAAATGTGGTGTGCCAGCTCACCAATGCATGCGGTTGTGCTCTGATGACCCACAAGTATAGGGGATCTATCGCAGTACTTTTGATAAATAAGAGTGTCGAACCCAACGAGGAGCAGAAGGTGTTGCCAAGCAGTTTCGAGTAAGGTTTCACTGTAAACACTAGGAGACAAGTTTTTCGGAGTTTTTGTAAAAACAGATAAATAAAGTGCGAGTAAATAAAAGAAAACAATAATAATTGCAGCAAGTGGCCCAATCCTTTTTAGCACAAAGGACAATCCGGTTGTTTTACTTATGATGACTAAGCGCTCCTGAGAACACACGAAAAATCGTCAAGTTACTTTCGCTTCATACCGCTGATTAATCTTCAATGTTTTGATAAGTGTTGTGTGGGTGAACCTGTGCTAGTGCACCGCCCTTTACTTGGACAAGTACACACTTGTGATTACACCCCTTGCAAGCTTCCGCGAATACAAGGGAGTAATTAAGATAAATCTAACCACATCTTTAAACTCTGAGATCCTACACTCCCTCGTGCACTAGCTTACCAACGGGGGTTCAGGTTTCTGTCGCTCCGGCAACCACACAATAAGTAAACTAAATACACAATGCATTCCCCTAGTCCCATAAAGGTGAAGTACCATCTAGTCGACGTTCACATGACACCACTAGAAGAATAGCACCACAACTTAAATATCAAACCATTAAATATTACTCAACATAATTCCACTACTTGCAACAAGACTTCTCCCATGTCCTTAAGAACTAAACGAACTACTCACGAGACATCATATTGATCATGATCAGAGGTGATATAATGATGGATAACAATCTGGTCATAAAAGTAATTCACCGATAAAACTCAAAAGCATCAACCACAAGGAGTAATCAACACCGGGAGAGTCTCCCCAATGAACTAAACAAAGTACAACCCTAGATGTTACAACGGAACGAAGTGGAGAGGTGCAGATGATGGTGCTGGCAGTGGAGATGGTGGTGATGATGATCCTGATGAAGCCCGGTGTGATGACGGTGACGATGGCGACGATTTCCCCCTCCAGGAGGGAATTTCCCCGGCAGATTTCTCCCTGCCGGAGAGTTTTTTTCTCTCTTTGTGGTTTTTGCCCGTAGAGGCGGCAGAATATTTCTTCGAAGTCGCTCCTGATGTTTTAGATTTTCGGGGAAGATATACGCGAGAGGGGTGAGCCAGAGGTGGGCCACGGGCTCTAGACGACCCCCCGGCGCGCCAGAGGGTGGGGCCGCGCCGGGTGGCGTTTGGGCACCCTGTGGCCCCCCTCGACTCCATCTTCTGGCTCCTCCTGTCATCTGACAAAGTAGGAGCTTCTGTATTTTCTCGTAATTTTTGGAGTTTCAGAAATATAGTATCTTGAGGGTGCTTTTTCCAGCTGATTCCTGGCTCCGGCAGATAATTCCCGCAAATCATCAAACATGAAAAATAAGATAAAATAACGTAAGTATTGTATTCTACTATGAAATATATCAATGAATATGAGTGAATTATGATATAAAATAGTGATGCAAAATGGACGTATCATGCTCCTGCCGCTACTCCTGGCTTCATCCAAAGGAAGGAGCGCTTGATCTTCGGGCGAAAAAAGTAGGCATATCCACCTCCGCCAAAGGGGACCGAAGCCCAACACCGCCAACAACTCCAACATGTATGTCCAACTAACAGATCATTCAAATGCCTTGCAATCAAGCTTGAGGAAAAAACCGCCGTCCCCTGCCGGCACATTTCTTTTATCGACTTTGGACGTGCAAAATTATCGTGTGCAACACCTCTTGATGAAAGCCGATTGGCTGGGTGACACCAGCCCCAAGAGAAGCGCGCAAAGTTAAGGGGTATCATCTTGGAGAAGATCTTCGAGACGATGTGAATCAAGCTAATTATCGTAGAGGGATGAATTATGTGCTGGCTTTTGATCTTAGGTGCACTATAAAGAATTGATATATTATGCTTGTTAGACTATAATCATTCGTTTTGCTCTTATGTTGCTTCCCTACATTTGATGTTAGTGTGTGCTATTATCTGTTAGTTATATCACCCCTGGTGAGAAGAATCAACCACAAACACGGGAGGCAGAGAACTAACCACATTGTCAATGCATTTTCCGAGCCAAATCTTTATGTATATCAGTAACCAAACAACCATTGGTCCAGGAAATGCATAGGACCAAACAAAGGCTTATACCTTGAGTGGGTCTCTCCTTCATGGGTCTAGCTCGCCATTTGGTATAGGAAACGAGACACACTCAAAATATTTGTGAAACTGTTTAGCTTAATAAGCCTCATCACGTAAGACCGTTAGCCATGTGGTTTCCGAGCAGTCTGTTAGGAGGTTTATGTACTAGTGAATGTACAAAAACAAGTCAACAAACTTCACATAGATACACTCCCTCTTTGCCAAAATGTAGTGTATCTTAGTCTTGGTCAAAGTCAAACCTTGTAAAGTTTAACTAAGTATAAATACATATCAATATCTACCACCTCAAATACATATAACAAGAAAGTATATGTCAGGATGATTCTAATAATGTCGATATGATGTTGTGGATTTTTTTACACATATACTTGGTCAAACTTCACAAATTTGATTTGATTAAAACTAAGATGCACACATTTTGACTAAGAGGGGGTATAACCTAGCTATGCAGAGAAGTTGTGAGTGTATATCTAGCCTGACATAATGTAGCTAAATTACTTGATTAATTAGAAATAATATTGCCTAGTACCCCCCAAGAAAAAATCTTGTAATTAATAGTCAACATGTAGGGGGGGGGGGGGGGGGGGGGGGGGGGGGGGTATTGCGACACATGGCATCTTTTCCCCTGGACAAACTGAACATGAATTTTCGCACTGATCGTAGGAACCCAGCTGATGTAGTTTATTACCAGCACACCGTCTTGCATCAACACGTACTAGTCGGTGCACTTGTGAGAATCATCGATCTCATATATGCATGCACCACCATACTAGAATCCAAGGAGTTCTCTGTGGGCGACATCAACAGTAACGCTGAACAGCACTATTTTCCAATCAAGGACCGTTTAAAGACGCATAGTTTACACTACAAACTGAAGAATCTAAACAGCAAGCATATGTTAGCCTGTGTGTGCAGGAGGTTGCAGGAACACATGGTATCTCGTTTTGGAATAGTCAATTTTCTTCTGCATTGATGCAACCAATCATGGATTAGAACAATGTGACAGACAGGGAATCTCTCGTAGCGCGTTAATTGGGTGTGTATAGCTTAAGTAGATTCATTGGATTGGATTGGATCGGAATGATGCTGACAAAGTGACAATAGGAAGATACTGAACACATACAAATGGCTAGCTAATGGATGATTAGTTAAAGCAAAATCCTCTCATAGAGCAATGCGATGTGTCTACATCTGCCGAAGCATCTCAACTACTCAGCACGTAAAGAAATGGAGGAAGTTAGAGTAGGTACGTCCAGACTGGCTAGGGGACGACCTATATCTTGGGTTAGTTGCCTCCGGTCTCGTCCACTGATTCTATCAAATCTCTCTAAAGCAGAATTTTGGAAACCGGGTCCATGTGAATAACCTTAATAAAAACTTAGCGAGAACTGTGTTTCTATATTTTGAAAATTGTGAAAAAAAATCAAGCAATAGTAATTAAGTAGAAACTCAATATAACCAATAAGATTTGAAACTTAAACTTCTAAGTTTATTACTATCTATACATACGGAGGTCATAAAAGGCCATACCAATTTCTGAATATCTTACAAGGGTGAGTTTCTACTCAATACCTACATGCGTGATTTTTCCTAATTTTTTTCAAACTTGTAAAAAATATACGATTTTTATAATGTTTGATAAATGAATTCACATGGGTCAGACTTCCATTGTGCATTTTCCAAATTTCCCGCGATGTTTGGTTCTTTTTGTTTGGCTCATGATCTTAGCGAAATTGTTTAGATATATGGGCTGGATACTGGGCGAAGAACATGCATGTGCTAGCTTGCTTGAAATTGAGGCAGATCGATATAATTTCCTATTATCTTACTATTTATAATGGAGTCCAAATTTAAATCAACTAATTTTTTTATTTTTCAAATAATCGCAATCATGTACAATTAATTTTAAACCAATCTATTGACGATATTTTTAGAAAGTTGCACGGTGTATTTAGTGCCCAATTTGTTGAAGATGTGTGATGCAAGACCACCTAAACTTCATAAAGAAAGCATACATGTATATAAGTATATTATGTACATGAGCCATGATATATCAAAAACGAATTTAGTTTTAAATTTTGTGTCTTACATGACTCCATGCGTCTTGCATTCATACTTTTCATGAAACATGTGAGACATAATCGTTCTCCTGGGCACCAAATCTTAGTCATTATTAATTACCAGGAGATTCAAATGCTCAAACAAGTTGCACTCGAGTCACTAGTAGTTTAATTATATTTTATTTTTCAAGAATATTAGTAAAAAAAAAAATCTACTAATCTAAGCCATCTGGAACCTCAACTTAATTTTATAGCTACCTCCTTTCATCCAACTTATTGCCTCCTAATTATACTTGTTGCCTCTTAATTAATCCCCTTATTTATTTCACAAACAAGAGATTCATTGCTTTTGTGGTTACATAATATGTTTATTGATTACATGTTTTTTAAAGAAACTAGAACGACACCCCGCGCGTTGAAGTGGGTATCTCTTAAGAAATTTAATAAAATGCATGAAACCTAGTTGACTAAATAAATATGCAAGATTTAGTTAATCATGGTAGTCAAGAGGCTAATAAATTTAGACATCGAATGCATGTGTGATTTATAATTCAAAGATCGTTATGGTTTAGGGATGTATCTGATTGACATAGATAAGATTATATCAACGGAATGAAGAAATGGATGTTGTGGATGCCTTGCATGAAAATGACATGCACATTGCCGCATAATATTTCTAGAAACTTTTTGAGTGAATACATATAGAAGAGCCCATAATTTCGAATAACAGCTACATGATTTTTATCAATGAAAATAATTGGCAAAAAGTTCACGGCGAAACTAATTCCATTGGTCTACTTACACATGGTTTACTTGTGTTACTACATAGCGAAATGGCGTGAGCTTATCATTCGAACATCAAAAAATGATGTGGACAATTTGATGGGTAAAGAAAAGATGATGTGGATGCTTGCATGTAGAGATAGAAAATAATTATTGAATGTTAGTGGGATGACATTGACAATTGATTAGTTAGAAGAGCAAGTGACGTGGATAGCTTGCATGTGGAGATAAAAAAATATTAATTACACTTAGTGAGGTTTTGCTTTATAAGAAGTATAGATATGTGCTCATTTCTTTGCACTCGAGATGTGCATCATCTATATTTTTTTAACATATTTGTAGTCTAACATAAATTCTACAATTATCAACATATGTGAGGATATTAATAGAATGAATCATACTTTACCACAAACTATACCTGTTACATGTAGATTATGATATAAATAGTAGTACTCTTTGTGAAGGATATACTCCCTTGTAATGTACTATATTTCATTCAATATTATACTATAATTTCTTAAATTCTTCCACAATTACATGTTTTGTATAGTTCTTTTTTTCACTTGAACAAGCTACATGGTAAGAAAACATGTAAAATATATACGAACATGTATTTGTAGTTCTTAAGTTAACTTGTTTTACTTTCAAGTTTCATTTATGTAGTCAGTTACTAGTTAAAGACATGAGTCGGCTTAAAATTTCTTTAAGAGGCTAACACGGTAGGATCTAGAATGTGATATATGTAGAAGCCACTCTATTTGTTTTGATGTTGAAGTATTGATTAACCTAATGGACGTGCCACAGTGTGCAAAGTGCTAGGAGCGTTGGATGAGCTCGTATATAGTTTGTTTTGGTTGGTGTACATTACCACAAAACCAATCCTTAGATCAATCGACGGGTCAATCTATCATGAACCGTATGCAGCAATTAAACTAACATGTGCCCTGGTGAAAGTTTGTCAAGTTTCTCCATCTTGCATACCCTTCATGGAACATAGACATATAGACCAATAATATATACAACAAATACGGTGTCAAATAAGTGGTTCTAGTGCCCATGCCAAGGTAAACCGTGGAACTAGCACATAGATTATGCAAAGCTCTCAGTTTAACTTCAAAGTTCAACCATGGACATATACTAAAGAAAAACTAGAGAAACATTATGGCGCCGGTGGAGATTTGACCTAGAAGACAAAGCTTAAAATAATTAGGGAAGAACTAGAAAAAATATTTATAAATGGAGATTTGACCCGCAGGACAATTTTTTGCTTGATCTTCGAAGCTAGCACCCATGCACTTTAATTTTGCTTAGGCTGATCGCATTATAAATATAACCTCACCTCGTTGCATTTTCCATATCGTTCTTTGATCATGTACAATATTACAAAAATAATAGCCCTTCTTCAATAATAAGTAGCTTTTTTAAGTTGTTAGGTGATCCTGATGTTTGTTACTATTGCATTGTATTGTAAACTGTAAGGCCATGTACAATGCAAGGTGCTTATAAAAGTAAACCAACCTTTTTCATAAGCACCAATACTTAGTTCTATGGGAGAGGTGTCTAGCTAAGCATTTCTCTTGTGTAAATAAGCACCGGTGCTTCACCAAAATCCAGTTTATTTTCTTAGCACCTCCATAAGCACCTTGCATTGTACGTGCCCTAAATAAGTTAACCATGAACGAGGTACTCACCCAAAAATTTACAAGACACACTGTTCAGTTCACACAAGAAAAGATAAATTTAACGAAAATCTCGAGAAATATTTTATACGGGGATTTGACCCCACAGGACAAAAGCTACGCTGTTGCTTGTTCCTGAAAGCATGCACCCACGCACTTCAAAATATAAGCACTAGCTAGTACCTAGTATTAAGTAATTTAGACTTCCAAAAGGTCGCCTGCTCCAAGTCCAAGTGCCCAACTAGCCCCAGCTCCCATGATACCTCCGAAGCTTGCCAAATCTTTAAGCCCAGGGGACCATTTGGTACCTTAATAAAACTATGCACTCCACTCAGTTTTAGGAAGCAGCATAGTACTGCAGCAAGATATACTTTGTGTGAAGATTTTGAAACAAACAACTCCCACTAGGCATTGTTGGGCACTGACCCAACCAAAAAGAAGCAAGAAATAACCAAAGCGATTTGCTGGTGAGCCGTATCTCATTTAGTAATAAGGAGGCTCGGGAGAAGGGTAGAACTGTGGAGAGACACGTACGATCGATCGAGAGGGGAAAGTGAAGAACTACCTCTGTCTCACTACAGAAGTCATACTACAGAAATTATGAAAATTCCTTCTACGTTTCACAACGGCCCTCCAAACAAAGATAATTTTATTCTTCATTTCCTGAAAAGCTAAATTGCATGCGGGAGACTGTACATATATATTGAAGTAGAGATAAATTTAGTGAAAATGAATGAGTAGAAGAAAAGGAGAGCAAAGAGGAAACATCAATCTAGACTTATCTGTCATATCACAGATTCATCCTCAGTACGTGATCTCCTTCGATTCAGCGGTATGAACACATGCACCACTACGGTGACCTGCATATCCCTAGACTTGCTGAATAAGTCGATCCTACGCAGTACAGTACTATATATATCTACCACTAGAGAGAAGTCTAGTCTAGAATGAAACTAAAAGAAGAGATTGCGCATCGATCGCAAAGCAAGCTGGGGACATGGCGGCCATATATCCCGGGGATGCGTCGCTCTCCACATCGTAACATGATCGATAGGGCCGAAAGGAAACAGCACCGAACGCGCGACAGATGCTCCCCAGTATCTCCCATCCATCATGGCGCCTCAATCATCCGTTCTTCACGTCCGTTTTCTATTCCATTCCTCCATCATATCATATCCTGGCGGGCTACAGACGGGTCTGGGTTACGATCGCAGAAGTTTCCAACCAGCTGACACGTCCAAACGTATGCATGTATCAATGCTTGGAAGTGTACTTTTTTCTTTCCGAAACATAGTACAAACAAAGACGTTTACATACACGCGCATACATTTATCATATAAATGCACACAGACGCTTACCCTACTCCTATGACTCTATGAGCATCTCCGAAACTCCAAAAGACTAAACCGACGGTCCGATCTTAAAATTGTGGAAGTCATTATCATAGACGACTCGGTATCGATGGAAACGTCGCTTGTGTAGTCGCAACTACCGGTACAAGATATAATCGTGGGTGCAGCGGATCGAGTTACAGCATGTAGAACGGGAACTGCTTGTGATCGGTGCACGACACCCGTTAGACATGGCATGTGCCCCACGCAATAGATTATGTGCCCGAGACCCCGGAAAACCGCGTGCCCATCCACCAATCCGGACTAATCAGTCACAAGCAGCTCTCGATGTCTAGACATTATACAAGTGTGTATCGTACAGCCAGGTCGATGGGTACAGCCGGCGACGCACATGGGCTGCCGGCCGCGGGATCGGACGGTCGCGGCCCCGGCGCGCCGTCGGCCCGTGAACCGAGGGATCTCGGACGGTCGCGCGCCGCGCGCCCGGGCCCCCGCTGCGCCCCAGCCACCGTCACCCCCAGCCGGCGTGTGCTGCGCTCGATGCACCTACGTGTCTGCCTCTCATGCGCTAGCTGCTTGCGATGCCGTCTATAAAACATGCACGCCAACCCTGCCCTTAAGGCAAAAGCCAGCACAGAACACATCGTCTCGTCTCTCAGAGCTCATCACATTTGATATCTCGCATCAACCTACTCGAGTTCGAGCTAGGACAAGGGGGAAGACAGCACCTTTGATCGTGCCTCAACTAGAAATGGAAGCTCCGAGCCTCCTCATGGCCACCGAGCTGAGGCTGGGCCTGCCGGGCACCGACGACCAAAAGCCACAGAAGACCACCACGGCCTCGCCGCCGGCGACGCCTAGGGGCAAGAAGCGCACCATCGACGCCTTCGAGGACACCACCGCCGCCGATGAGTCGGCGGACAAGTCCGACGACGTCGAGGCCGCAACACCAGTAGCCAAGTGAGTACTACTAGCCTGCCAACCAGCCTTCCGGCTCGCATCGCATGCATCATCTTCTTCTTCAGAACTCGCGCATGGTCAGGGTTCTTACATGCTTCTGTTGAACTCTTGCAGGGCACAAGTTGTAGGGTGGCCACCGGTGAGGTCGTACCGGAAGAGCTGCTTCCAGGCAGCGGCGACCAAGAGCAAGGCGAAGAAAGCTGAGGATGCCTGCAGCAACACCACCACACCGTCTGCGGCTCCAGCGGCGACCAGCACCAACGGCGGCGGCTCGTTCGTGAAAGTGAGCATGGACGGAGCGCCCTACCTGAGGAAGGTGGACATGAGGATGTACAAGGGCTACAGGGAGCTCAGGGAGACCCTGGAGGCCATGTTCGTGTGCTTCTCCGGGCCAGACGCTTCCAACGGCGCCAACCCGTCCGAGTATGCCATCACCTACGAGGACAAGGACGGCGACCTCATGCTCGTCGGAGATGTGCCCTTCGAGTAAGTGTTACTGATTAATCTCATCAGTTGTTCATCTTTTCAATAATATTAGGTGTGAACCTGTGACTCATGATCTTTATTCTCGTGTGTTTGCAGCATGTTCAGCGGCACCTGCAAGAAGTTGAGGATCATCAAGAGATCTGAAGCCACAGGCCTGGGATCCAAATAATGAAGGCTACTATGAGAAGCAAATATGAAGCCAGGAGCTCTCTTTTTTTCTTTCTACCTTTTATACTTTTTGTTCTTCGATCTGGGTTCGATCACCAAGCCAAAGGAGATGAGCTTGGTGCATCAGAGTGCACACATGGATGTGTGCCTTTGTTTGGGTCCTTGAAGTAGGCCTTTTTAGAAGAAGCACAAAGGAGATGTGGAGATTTGGGTTAAACTCTCCATGTGTTTGTACAAACGAAACTGTTATATTGATTGTTGATTACTTATCATCACGCGTGTTGCTTTTGTATTCGGTTCTCAAGTCACTTTATGCTATATTACTCATGTTGGTTGTGACTTGTGTGGGTATATCATCTGTTTCTACAATTCTTAGCTCGATTCCGAGGCTGATACTTCAAGAAGAAAAACTTTTAGGTGCAGTGGAAAGTGATATCTGCGAAAATCGAGCATTGCAGCAATGTTTTGATCGGTTTGCCGGTACATGGTAGAACAAAATTGGATGGATCTTCAACCTATGTAGCTGACAAAGAATGGAAACACGCCAAACTTATAATGTAACACATGTGATTTCTCTCGTTTCAGCAAAGCATTTTAGGGCATCTTCGATTCAAAGGAATTTCAAGGATATTCTGTACGATTTCAATCAGCTTATAGGGACTGATTTATACTCCCTCCGTTTGGAAAAGTATGTCACAAAAATGAACTATAGATAGACCATTTTTGTGACATCCTTTTCCGAACGGAGGGAGTAGTATTGAAAACAATATCAATGTTACATATGAGGCTATGAACCACTTTCCCGACCTGATTCCAAATAGGAATTTCCATTGTAACTCCTATTGCAATATAAAGCAACACCTCTTGGTGCCCATTCCTGCATGGTGTTCAACACCTCTTGCCTCTTGGTGCCCATTCCTGTAATGTTACTATGTTCGGGCATCTTGATTCAAATGAAGTTGAAAGCTATTCTCTGCTATTTCAATCTGCTTATAGAGATTGATTTATAGGATTAACAACCATATGGATGTTACCTATGAACCACTCTGCACCCGATTCCAAATAGGAATTTCCATTGAAACTCCTATGCCATGCTAAACCAACACATCTTGGTGCCCATCCCTGTATGGTGTTCAATTCTGTAAGATTCAAGAGGACCTAACATAGTAACATCACATTCTTGCCCTCGAAAATATGCGAACCAAGGAGAGGCTCTGTTGAATCTTAGCCCAAACAGTACAAAGAAATGACAAGTTGTTCGATCCGAATCTTTAGCCCATGTTCAAGAACAGATTGACTTGAAACGGAAGCACGCAGGACATAACTTAGCCATGTGCTACGAAGATTAGGCATTTTGATTGATCAAGGCCTAATGGCTGGTCAACGGATTCAATGTTAATTCTATTTTTTTTTAGTGAAATGTCAATTCTAGCTAGCCAGAGTGAGACGAGGGAAATAGATCCACCGAGACTGGTCAAGCAAGCAACACACACGGCCCATGGAAATCTTGTTGGCAACAAATGCGCCGGTCGATCCTTGGGCGGACAGCGTGCATGTGGTGCGCATGAGCGCTGGATCCAAGCAGCATCCACTTGATCAATTAAATTTTTAGATTGAATTAAATCGAGCGAGGTCTTTATCCGCATCCAGAAACGAAATTACAGAAACTGCCTGCAATAATCTTAGGAACATAAAAGAGACCTATACTATACCCTTGTGCCTTCTGGGATGGTGAGTTGGTTTAGGACTTTGGGTGCTGGAGTAGATGGTGCCTAGAGAAACGGTAGGTACATGTGCTCTTCGGGGAAAAAAAGGGAACAGCCTAGACAGACTTTTGTGTGCAAATCATCATGTCTGGTCAGGTCCAACTAGAGGAGCATCAAAGTATCAACGTATATCTTGGTGCTTTGATGTGCACCCCTCAACAATCCTAAATCCTAATACATGTTGTGAGATCTGGATACAGATTTGACAGTGCAAATATCTTGCACGTATCAACTGCAAACATTTTTTTTAGCAAGTTAGTGACAACAGATCATAGTATGGCTGTGCCATCTGAGTTAAGGAGCATGCATCCACTTGTCCAGATGGGGCTCAACTGATGGAACGCATCAACTGATGTACAATTTCCCAGATAGTAGAGGTTCTCGTACATCGTCACGTTTAAGTTTGTCATTACTACACTGACATGGAACAGACGGCGGCACACGACACTAACAAGCTTCCAGGGCCTACCTATGTACAACAAAATTGGGATGGCGTGGATGAATTAGCTCGATAACACAGTTTTACATTATAGTAATAGATAGTGGAGCTGGATAATTGGGGAATCAGAAGGTTCATCCCAGCAACAAGGCTTAGTTGTTGGCGTCGGATGTCATGAAGTCGTCAGCAAACATGAAAGAGACTGGTTTTCTCTCCTTCTCTTGCAGAGAACCCATTCTCGAGTCCAGAATAGCCAGCTGAGAGATAACCCAATTTGGGTTGTTCCTCCCTTCAACCCACAGTGCTTCGCCAGTGCTCTTATGCTTAAAGTCCGGATACTTTGGGTTCTTCTGTGGGTACGTAGAAGGCAGATTAGTCATCGTTGTATGGATTAGGGGAATTATGGTTGGAAACGTATGATAGCCAAATCATAGATGCAAACAAATAAAGCATGAATAAAAATTGCAACCAGCTGGTAAGATAATGCTTGTGGGGACTGGCGAAGGAAGATAGCATGAAATTTCACAACTTAACAAAATGTGGGTGGACCTAACATGACAAATCATTTGCAAGTTATTATGAGGAAATTTAAAAGAAAGTAGCTCCTACTAGAGATTCTGGCCATTAACTGAAACAAACTTAAACTAGTCACTATCCCATGCATTACAATATGTCATAGCATGGAGAGGGGGTTATGCAAACCGATTTTGTTTGGCGTCAAATTTACAAATTCAGAAAAAAAATGTTAAGTTATCCTCAATTCAGTGTGCCTCCATAAAATTGGAAAGTTCAAATTCTATAAATGTTTGGCAAGATGCAGAAGAGAAATTCCTTGATAACTGTCCGTCAACGAAATTCCTCGAGAACTAACAAATCACAGCTAAGTAAATACAGAGGAAAAAATTTAAAAGTTTATTTCTTCCTTTTTGTCACTCCTAATGGATTTTTTGTTTAAACCTTACAATCACAAGGGCACAACACTATATATAGAAAAGTGAATGAAAAAGTGGAAAAAAAACCAACACAGAACAACAGGAGCACGCAACCCATATATCCTTCTATGCCACATTTCCTTTGTATCAGTCAGTCATCATGATCTCTCTCCTCTGACAGTACAATAGCTTGCTTGTCGCTAGCGCGTACTGCCAGATCTCACCCTATCCCTCTCGTGTCAATGATCAGTGAACAGAGCTACTGCGAGGTATCGAGATAAAATGATACTGGCGATACAAAAGGCGGAAAGCAATGGAGGTGTAAGTTTCGCTCCACACACCCCCCCCCCCCCCCCCCCCCCCCCCCCCCCCGGATTTATGGATCCTATATTTAAGATGAGTGATATTGTTTAAATCTGTGTGAGTTTTTTCTCTTTTTTTGCGGGGATCCGTGTGAGCATGTAACACGGACATGAGTGATAGATAATCCATAACCCACTAAAACTCTATTACGAATCTGAAGCAGCAATATTGCCACAGTACTTACGTGACTAAGTTGGCACATTATTAATTCTAGAAGCTAGATGCAAGGCATGTGTCGCGGAGGGCAGCAGGGCACGCTTCTTGAGTTTTGGAAGCCACGTGCTACATTTCTGTTTGAAGGGCGATACACAAGCCCTGATTCTTCACAAAAATAGTAAATACGATTAATGAGAGTTCTTATTTTATTTATGTTTCTGAACTACACTTGACACCTTTATCAAATCTGTTTTCCATGTTGGCTACATTCCACTACGGCTATCTGGCTCTATATTATTTCATTCACTTCTAGGAGTATTTCAGCATTTCTTAAGTGGTTTTCGTATTTTAGATGATTACCAGTGTGGTCCCCGTTTTGTGCCTAATTTTATTTTTCATTGGATAAACCCTCCTATAAAGTGTAGGTGGTTGGCATAAAAGAACAGACGTTAACTCAACGGAAATAATAAATGATAACACATCTGTAATTCTAAATGCCATGAAAAGAATAAAAGAAATAGGATATAACCTTATCTTTCCTGTTATCCCACCAGTCAAGCGGATTAGCGAAGAACGCTTGCCACAGTGCTTCAGTTGAACGAGAGGAAGAACTCATGTAATCCCTTTTTCTGTTCTCAGTTGAGCCAGGGGTAGAATCATTGTCAAAATAATTTCCCTGCTTTCCACCTTTCATTCACAGCAAAGAGTCAATTTTCCTATTTTTATAATATATATTATAACACCAATAAATAGCTACCCAGCACCCAGTTATTAGTATCATTGGCCTAGAGTCAGCCATAAAAGTTAAGACGAGGCAACACAGATACAGTATAGATGTAAAAATCTAAGTTTCAGACAAAAAGGCTTAGTAAACAATCTAAATATGAGGAAATTCAGGGTGCAAATATCTGACAATCAATTGCATTTATAAAGAGTACTCAACGACTGAAAGGCGTAAGAGGAATGCACAAGGCGTCAAGGCATGTGCTCTTTCTTCTTAATTTGAGGATAATTCTGTGCTATTACTTTCCCTTGAATAGGAAAGAGTATCTATCATGTGTTGCAAATTTTGTTTGCAGGATAATTTTGAGCTAACATCAAACAGCCCTTTCTGCAATCTAAGTAACATTCTATCTTTCAAAAGATGCCGAAGATAATACTTTAAGCTTTCTGAAAACGTTCTTAAAGCATGCATTGAAATACATATGTTGAACAGTCATCTGGGTCATGTACCACGGTTGCACCTTGAGTATGCTAGACCGATGGTGTCACTAGCTTAGTACAAACACTAATTTCTTAAGTATTTTAGAAAGTCAGGGGTGTCAATTGACACCAGTCTTTGAACGTAGCTCCGCCCCTGGGTCCTATCACCAGTGACTTTGAAGACTACAGGCAAATAGCCAAGCTCCACAATGATTATAAATGTTGAAATTTGACAGTTTGAAGGTCAAGTGGGCAGTACAAACTGTAAGCAGTTACTGTAATACTGTCTGCTGAAAGTAAACAACGCCAACAGACAAATACGTAACCAGACGAAAATATCACAGGTGAGAGGAACGGTAGTTTTATGATACATACTGTAGATATCAGTATGCTGGCATGACTTAGATCCATACCTTGGGTATCCTGGCTTGACTCTGGTTCATATAATCGCACAGGTTGGAAGGACTCAATGAACTTAAACTCCTGAACAACAACCTGCAAAATATATGACACTGGTCATAATCACGAGAAAGAAGGATGACAACAACAGCATGGATATAAAATCATGGTAACCGAAATACAAAATATTAGCAGATGTACCTTGTAGTAAACCTGGCGCTTCTCAGGCCCCTCATCAACAGTATCTGATACAAGCCGTCCAGAAACAAATATTTTGTCACCTTGTTTCACATGCTCAGAGGCTGTGATAGCCAGGTCGTCCCAAAATGCTAGAGTTACCCTACAACCACCGCCACATGACACATTTATGGTTAAGATTAAAATATGACGAACAGTATGTGCACAACTTAGATAGCAACAAAGGTACAGCTCCAACTTATGCTTATGCATAGTCAATGATATATAATTTTCGCTTTCGGTTAGTACACTGATGAGAAGGGAACATGATCATTTCATCATGGAAAGCTGAGTTTCAACCTGAATCTGCTAATCATGCTCTCAGCTTCATGATTAATCTGAATCTGCTAATCATGTTCTCTGCATAATGCTCTCGTATCATGCTTAATCTGTTAATGATAAACTATTTTCTAATTCTGAATCTTGTCGCACCTTATATAGTTCTTATAGCTAGCTAGTAAACTTAAGGAAGAACCCAGTAACACATTTCCTGTCCCAACTAAAGTCCCTTTGCAAAATTGAGGCATCACTCTATTGCAATTTGCAAGGAACCGTACATAGTGCATGATGGTTCAATTAGTAATACGTACTACTGTTAATAGTGTTGGCCATTTCACAGTAATATCTCCATATTACCAATTTCACATCAGCAGCGAAAACGACAATTAGCTCCGCCACCCATGAACAAAGCTTCCCCTGTGATCATGTGGCCCAATAATGGTACTACCAAAAAGGGCTGGTAAATTGCTCCCCTCTGCATTTTATTTAACATTTTGCACAACGCAAGCACTACCATGCTCGCAGAAATGTAATTACGAGCTAGCATAGCTCAGGCAATGCTGAAAAATTACCATGTGGTCTCGGTGGCCGACTTCCAGACGGCAATGCGGCCCCGCGCGACGGAGGCGCCGCTGGGAAGCTGCCGCAGCTCGACGTCGGTGCCCACCGTCCCTATAAGCCGCACCGAGTTGCAGAGGTTCTTGCCCCACGGATCTCATCCGGCCGCGGCGTCGTCGGAGCCGCCTGCTGCGGCGCGGCGGCATCGCCGCCGTAGCCGGCTGAGCAGCGGAGCCGGCCGCTTCGCGAGAGCTGCGGCTGCTGGCGGAGAAGGGAGGAGCTGAGGAGGCGGCGGCGGCGGGTGGGGATTGGGCTCAAGGTAGGGTTTAGGGTTTTGAGCGGGGAGGCGAGGGCGAGGAGAGGGAGGAGAGCCATGGCGATAATTTCGGATTTTGCTTTCCTTTCCACTCTCGAGAGTGGAGTGGCCTCTTCTTCCATCTATCCCGCGGTGTGGGGCCGAACTTGCAGATACGGTGGTTGACAATATGGGCCCACCTGCTAGTGTCTCAACTACTATCAGCGTGTCAGCCGCAATTCTTCACTGCACTGTTCCAAATGCATGTACACATTTTTTACTGGAAAACAGCCGATCACCCCCCTACGACTGATGTACACAATTAACCTCATACATTAACAACAAGGTAATTTCACAGACTTGTTTTCCCTTGTTACAAATGATATATCGCCGCACAGCCTGCTAGAACATCAAAAGGAGGGAGCAATGTGCTAAGACATCACACTGATTTTACATAAACAACACTTCTAGTTCCAGAGCCTCGACCTGTCCTCATGTGCTCTCTTGCCTACTCGATGTCCCTAGCTCCTGTTTCTCTTCACCGTCGCTGCCAACCGCAGTGGGGGTTGCAGGTGGAGGCTGGTCGCCGCCATCCTCGGGTTCTTTCTTCAGTTCCGTTTCGAATTCCTTGGCTGCCTGAGAGTGATGTTACATTAACAGGTAAGGAAACAAGTCATAAACTGGAAACAGATGCTCTGCATACAGTAAAGTGGTATAAAGATACAGTAATGTGAGTTGATAGAACATAGCCAACTAGAGTGCACACTGCACGGCCAACTACTGTCAAGAGAACTCATGGAAGATTAGATCATCCAGTGCACATGATAGTGAGCCTCTAATATCATATCATGATCTTAAACCAGTAAGCTAATGCATAAAGCTGATTTTATACGTGGTAATAGATTATCAAACAACTTGCAGCCATGTGGATGGATGATTGGAGAAATTCTAATTTACATATGGTAAACTGGTGAAGCCCACAAATCCTTGTCTACTGGATGGCCATAGCCTGCTTTTTTTTCCGTAGGTTGTTGGTTCGCATTTGATATCCTATTCCTGAATAACCTCCTAATAACAAGATACTACAAGCTACTCCTTGTTCTTGATATTCTATTCCTGAATAACCTCCTAATAACAAGATACTACAAGCTACTCCTTTCTGAACAAGGAGTAAATTTCATGTTCTATTCCCGAAATTGTTCCTGATAACAAGATACTAGTATAAGCTACAGTACTTCTTTTTGTCCAAAAGAAGAGTTAGTCAAGAGCACTAAAATGTGAACAAGTACATGACCCAAGTATAGAGTTATATTGAACCGATATAGTCAGCCATCTTGAGACTTGGCAGTACTTTTTTTTTTTTGATGCGTAGTGCATATTTTCAGACATTCAGAGGTAGCGAATATAGAGTATGCAAAGTGGCCAAGGTGTACAGGTAGCTAAGAGTTAAGCAAGCTCTTCACAAAATATCAACGAATGCTAGGTCCCAGGTATATAGCTATATTGGATAGGCACACACTCTCACCTTGAGACTCACAGTTTCCAACTTTCCATTTTAAGACATGTAGAGACAGCGAAGGGGCAAACACTTGATTTTGATTTCGAACCCAGGACTATGTGATTCTGATATTTGACTATAATGCATATCACAACGTATCACCGGTGCAGGAGGAAATCTATGTATCCTCATAATCAAGTTCGTGCGTACAGAATTTCTTCCTCGCTATGTATTTAGCAGAACTTCCCTTTTTTCCTCCAGTACTTGTCCCATATTCCCATTATCTCTCGGGCAAATCAAATCACACTAGAGCACATAGACCCCAGATCCGAGAACCACACTTATGCTGGCCCATGCATCAGCAAGTGCAGGCACAGATCAGCACGGTGGCATGAACTCGAGGGAATGGGCTAGAGGACCCAATAATGGACAGCAGACAACAGCATGAACACAGACCAAGCTCGTCTACGAAGGCATTTAGGCAAATATATCTACCGAATGAATTCCATGAGGGCTTGACCTGATAACAGGAAATGAGCAGACTAGCTCAACTTCCCAATTGGCAAAATGGACAGAGTGATCGAGCTTAAAGATTTGAATAATACCAAACTCTCCCATCTTGATTGATAAGTGTGTGTACTAGCATAATTCTTACTTCTAAGTGAATATGCCTAAACTTCACGACATCATCAAGTGACACTGTACTAGATTCAACATATTTTCTAAAAACCTCTTTTATTTTTCCAATGTGTACCATAACTTTGTGCTAGCATAGGCATAGCATGATAGCAATGCCTAGTAGCAGTATGCTGAGTGGGCAATAGGCGCCAGAGAGAAGTCATAGACATCACCAACACCGTAAAAATTCCTAATTTAGGCTCCAACCCTCACCTGCTGGAAGCTCTTGACGGTCTTGCCGACGCTGCGGCCGATCTCGGGGAGCTGCTTGGGCCCGAACAACAAAGCCGCCACGCCGGCGATGACGACCATCTCCGGCACGCCGAGCCCAAAGAGGCACTTGCACCCAAGCGCACCGCCACCCGCGCCCGTCCGCCTCGGCCGCGCGGCCACCGAGACGGAAGCCGCCGCCACCGCGAGCCCGCTGCCGGCGGCGAAGGAGGACGCCCTCGAGGAGAGCGCTGCGGCCGCGAGGTGCGGCCGGTACGCCGTACTCCTCGCCGGCGGGGGCGCTACAAAGGAAGAGTAGGTGGCGACTGGAGCAATCCCCATGGCTGCTGCTCGCTCGGTACAGTACAGCCGGAGTGGTAGGGAACGGGAGTTGCGGAGATCTTTTTGATGGGATAACGTTTTGTGGTTTCCGCGTCATGACATTTTGGAGATGGAGAGTCACGTGACATGTTTCTCTCGTGTTTTTTTTCTTCGAGTGGCGATGATATGGCCCGTCACTAATATGATCCGGCCCATATTAATGTTTCTGAAATCGGTCCAGTACTCGGCTCATCTACGATAGGCTTTGCCAGGGATACATGGGCTTTTGTTGATCATCCCGAAAACAATCAGAGTTTTTTTTTCACCCTAAAAATCTTTCTTTAGTCCATTTCCCAAGTTGACTAATGAAACTCAAATACTATGGTTCTAATCAGCTTCACGACTGATTGAGATTATAGTACGAATGATCAAATAAATTTGTTGGTACAGTGGTGCTAGTGGTGCCGACAGAGCTACTGAATAAAGATGAAAAATCAAAGAAGATTTTTCTTGGTTTCTCTTGGCAATGTAGTATGTCGACCGATTCAGAATTGGCACATGAGATGAGAGTCAAAGCACCAACACGTGTACCTATTTCTTGATCGATCATGCTCCTCCATCGGGCCTACTTTCGTCGCCTAGCCATGTCGATCATGCTCCTCCAACTCTCATCCCATGGATCATGCAAGCAAAACTCTGAAGCTCGATTTGCGATTGCTGGATTGTAGTACACAATGCTTATTATTTTATAATATATTGGTAAAAAACATCCACAAAAGATATAAAAAATGGGCTGAGCAAGGGGTTTTTAAAACTTTTTTAATCAGCCACAAGATACTATCCCTTATAGCGTTGATTTTGTGGCCTAGGCCAATGTTTTTTTTTGAAACGGACAAAATATTTACCTTTTCATTGATTAAGAAAGAAGATAACATTGGCATGGGACTGTTACAAAATCATGGGGGCAATAAGCACCCCAACACCCCTAACAAAATCAATAGTAACAGTACTCTACCGCGTAAGACTATCAAGGTGCAGTGGCGGAGCCGCCTAGGCTGTGTAGTCAACTGACTACATATCATTTTGACAAAAACTTCATATTTAGGATAAAAAATATATAAAAAAACAAATTTCATACAAATACATGTATTTGACATCATAGTTTTAAATTGACAACACAACTTTGTACTCCTGGCTCGGCCACTGTCAAAGTGCTTGGCATCGGCAAGGTGCTTGGCATGTTTCACGTAAAAACATTGCTGCGAAACAAGGCCTAATCAGATGCAAGCAAGGGTTCTTCTATTAGGGATGTGTAAGTGGGATCTCACTTATAGTGTATTTGCATGTGTCTAGGTCAAATTTTCGGTTCACTAGCTATGGAAAGAGTTTAGGTAATCTCTTCACAGACTCACAGAGTTTGGACTTCTATGCGTGGTAAGCATTCTCCAAACTATCACCAATGGAGTTTGGACGTGCAAATGTTGGGTGCTTTGCCTTGACAAGAAGAAATAGGACCTTCAATGTAGATGAGCAGTTCCATATCCTTGTCAGAACCCTTTACTAAATCTATTATACAGAGAACTTGGTTATCTGCTTCCTACACATCTAATCATCACCAGCCTGCCCTTTTTCTCTCACTGCTGGTACAGTGGGACTAGTCGTACCGACAGAGCGCTACTGACAAAAGATGAAAATGCAAAGTTTTTTTTTTCTCGTTGTAATGTATGTCGACCGATTGAGAATTGGCACCCGAGAGTCAAACATCAAAGCCTCGTGGCCCATTGTTGTGGATTCGCAAGGGGTCGCGTGACCTAAACGAAGGGTTTCTGGTTCCTGAGAAGTCCATCCGCCGCCACGCTTCGTTCGCCCGCTCCGTTGTGCGTACCCCGCCACCGCCGCCTCGTACGCACTCGTACGCCGCCGCCGTCGCCATGAAGCGAGCTCGGCCAGAGGAGGAGGATGAAGATGTGCACCACCGCAGGCGGGCGCGGTCCCCTTCGCCTCCTGCCGCGCAGCACCGTGCGCGCACCCCGGGCGCGCACCGCTACCAGCCGCCCGGTCGGAGGGAGCCCCCGCCGGCTCGCCGGTCTCCGCCTCGCGGGTCCCCGTCTCGCCGCTCTCCTGCTAGGGGGTCGCCGTCTCGTGCTGCAGACCGCGCCCCGGACCACCGTCGCTCCTACCGCCGCTGTCCTTCGCCGGCGCGGGAACGGCGCGGCCCGTCTCCGGACGGCCATCGCAGGGAGGAAAGACTGCGCCAGGAGCTGATCCAGCGCCCGGCTGCCCGTGCGCGCTCCCCTGTCCGTCGGGCTGAGAAGGAGCCAAGGCGGGAGACCGGTTCTTGGCAGGAGGACCGGTCGAGTCACCCGCAGGCTCGACTCCCACCTCCGCACGCTCGGACGGATGCTGCTACCACAGTACAGGCAAAGAAGAAGACTAAGAAGAAGAAGAGGAATACCAAGCAGCCGGCAGGGGGAGGTGCGGGAGGGAGCCAGAGTGGGCACCCATCCGCACCGACGCCCAAGACCCCTGCGGGAGCTCTGAGCGACACATCCCAGGCGGGGATGGTTGTGCCCCGACCTCAGGCGGAGGGAGGGGAGGGCTCTCCGTCGCAGGTCACGTGCTTCAACTGTGGCGTGGTTGGTCACTACCGGTCGCAGTGCACCCGCCCGGACTGCTGCGCGCGATGCGGGGATCCTGGGCACCTTGTTGCCGCTTGCACTGTACCTGCCGCCCAGCTGCACCGTCCTCGCCTAGAGCTCCTTGGCCACGGGGTTGAGTCCATCTTTTACTACATTGACCTAGGAGGGTGCCGAGGGCGAGCCCGCAGAACTTGGCGCAGGTGTCAGTGCTCCCAGACCAGCTCCCGCCCGTGGCCGTTGCGCTCACTGTGGAGATCCTTAGGGACGAGCTGGCCATGGTGATGCCAGGACACGAGTGGCAGGTGCGCGAGATCTCGGCCTCCGAGTTCGCCGTGGTCTTCCCCTCGCAGGAGATGCTTCGCTTTTGCACCTTGGGCACCACATATACCCTCCCGATCAACAAGATCCAGGTGGCCATCAACGCAGCGACTTCTGACCCGGGGGCGACCTACCTGTTCTCCATCTGGGTCCGGATCCACGGCATCCCAAAGGAGGCAAGGAAGAAGCACATCCTCGAGCTGATTGCGCGGCCCATGGGCAGGTTTGTGGAGGTTGATGATCGCTCTCTAGCTGGTTCTGGTGCGGTGCGGATCAGGCTGCTTTGCCCTGAGCCGGCCAAGATCCCTGGCACCCTCCCGCCCTTTTTCTTTGGAGGGGAGGGAGGAGAGCGTCAGGCGATGTTACACGTGGAGCTTGACGAGGACCGCCCGCGCTCTCCGTCTCCCCAGGCCCCTGGTGGGGGGAACTTGGGAGGAGGAGGAGGGAGCTCTTCTGAGGACGACAGCTCGGAGGACGACGCCGACGACCCTGGTGCGGGTGGGGCACACGGGACTCCCCGGTGTCAGAGGCCCTCACCCCCACCACTGCTGCTCCTGCTACGGAGACGTCTACGCACTCTGTCGCCCGACACAGGCATCTTCGCCTGTGCCCTCTCCGCCAGCCTCTCCGACACACTTTCGCAGTGCGCCGGCGAAGCTGGCGCCGGTGGACCCCCCCGCGCCTCGCGTCCTGACTCTCTGGCGCCCTGGAGCTCCCCCTTGCTCAGTACGGTTCCAACCTTGGCTTGCAGGGTCTTGACGCTGCAGCGCTAGGCTTGGAGCCCTCTGCCTCAGTGGAGGAGGACTGTGGGAGCGTGGGGCTGGAGGTTGCCCCCCCTCGTCGTCTCGCTCTGCGGGGGTCCTGTGCTACACCCTCTCGCCGGGTTCCACCCCCACCTCCCCGACAGGGTCGCCACCCCAGGTTCCGGCGACGCCAGCCACTGGTGCCTGTGAGTCTCTCACGGTCTTCCCCGACACACCCGTGGGGGACTCGCAGGCCCGTCCCAGCGCCGTACCAGGCAGCCCCCGTCCTCTGAGCCGTCCCGCCACAGTGCCAGGCTGGCCCTCGCTCGTGGAGGGCTGGGGATGCCGGTGCCTACGGTGGAGGAGCAGGCGATCCAGCTGACTGCGGCTCGCCGTAGTGTTCCAGGTACGCACTTACCCAAGCCTTCCGTTTCAACTTCTGGTTCTAGTTTTCGGTTCTCGAGGAGGTCCCTTTGGACCATCTGTCACAGGTTGCTAATGACTGCGGGGTGGTTTTCCGGGGGAGCGAGGCCCCCGGATGGACCAGATAGCCGCGATCAAGGCAAAGGAGATCTATGAGGGGGCCCTCGCTGCCTCACGAGCTCAGGCGGAGCTTGAGAGGGAGACGGCCCCAGCTGCTGGGATCCGGTGCAGGCGGCACTGGATCCTAGTAGTAACTCTGAGAGCTTGCCTGCTAGGGTGGAGACCCCTGCGTGACCCCCCAGACGAGGGGTAACCGGGGGAGACCCCCCAAGGCGCCGTCCCGGCCCTCGACCTCTGGTAGGGCCCGCTCTGTCCCCCGTAAGGGGACTACCCCTCCAGTGTTTCCAAATGAATACACCCATAAGGTTATTCGACTGGAACATGAGGGGGTTTGGGCAGGAGGGACGGCGCAATCAGCTGCGCGAGTATATACGGCGGAAGACGTAGATATCGTTGCCATCCAGGAGACGATTAGACAGGACTTCTCTATTCAGGAGCTGCAGGGCTCAGTCCATAAGTTCGCTTGGCAATGGCTCCCAGCGAATGGACACTCGGGTGGTATCCTCCTTGGGGCGAAGGAGGATACATTCGAGGTAGAGGATATGGATCGCGGGGAATTTTTTGTGAGCATGTTGCTCACCCATAGGCGGACCTCCTTTCAGTGGGAGGTCATTATCGTCTATGGCCCTGCGGACATAGTAGGTCCCCGGCGTTCCTTGCCGAGCTTAGAGCGAAGGTGGAACGATGTTCCACGCCGCTTGTTGTTGCTGGGGATTTCAATTTGATCCGATCCCCGGAGGACAAGAGCTCAGCGAACGTCGACCCCCAGCGGATGCGGCTGTTCAATGACTGTATTGCTGATCTCGCTCTTAGAGAGATCAGACGTGTGGGAGCGAGATACACCTGGACTAATAACCGGGTGGACCCTGTCCGGAGTGTGCTGGATAGGGTCCTAGTATCTGTGGACTGGGAGGTTGCCTATCCACTTTGCTCCCTCAGGGCGCTCACTAGGATAGGGTCGGATCACACTCCTCTCCTCCTCTCAACAGGAGGAGCTCAACCTCCGAGGTTGAACCGTTTCATTTTGAGAACTTCTGGCTTGGTCAGCCAGGTTTTCAGGAAGCGGTACGACTAAAGTGGTCGGTGGCGGCTGCACATCCTCCGCGTGTTTATAATGCGGTAGATGTGTGGCACCACTGTGCCCAGATGGCACGCCAATTCATGAGGGGTTGGGGTGCCAATCTGGGAGCTGAGCTGAGACAGAGGAAAGCCTCTCTCTTAGAGGAGATCCAGACCCTGGACCACGCCTCAGATTCCGTTGGCCTTACCGCTGAGGAGTGGCTTCAGCGGTACGCCCTTGAGAACTCCCTTATGGAGATCTACAAGGGGGAGGAGACTTTCTGGCGACAGCGCAGTCGCCAGAACTGGATCCTCAAAGGCGATGCGAATACGGCCTATTTCCATGCGATCGCCAATGGGCGTCGTCGGAAATGCTCTATTCCATGCCTGTGGGAAGGGGATCATCTCCTGGAGGCGCCAGGGGATATATCGGCCCACATATACTCCTTCTATAAGGAGCTCTTCACGGCGGGTCCCCGTTCTGGGGTCACCGTGCCAGTTGACCTCTGGCCAGCGAGGGCCAGGGTTTCTGACATGGAGAATGCGGAGCTCACCCTCCCATTCTTGCCGGAAGAGGTGGCGAGGGCAATAATGGAGATGAAGGCGAATTCGGCCCCTGGACCGGATGGTCTTCCGGTGGTCTTCTTCCAGACGTTCTGGGAGGAGATTAAGGGGGTGATCATGCCAATGTTCCAAGAATTTTATATTGGTACATTGGTTATGTCTCGCCTTAACTTTGGTGTGGTGACCTTGATCCCCAAGTAGTGGGGGCCACGGACATCCGCCAATTTAGACCAATCACGGTCCTCAACGTCATCCATCGGATCTTTTCAAAGGTGTGCGCAACTAGGCTAGCTCCTGTTATGGAGCGCATCACACACCCGTACCAGTTCGCCTTCCTGAAGGGGCGGTATATCCATGATGGAATCCTAGCACTGCATGAGATTATTCATGAGGTTAAGTCTCAGCGCCAGAAGGGCGTGTTTCTTAAGCTGGATTTCCAAAAGGCATACGACCGCTTGGACTGGGCTTTCTCCGGTTGGCGCTGGAACGAAAAGGGTTTGATGATCGGATGATACGTTGGATCATGCAGATAGTTATGAGTGGCAACACCGCCATCAACATAAATGGGGAAGTGGGTCCCTATTTTAGGCCGACTTGTGGGGTTAGACAGGGGGATCCTATCTCCCCCTTACTCTTCAACTCTGCGGTTGACATCCTTGCAGAGGTCTTAGAGAGAGCTAAGACCTCTGGCCACATCTCTGGTGTGGTTGGACACCTTGTCCCAGGGGGTGGGGTGACGCATCTCCAGTATGCGGATGACACCATGATTATGGTGGAGGGATCTGATCTTGACATTATCAATCTCAAGTTCCTTCTCCTCTGCTTTGAGGCCATGTCGGGCCTCAAGATTAACTTTGATAAAAGTGAGGTTGTGATCTTGGGTTATTCGGCTGAGGACCAACAGCGGATCGCGGACAACCTAAACTGTAAGTTGGCCACATTCCCAGTGACTTACCTGGGGATGCCGGTCCGAGATTCTCGGATCCTTGTAAAGGATCTGGACCCGCTAGTTGAGCGGGTCAAGTCCAAGGCCGCGCCGTGGCAGGGGAGGTTTACCTCCAAGGGGAGCAAGACCATTCTCATTGACTCCTGCCTATCTAGTCTCCCCATGTTTATGATGGGGTTATATATACTGCCGGAGGGGGTACATGGCAGCTTTGATAGAGAGCTGTCCCGCTTCTTCTGGCAGGCGGCTAACGGACGTCAAAAGTATCATATGGTGAAATGGGCAGACCTTTGCGCCCCCAAGGAGGTTGGGGGCATAGGTATTTTGGCTTCCCGTCGCATGAATGAGGCTCTCATGTTGAAGTGGGTCTGGAGGATCCTGAGGGGTGATGGGGGACTTTGGCTTCAACTAGTGAAGGCCAAGTACCTACGTGGTTGTCCTCTCATGGCTGTGAGAGGAAGGAGGGGTCTCAGTTTTGGAGATCTCTTCAAGCCATTAAACATGAGATCCGGCTTGGGGCTACCTTCTCCGTAGGCGACGGAGGGAGTACCCTGTTTTGGCTAGATTCATGGCTTGGTGAAAGACCACTTAGGTATGAATTCCCGGAGCTCTTTGCTATTTGCTCTGACCCTATGCTCTTGGTGGCGGACGCGGTGTGGGGACCCCAGACCGGCAGTCTGAGACCTCCAGTATGCATACATTCACGATCCCATGATCAGTCAGTCGTGAACAACATACTTAAGTTGGCATTGCAGATACATCATTCATTACATAACGAATACACGTTTCGCAAAATCTGGTCACATGACCCAGTCTTAAACAACCGCCACGCAGGGCAGAAAACACATATAGCAGCGGAAAACTGCAAACACAAACGTGGCAAAGCCCAAGTCATGCCTTGACTACCTACAGGCAGCTGACTGGGAAGACGGCCTAGTTCGCAAAGACGTCGACGAACTCTCAATCTTCCGCATACTCCTCATCTTCGTCGTAGTCTTCTCAATGAAAATCTGGGCATTGGAATATCCAGGGCACAGCCATGAGTACAATTATGTACTCGCAAGACATCCCGAATGAAGCTTATAAGATGCAATCATGCTTATATGGTGGAATAGGTAGGCTATAATTAGGGTTTACTACCCATGATGGATGAAAAATTCATCATGGTTGATTAACAATTTTATATCTCTGTTGAAAAAGATACTTCAAAATATTATAGTTTCTCTGGTGGATATTGCATACCCGAGAGATTTTGACAAAGAAGGTTTTAAGAGAAGAAAGATTTTCTTTGCAGAACTTCTTGTAAAACAACCTCCGGTTTTCCATCATCCGTACCTCCCAGGTACAAAGTTCACCTTTCCAGTACCTCCCAGGTACAATTCCTTTTCCCAAAACTTCATTTTGAAAACATCGACACAATGCTAGACGACATTGCCATTCAGCTGTCCATGACCGCGGACGCGGCTATTCGAATAGTTTTGACTCTGCAGAGTTTGTACACTTTCACCACACCATCCGGTACACCTGCCGTGATCACCACGGACTGTTCGTGACAGTATGCGAACATCAGGTAACCAATCATAACTTCCACTATGCCGATGCTAGTATGCGATTACCTCTTCAGTGGGTTTGTTCTCCCCGGCACCGAGTGAGCTAGCCGTATCGATCCGGTTGCCCCTAGACATCACACCGCCATGACAGGAGACCCACCGTTGCTTCCCGGTGGCACTCGTAGTCCACACTTTGTATGCCCATATCCAACATTCGGTTCCGGGGACTCTAACCCCTTCTAGCCAATTGAGGTAAAGTCTCACACTAACACAAACAAGTTTCCATTAAGCCCGTGCCCATTTTGAGTAATGTGGTTGTACTGTAGGGCTGTCCGGACAAGACTAGTCTATGTGTCGTTTTCGAAAACACTTCCAAAAGCAATCTTCTTCACCATTCTCCCGTGGACAAGGTCCCACCTTTCCCGGGGTTTTCCGTAAAACCTTTGTTTTTCCAAAACACATTTGTTAGGGTGTCCACTTAGGGACTTCAAGATTACTATCTTGTGGTGGTAAATATACCATATGGTGGCTAAGGGCTTGGCAACACCAAGTTGTGACTAATGGCAATATAATAATTTATATAATAACACTAGTAGTAATATCCATATCAAAAATAGTTTTGTTTGTCCAAATTTTGTAAAACTTCAGAAGTAAAACATGCATGACGTATAATGATAATTATAATAGAAAGCATTGGGATGGCTTGCCTTGGTCCTGGTTTGTCCCTGGTCTTGGGCAATATAAGATATCCAGACCTTCTCCAATAAATCCCGCAACTGTTACCTCTTCCTCGTCGTTATCTAACGTCGCAAAGAGGAAAGATAAACCTCCAATCAGAACCAAACAAAGACAAACATCACAAGCATAAGGACATACAGCAAGCAAACATCATCACACAACAATCTCCTAATTTTCAAAAGAGAAAAACAACTAGATACACATAGTTGATAAAAAAAAGGCTATTAAAACTATGCCTGGGGTTGAGAAACCTATTCTTCAACCAATATGCAATGGAATCAGTGGGTGTTCCACTATCAAACCAAGGCATAAAGAGGTCAACTAGCCTCTGGTTACTTATAAAAATCACCTAAACACAAACTAGATAAAAAAAACTATCCATGCTAGTGAGTCACAAATATTCTTAAATACCATTCTAGCTATTCATGCTTGGCTAAAGGCTAAGTAATGTCCAAACAATGGTGACATGTTAACCAAAAGTAGCAACATGACTTGCTACTGATATTCAAACAACAATCTCTAAAATCATGCCACACAAATGATTTCATCCTCAAACAAATTCTAAAAACTAGGAAAAATCTAGGAAATAAGCATTCTAGTGATATTACTCCTTAACAACCACAAGCAACACCAAAAATTTTCTAACATGCTATTTATAAGAAGTAACACACTCATATCAGAGAGTATCAAACCTACACATGCTAGAAATCACAAAAAGAACACTAACACAATTTATAAAACTAAATAAAACTAAAAACAATTAATATCAGAAAAGCATCAAAACTAGTTTTGCACACCAAATTTAATCTACAGCTCAATAAATCACACCAAGCTAGGATTAGGTACTCCTAAACATATACAAGCAAACAAAATTGGATTCACATCAAAAATTATCACCAAATAAATTACAAAAATCCTAGAAGAGCTCACTGGACATTTACAAAAACACATGCCATTTTAATTGGGTTGATCTTTTGCAAGCAAGGCCAAGTGCTACTGCTAGGTATCACTTAGGGCTTTCGAAAACAGTTGAGTTTGCAAATTTTGGATCTGTAAAACACAAGTTATTTACAAAGTGGTGTTTCTGACCAGTGGCAACAAAACATTTTTCATGGATACACAAATTAATATTTTTGTGATCTGCAAGTTGGACATGGTTCTAGACTCATTGATTTACCACTGTGATTTTTGGTTTGCACAAAATCTAGATATAAGTATTTTAAACAGATTTAAAATGGAGGGTCAGAAACAGATCTGAGGAAAAAAAGAATAAACAGAAAAGGAAAAAGACTAAAACATCACCCAGCCCATTTTGTAACTCCTAAAATCATGAAAACCTAGGTACAGATACTCCTAAGCATACATAAGACAACACAATTGGACTCAACTCAGTTGGCCTTTTAAAACAAGCGCTAAAAATCCTATGGTCCAGAAAAGTTGCTGTGGGAAAAGATTAACTGCTCTTAGCCCGTTAAATATTTTTGGGTGAGGCCAACGCCAACGGCTTAGTATTTTCATAACCTTTCCACAGAATTTTGGTTCATATTATTTGGACTTATAAAACGCAAGATACACTAATTTTAGTGAGGGTCCAGTGAAGAAATCCGAAACCAAGCAATTTAAAGAGAGCAGTGCATGCAGCCTGCATGCAACCACTGATCAAGAGATCAACGGCCCAGGTGCCTCTTCAACCTCACGACGCAGGAACGCACAGGAAACAGAAATGGAGGCCTCGGCGGCTGGATTTCTCACCGTGGGGCTGGTGGGGGCGATGGGGATGGTGCAGGAGAAGTGCAGAGTGCTAGGGGGGTTGGTGATGGCCTCAGAACTCTCCGACATGCTCTAGGTCGATGGCAGCACCGAGGTCGTCCGTGACGGGCATGGTACAGCGGCGGCAGCTCCGGGGTACCTAAAAACATACAGAGGTGCCCTTGATATAGATCTTGGTGAGAGGAAAACGTGGGTGCAAGAATGGAGATCAGAGGTGGACTGAGACGACGGCTATTTCCTTGGCAAGCTCGCAGTTTGGGCCGGAGAACTCGGAGTTCCTCGCTGACAGAGAGCTAGAGGGGCTCTGTGCTTTGGTGGGGAGGAGAGGTGAGTTGCTGGGATGCTAATGGGCAAGGTTTGGTCGTGGGAGAGGGCATGTGGCCTTATATCCAAGAGGTGGCCGGTCCCTGGTGGACTTGGAGCACAAGCTCGAGTGGGGAGGTGCACGGGGAAGGAGGTGCATGAGTGAGAGAGAGGTGGGGGCAGAGTTGTGGCGTGCTGGAGTGTGGAATGAGGGAGGGGGCACGGTGGCGTGGAGGAGTGGAGACAAGGTGGTGTGTGGGAAAAATAAGTCAACTTCTCCTCTTCTTCCTTGTCTCACTCTTCACTCTTCCTTCTCTCTCTCAAGTTGACTTCCAAAATCCATCCAATGACAGGGCTAGAGAGTGGGGACATAGGGGAGTAGAGTGGACAAAGTTTCCCTCCCTGGTTTACCCAAAAACAGCACGAAAACGTGCTCCCAAAAATCACCCCGAACAGTTTTCTGTAAAATTCAGAAATTTGAAAAACGGCCAAGTGTTGGAACTGCTAAGGCATAGCAAAAGTTCGTGCCTGTTTCACCTAGCGAAAAAAATCCATTTGGAAAACTTTCAACTGGTAAATGATCACCAAGTTGAATACTTCCAGGAAATATTTTTGAACCATTTTTGAAAAATGCTAAAGGCTAGGGAAACATGCTGAACAGTGGGCTACTCTCTGTTTTTATATCTGTTTTCTGTTTCCAGTTTTTTTTTTTCTGTTTTATTCTGTAGCCACAAAAACATGCATGCAACTAAGGGTTCCAAAAGTCAAAAGGGTGATCCAAGGACATGGAGTTGAAGTACATACACCATAGATCATCTCCAACTCAAAGATCCCATAAAAGCACATTTTTGCCACATAAAATAACAGGTCCAAAACAGCAAGTTTTAACAGATTTCAGAGAAGAAAAACCTAATTAGAAAATTCTAAAAATTTATTTTCCTCAAACCACAAGCACTAACATACCACACATAGATGATCAAGAGTACAAGCACAAGTGGGTTCACACATAGGTTCATAATTTGGAGTCTCACTTATATTCTACAAAAGGCTAAAAATAAAAACGGGGGATTAAAAATGGGGGTGTGACACGCGGCCCATAACGGGCGCTGGAACATTGGGTTCCGCCGCACGTTTGGTCTGGTGGAGGCCGACCGGTGGGAGAACTTGTTGGCCTCCCTTCCCTACTCCCTTACGGACGCCCCGGATAGTGTTTCTTGGGCCCTCTCGTCCTCGAAATGCTTTACAGTTCGGTCTGCCTACCGGGCCCTATTTAGAGGACCCGTGCTCTCGTGGACTTCCCACTTATGGAAGGCCCCTATGCCACTGAAGATTAAGATCTTTACGTGGCAGTTGCTGCGAGACCGCCTCCCTTCTGGTGTGGAGGTGGTCAAGCGTTTTGGCCCGGGGGATGGTACTTGTCCCTTTTGCGCGGTCCCAGAGTCGGGGACCCATATTCTTTTCTCTTGCCCCGCAGCTCGCTTTCTGTGGAGTTTTCTGGCTGAGGCACTTGGGCCTGAGTGGCAGGCCCAAGACCTTGCTGAATTCCTCGAAGTGCAGGCGAACCGTACTGGTAAGAGGAGGCGCCTCTTCTGGTTAGTGTTTGCCGCGATGACCTGGACCCTTTGGACTATACGTAACAAGATGGTTATCGAGCGTGTCTTTCTGAGGCGTGCCTCTGACTCCGTTTCAAATTCTTGGCATTTTTGCAGCAGTGGCACCCGCTCTGTAGACAGCGGGACAAGGAGCGGCTGGATGGATTGATCGAGAAGCTCCTGAGGGCGGCACGCCTTCTGTCTGCGGCATCCAGCCACTGAGTTACTCCCTTGTGGAGTTGTATCACCTCGTTTTAGCTTTGGGCATATTTGTGCTGTGGCCGCAGCAGACTTGTTGCTTTTTGGTTTTTGTAACTGGATCTCTGTATGCTTGTGGGCGGTTGCTTTATTTATAAAGAGGGACGAAAGCCTGTTTCGAGGAGAGTCAAACATCAACACGCGCACCTCTTTCCTGATCATGCTCTTCCATTGTGGCTATTTTCTTTACATGGCCTTGCCGACTAGCATTTTCAAATGATTACCCTTTTTCTGTGCGGGTGGATCAATTGGTTACCTGATCCTCCTTTTCTCAGTTTGGACGTATAAATGTCGGATGCTATGCCTTGACAAGAACAAATGGGATCTTCAAAATCAATAAGCGGTGCCTTATCTGTATCACAGTTCTCTGACCTGCAGGGAATGATCTTAGATTAATTATACCCTCGTATCTATACACAGATAACTTAATTATTTGCTCCCTAGACGAGCTTATCATCAGTCATGACGATAAATCTACTGACGAAAGATGAAAAAGAAAAGAAGATTATTTTGGTTTCTCTTTGTGATGTCTGTCGATTCAGAATTGGCACCTGATGATCAGACACCAGCATGTGCACATCTTTCTTGTCCATGATCTTCTATTGCGCCTACTTTCTTGTCCTAGCTATGTCGACCAGCATATTCAAATGATTTTCTGAACCACTTTTCACCATTTTAGACTAAGAGAGAACCTGCATTACAATTAACTAGTACATCGGCTAAGCATGCAAGTTACTTAGTTTTGTCGCTAAGCTATTGTCAAGTTCCTTAATTCCATGATGTCCGTGTCAAGGACTCAATGTTACTCCTTTTTCGCTCGCTGGATTCTGACCCAATGCTCGCTCGCTTTCGTCGACATCGATCAAAACTTGTGCACCCAATACAGAGATGACAGGCAAGCATTTGGTTGAGGTGCTAAGCAGTAAGGATGTACGCCTCATTGTAAGCTTTCTGAATATATTTTGACTTTGCCTCACTAACGGCCAGTGCTACTGACAAGAAGTTTACCACGCGGTCATGGCTCATGAGATACATACTTTTTGTCCTGGAAATTGGGCGTTTGTGAAACTATAATATGCATGCTTATCACTTAAAACCTGCACACCCAATACTGAGATGACAAGCAAGCATTTGGATGAAGTGCTAAACTGTAAGGATGCACGCTTCATTATAAGCTCGCTAATTTTGTTCTGACTTTTTCTTCACTAGAGGGCAGTGCTACGCACAACAAGTTTGCGGAGATATATACTTCTAGTCTTGGAAATTAGTAATTTCAGTTTGTTATAAACTTGAACATGCATGATTATCATTCAACATATATGACCAGCACAGCGGCTTACTAAATATGATTATTTAAACATTTTACCTTTTTAGGGACAACTCGTCGAGAGGCAGAGAGCTAGTTACTGGCTTACTGCACACTGATGTAAACCATGATATTTGTTCTTGCATAAACCATTTCTATGCGCCATGTGAAGGGAACGTTAACAGGTCTAGCAAAATATCTCTGGTTGGTGAAGTTAATAAGTATGCACTTCCAGATCTCATATGCATTTCGGCAGTGCACACGAGCTATTGGAATCAATTTCTTCTGATGGACCATGACTTCCACTACTTTACCAAGATGTTTACTCGTCGATCGGTTCATCGTCCTGCCAACCTTCTGTGCCATGATAATGGTACCTATGGCATATTCTTCACCAACGCATCAATCTGCACTTTAATTGGATGGGCGCAAATGATTCCAAATATGGGCAATAATTAGGTAGCCACTGAAGAGCAGGCATGAAGTAACCAAGATGGAAGCTGGCTAACACAACAAATTAATAAGAACACACAAGGAGATTGCTGGCTGAGACAGGAAATTAATTCGTTCCTTAATCTTGTTAAAATTTCCAAATCCTAACAATAATATAGTGCGCTAATTGGTATCCAGGTGCAGCTATATGTATGCATAATTCGCAGGGACAGTTGCAGAGTTGCAGTTTGCTGGATTTTCTTCTGGTTCAGTTACCTACCAGGGAAGATGACAAATAGTATACTGGCTGGTTACATTATACTTGGAGGAGATTATTTGGCAATTAAGAAGAGTTAATTTCGGTCAAAAAATTCATAAGAGTCAATGGCCCTTATTGTGGTCGCAGGAACACCTTGTGTACTGTAGGATTACTGCTGTATAACCCACATTACTTAATGTGCTGTCACGGCAATTAACATCAATTGTCTTTGGGAAGTCCTCATGAAACATTTTTTAAGTTTTTAAGCGAAAATAATTAGACTGCCTTTCAGAAAGTTCAAACAATGCTACAACCGGAATCATGTCGCCTATGGCTACCATATACTATTGTCGTCAGATTATTCAAGCCTTCAAGTTGAAGTATGCATCACAGGTAATCATAATGTAGCAACTCCTCCCGATGAACAATCTAATCACAGGCATCACACTTGGATTGTATGTCAAATTTAGGTTCCTTTGGTGCATGAACTGTATGGGCTGTGTTCATACAGTGATAAGATCAACACATCCACAAGGCAAGGCATGAGAAGGCAAGGTTATTGTCATTATTAGATTCAAGAGCCTACAAGGTAGCATCACAAAGGCCCAAAAATCTAGTTTGTTCCACAAAAAATCTAATCACAAGCATCAAAATTAGAGTGAATGAGCTAACAGTCTACCCTCCAACCTGACACAGTGCCACAGAGTCCTAATCAACTCTTTCTGGCATGATAGAGTACATGCAACAAGCCGCAGCTTGTCACAATTCGTCGCAGCCATGCCATGCCATGACCACATCGCCAAGCTCCGTCCTGAGCTCGTCCCATCCGAACGCCTGGACCTCGTCATCATCGCCGGCCTCCAGCCTCATCTCGACGAGCATGAGAGGCGGCGACAACTCCGACATCTCCATGGACATGGCCACGAGCCCAGACAAACCGCCTAGTGGCAGGCGCTCTACTCCTTTCTTGCCCACCATGAAGTAGCCAAGCTTTGCACCCGATTGCCCGAGCTGCTCCACTATCTCCTCCGGCGACGCCGTGGTCATGAAGCGCTTCTCCCGGATCCGCCGGTTCTCGCCGAATAGTCCCGACAGGTCGAGCCCCGGCGACATGGAGATGATGTCGAAAGCGTTCAGCGCCGGCGGGGCCTGGAACAGGAGGTCACGTTCCGGCGCGCCGCCGAGGAGGCTGCCGAGCTGCGAGTCGAGGCTGAGCGACCGTTTGAACCACGGGTGGCTGGAGAGCTCGGCGACGGTGAGGCGGGTGGCTGGATTCGGGTCGAGCAGACGGCCCACGAGGCGCCGCGCCGGATTCGACACCCAGCTCGGGAGCGCGTAGTCGCGGGTATGCGCCTTCCTGCACATGTCGGGGATGTTGGAGTCGTCGAACGGCAGGCGGCCGACGAGGAGCACGAAGAGGATGACGCCGCAGGACCAGGCGTCGGCCTTGACGCCGTCGTATGCCTTCCGGCGGAGGACCTCGGGCGCGGCGAAGGCGGGCGTCCCGCACGCGGTGTGCAGGTGTCCGTCGTCGCGGTGCGACTCCGGGAGCGCGGCGAGGCCGAAGTCACAGACCTTGAGGTTGCCGTCGGCGTCGATGAGGATGTTCTGCGGCTTGACGTCGCGGTGCGTGACGCCCCGCGCGTGGCAGTAGATGAGCGCGGAGGCGAGCTGGAGGAAGACGCGGCGAGCGGCGGGCTCGGAGAGGCGGCGCTGCGGGAGGGAGGCGAGCCTGGAGAGGAGGTCGCCGCCGGTGGCGAGCTCCATGACAAGGTACACCTTGGACCGCGTGGCGAGCACCTCGTGGAGGCGCAGCACGTTGGGGTGTCTGAGGCGGTGCATGGCGGAGACCTCGCCGAGGACGCGCGCGTCCATGCCGGCGGTGGCGGAAATCTCGGGCTTGTCGAGCACCTTAACGGCCACGGCCTCCCCGCTGGCGAGGGAGCGCGCGTGGTAGACCTTGGCGAAGGTGCCGCGGCCGAGGAGGCGGCCGAGCTCGTACTTGCCGAGCAGCGGCGTGCCGTTCTTGCCTGCCTTGCTCTTGGCGACGGCCATGGCGATGGCGCCGAGGCAGAAGAGGCGGATCGGCCTCTCTGTTTTTTAGGGAAAGGTTGTTGATACGGCGGCGGTGGTGTGGTGTTTACAAGGAGGGTCGGTATATATGGGGCGACTGTGGTTGGGTTTTAACACGTTGTTTAATTACATGGGCCGCCCTAGCTAGTGACCCTCTCTGTTTTTGTCTCTAGCTTTATATGGAGTACTGGTGGCAATGCGTTAATTCTCGCTGGTTCGAGCGTGCAAATTGCAAATTCATTTCAAACATAAAACTAGATCTTCTTCGTTCGCAGATATAGTTCGTCTTGAACTTCACCTGTCACCGTGAGGACTGAGCTGTCAATATGCTTTCACTAGGATATTACATCTGCGTACAATAAAATATCCTTACAAATGTGTGTTACTAAATTGTCTCCAAGCTGAATCCAGTGCAATTTCATTTTTGTGATGGGAATTCCACGTATACCCCTTGTGATTTTTTACAATAGTTATCTTATTTGATTTTTCATGTCATATTTTACACTGTATTTGTGATGGTGTCAATTTTTTTATCTTCCTCTTCTTTTTTTTCTTCTTTTTTTCATGTTTGACCTCATTTTAGAGTTTGCTTATACATTATTTTACCTTTTGCTCTTGACTTGAACACACACTTCTCATATCTAATTTTAGAGTTTGACCTCATTTAAGAGTTTGCTTATAGTACATGATTTTATATTTTGCTCTTGACTTGAACACCCACTTCTCATACCTAATTTAACGGACCATAATCATTTCTTAGAGGCTTAAATAGCAGATCATGCATCTCTATTTTGGGAGGGGATCATGCAACTAATTGTATGCATACTACTTTCCAAATGTGTACTTGTTCCTATACAAATCCAACACAAATCGGAAAGTGGTAGTTGCACATGAGCAACAATGCTCTAGTTTCTTTTTTAAATAAGAAAATAATATTTATGTATATCTAAAAACATTGGAAAAAACATAAAACCACATATACACATAGAGTACTCCCACCAAAAGTTTCGTTTAAAATACGTTGTATTCTGATCTACACAAAAAAGACAAATTCTGAATTAAAATAAGAGTTTTTATTTATACAACCACAAATTTGTTATTTTTCTGTAGCCTAAAATAGAATGTATATTTTAACGTTACTTTTTGGATTAAAATAGAAACATGTATACATATTCAAGGAATTGTTTTAGATTTTCTTGAAACTTCAAACCACCATTTCTATTTTTATGTTAAAAAACCGAGCTCACTAGAGCCCGGCCGGGTGCCACAAATACTCACTGAATATAAACCACTTTAGTACCGGCCTATGAATTTTTGTTTGTTCGTGAGAAGGTGTAGCCGCCCCTGCTCATGTTGTTAACGTAAAAGCAAATAACTTCCCTTTTACAAACGGAGAGAGGGGATTATTTGATGTATGTGGAGCATATTCATATTTTTCTTGTAAGAAGTTCCTATACCTGTAAAAAAATATACAGGTGTATGCAGTTTGTTTGTTTGCGAGTAGTTGCTCCCGTCCCTGGTGATGTCATTTGCAGAGATCAGATCAGCATGTCGATCGCCCGGCCCCTGACTCTTCCGAGGGCCAAGTGAAAAGCAGCCTATAGCCGTAATAGAGCTGGGTCCCATAACGTTGCAGGCGCAAATCCTACCATCTGCTCCTACTGTCCCATGCAAAAGCTGGGCTGGGGTTTGCTGTAAAGAGGAAGGGCCGCGGAAATATCAGGACATGGACTGGTAGATCTACAGCAAACTTTTCCGCGGAAGGAAAGGGAGCCAGAGGAAGAAAATCTACCGTGTATGGTCGCAGGGCTGGCTCCAGTCGCGCTCCAGCGCGAGGGAGGCACTAGCGAGCGCCTAGCGGCTAGCGTATTCCAGAGGTCAATAGCGGCCGTGTTCCCGTCCCCTGCGGCAGCAGGAACCTTCACGATTGGAACGGCTCTGGTCTAGCTTTATCCAGCCACCCTGGGTGTATGTCTTTCGTTTTCCCTCAGATTTTGTTTTTTTTTTCTTCTATTTCCTAGAACTATACCTCATTGTTTTCCTCTAGATTTTGGGTTTTTTCTTCTTTCTTTTTTTTCTCCCTAGAACTACACCTCATTGTTCTCACCTCCTAGAGTCCTAGGCACTCGGATGGTGAATGCGGCCATTGTCCGAGGCGGCGAGGCCCCTCTTGCCATCGCAAAAGGTTCATTGGGCAAAGTCGTCAATGACGGTAGTGGTAGGGCACTTAACCCAAACGGACCAGGACACCGACAAGACGTCCGTCACCATATCCATGAGGGTACACATATAACATATGGCGACTCTGGTAGACGTGGCACCATGTATCACCGCCTAGTCGGGGCAGATCCATCTAGTATCGAGAGGGCCTCCAAACTTGGGGCCCTTTCGGGGGTGTCGGACACGATTTTGTTAGGGCCGACCCTTTGGGGGGAGCCGACATGACCTCCGACAGGGGTAGCCCACATGTCATTCACTCTTGCGCAGGGCAAGGCGGGCGAGGGATCCACTGGAAGTGTTTTCGTGCGTGTGCACGCGGGTGTGTTAATTTTTTTATGTTTATAAGGCCACGCCACATATCAGTGAGTGGATGGAGTGGCCTTCTAATGCTCATCGATCCACTCACGGGATCCTCTGTGGCTAGGCACACATGGGCACACATTGTGTTAGTGCTATATGACCACAGAAGATCTAGGGAGTGGATTGAGTGGCCTTCCCATGCTATCAGCTCATGGGATTGGCTAGATGTGGTCATACCCTTTGTTTTTTCACTACCTACACATCGGCCACAAAAATAAAATTCATAGAAAATCACATAAACCTGCACTTGTCCGGCCTGTTTGGGGGGGGGGGGGGGGGCCGTTGTGAACACTCCTCTAATTTTGACCGGACATGTGTCCGGCACCCCCCAATTGTACCTCCATTGGGGGGTGCGGACATGTATTTGGAGGGTGCATGTGGAGATGCTCTTATGCCTATCTCCGTAGGTCATAACAATGGTTACATGCGAGGTAGTGGATAGCAAAGATCTTCGAAGATCCACTCTCAACATGGTGACTAGAACACTGTTTCATGTTTGGGGCGAAGTTCTGGGATGTGGCCTTCACTGATTGGACCCACGAATGTCACAATTTTGATTACCTTATTAAAGTGTCGTATTCGTGCTGTTAAATTGTTGTGATGCTGATTGGTTGGACCCACCTTTGGATGAAAAACCTTGCTCTAGCTATCACAAGCTAGAATTGGTGATACCGAGTGTGGTCTCTTTCTTCTTGACGATGATTGTCATTGAAAAATGGTTACTTAGTAATAGATGTTTAAGTATTATCCAATGATGGTCATGCCATTTTTTGTGTTTAATGTACTCCTATTGTGATGATTTTATATGGTTGTCTTGCATCAACTTTAATACTTATATTATGATTGTGTGTATGCGCGGATGTAGAGGCAGAGATGCACGGCCTTTCATAAAACTATTATTACAAGGGATACACAAGAACCACATGAAAACCTGTGTACCGTGTGCACATACCGCGCTATTCCAACCCTTAAACATATACCTGAACTGATACAACTGAAAATAAATAAAATTACTTGCAGCATGGGTCATGCTTTGAGTGGGACCCATCACACTAGTAGTGTGGACATGCATGAGTCCTCGAAGCTAGCGATGGGTTATCCTGATGCATAGAGGGGATAACGTCTCGACATGTAGTCATGAATTGGGGCGGCGGAGTAAGATTGTCAATATATGTCATGACCAAAATAGTCATTGGAGGTTGGAGATGCAAATAAGATGGGTGCATGTCGGGAAGCCATATGCCAGTGGTGTGTGTGGGTGCATCTAGCGAGATATGTATTTTGGGTGATAGGCCTCATCAGTGCCAACAGTATTAATTGGTATTATAAATGTTAATGATAAAAGCTAAACAAAGAATCAGACTGAATACAATTCTTAGTGAATTAAATCAGTTCTGGTTTGTTAGAGGAGATAAAAGCTAAACAGAGATCTAGGGATAGAGATATTAAAGAAGGAGATAGAAACACAGGCTAATCAGAGGAGAAGGAAAAAAAATGATTAATGTGTTGGATGGACCTAGTGGCCCTGC